>CM065121.1:19767628-20237628 GCA_033026305.1 Cirrhinus molitorella | reverse complement strand
TTGTCTTATTTACACCTAATTAATAAGATATTTTATATTTTATCTTATATTATTTATACATTTTCAGTTTTAGTTTTTGTAGTTAATGTATTTTTAAAAAAAGGTTTATAATAGAGATTTTGTTTAGTTTTTGTTATATATAAATTAAATAAATATTTTATAATAAATATATTTATACATATTTAAGTTTTGATATATTATTTATCAAATTAGCAATATATATTATTACTTAATGTTTTTGTTTTTATTTATAGTTTTTGTAGTACATTTAATTGTAAAAAATAGTTCCTAGTAATCCTAGTAAATTATTATTATTAATAGCATACATATTTATGAGACATATTAAACTATTAAATTATATATAGATAGAGAGAATGTGTGTGTATGTATATATATATATATATATATGTGTGTGTGTGTGTGTGTGTGTACGTATATATGTATACATTTATTTTATTTATTTATTTATTTATTTTTAGTTTTTGTTCTAAAATATTTATATAAATTAAATTATAATAAATGTATTATAATAAATAGAAATATTTATGCAAATATGTACGTTTTGTTTCAGTGTCTTGTTCCCATTGTGTTAGTTATTTGTAGTAAATTTTATTTTAAAAAACATTTTTGTCCTCTGTGTGTGTGTGTGTGTGTGTGTTTTCTTCTTGTTTAGTTTTATTTTCAGTGTGTTGTTTCCACTTTTACTCTGTTGTTTTTGTTTTTTTTGTAAATCCTTGTATTGCATGTACATAATGCATTTAATGTTACATTTTCATACCAGCCATATATCAGTTATATATAACATTTTTTATTACTATTTTTAGCTTATCAGCCAGGCCTTTAACAGGGGTACATCCCTAACAAACACCTTCGCCTTCAATCTTTCACATCCTTTTTTTCAGAGCCACGTGTTTGCCAACAACCCCTGGAGCTTCCCCCATCAGACCTACAGCTTACCCTGTCCCATGCAATCAGAAAACCAGTAAGTACCCAGACTTTTCTCTGGTCGTGATCTCTGATGCAGAGGCTTGACATCAAGTGTTTTCCAAAACCAGAGGAAACCTAAAAGAAGTCAGAATGAAACCAAAACTGACCCTTTTACCTTGACACGTGTTATCACGCATGTTATTCCAAAGAAAAAAAAAAACATGTTTGTCTTCGTAATCTTCCATCAGACTCCAATCGGACTTTCATTTTGGTTTCGTTTCATTTCACCTAGTTTTTCACTGTCCAATCAATCCCTGACGCATCAAATTTGTCTCCCGTTTCAACTCAAGCATCAGTTTATTGAAGTGAAATATATTTTTTAAATGCCACATGAGGTTTATTTTAAAGAAATAAACCATTGTATCACAGGGGAAGCCCTTTTGCACGTTGAGGCAGTGGTTTTCTTAGTTAGCTGATGATAAAAGACTGTATTGTGTTTGCAACCTTGATACAGGATGTCAAAACATGTTCCTTCATGTCTTCAAGGCGCGAGCGAAAACATCCTTGAACTTGATGTGACATATAATGTGTAACTTTAGTCGACGTGAAGCCGTAATGATTTTTCCTAAACGTCAACTTTAAAGGGATGGCGCACCCAAAAATGTGATTTGGTCATCATTTAGTCTCCGAAACGCCATACAGTGAAAATCAATGGGGTCCAAACAATGTCGTTTTTGGACCCCATTGACTTTCATTGTACGCACGTCGTATATCATTCAGGAATTGTTACTGTGCTTGATCGTTTTACGCCGTCATGTGATCAGGTGGCATCGGAGGTCATGTGAACGAGCGGGTGTTTTGTTTACAGAGACTGTGGGAAGTCCTCTCGGTGTATTTATAGCACACACTAGCGATTTATTGTAGCAATATGGCACAGGGAAAGGAGGTGGATGAGATATATGTGTGCAAAGGTGAACGAGTTTGAAAACGCTGAAATAAGGGTCTCGGTTTTAGAAAGAATAACAGTTTGTGGTTGATGCTAGCGTCAGTGCTACATCCTGTCCACCCACTCCTTGGTGGAAAAACATCTTGACGCTTTCACAGAATTTCAGCGCTGGCAATGTGAAACCTTTAATGGTGCTTTGACATTAATTAAAAAAACAAAACAAAACTATATTTTGCATCAACTTTTGCAGACAGACTAGGAAAATACCAACTTCACGGTTATTTGATGATAACTTCGTATTACATTCTTCCACAGCAACACGCCAGATACCAGTTTTCCCACATTAAATGAGTCATAGCAGAACAGATGATTCAAACCTTAAAAATGTTCATTTAGACAAGTTTGTAATTTTATATTTTTAAATTGAAGTAAATATAGTATCCAATAATATCTATCTATTTATTTTAACAATTTATATTATATTATTAGTAATTAAATATTATTATTATTATTATTATTATTATTATTATTATAAACTACAACTAAAATGATTATTTTTATTAATCATAATAATATTTTAAATTTGTAGTAATAATTAAAAATAATTATAAAATATAAAAAAATAGTATAAATAATACAATTATTATGATTTAATTACTACTGTTTATAATTATATGAATATTATTACTATTATTATATATTGTTACCATCAATTAATTGTAACATTATTATAACTATATCAAAATGCCTATTTTAAATTAAATAGTAGTAGTAGTAGTAGTAGTAGTAGTAGTAGTAGTAGTATTTTAATTATTATATTAAATTTTAATAAATCAATAAATCAAGCAATTATATTATTAGTAATTAAATATATGACTATTATTATTATTATTATTATTATTATTAACTATAATTGAAAAGATTATTATTTTTAATCATCATAATAATATTTTAAATTAGTAGTAATTGTAAGTTATAATTCAAAATAATATTAGAAAATACAAATTATAAATAAATATACAATATACAATTATTATTATTAATTGTTGCTACTATTTATAAGACTTGAAACAACTAATCAACAGCTATGTTCTAAATAAATGGCAAGCAGAATGGGATCTGTGCTCAAACAATAAACTCTTTGAAATCCATCCTGAAGTAGGAAGAAAATCAAATACTTGCTTTAACTCAAGACATGATGAGGTTGTTACACAAGATGTCGTATTTGACACACCAGACTTACACATGGACATTTATTAAAAGGAGAAGATGCACCAAAATGTCAATATTGTAATTGTGTACTAAATGTAAAACACATACTTTTGATATGTCCGATTTTTAAAGTTATGAGACAACGTTTTTTAATGGAAAAAACCTTGAAGGATTTGTTTTTAAATGTGAACCCTTTAAAAATATTAGAGTTTTTAACTAAAGTGAATTTAAAAAAACCTTCTTTGATGTAATTTTGCATTTTATATTCTATACTTTTGTTGTTATTGATGTTTTTATTTATGTAAGTGTTTTATATAAATGTTATTTATTAATTATTTTTAAAATTGTTATCTGTTTTGCCATGAGATAAATTAATTGTAATATTAACAAAAAAGATGATAATAATAACAAACGTATTATAGCAAGTAATAGTAACATTATTATAACTATTCGAAAATGCATTAAATATTATTATTATTATTATTATTATTATTATTATTAATTTATATCAAGTTGTAACATTTTAATAAATCAATAAATCAAGCAATTCTACTATTTATTAGTAATTAAATATTATTATTCACTTTAACTAAAATTATAAAATAAATAAAATATAAAAAAACTATAAAATTGTCATATCATCATCATCATAATCATAATATTTTAAATGAGTAGTATTTGTAACTTTTTAAATTAAAAATAATAGAAAATAAAATTATTACTATTAATAGTAATTGCTATTAAATCATAATCATATTACCAAAAACAACAAAAGTAATAATAATGATAATAATGACAATATGAATTAAAAACATTTATTATTATTATTATTATTATTAATAATGATAATACAAATTAACATTTTATTGTTGTTGTTGTTGATATTATTATTATTAATAATACCAACAATAAAAGCTATAATTAACAATTGTATTTATTATTATTAGTAGTAGTAGTAGCAGTAGTAATTGCTATTGCTTAACAATTATATTACTAAATGAAAATAATTAATGATGATAACAAAAACAACAATATTAATATTAATATTAAATATTCAATTAAATATTAAATATTAATTAACAATATTAATATTATAAAAACAATTATTATTATTATTTTTAATGGCCAGATGTGCAAAAGTTACCACTGTAAAAAATGCTCCAAAGACTTTGAATCAGTGATCGTGCCATCCAGACAAGCAGGAATCTCACCGGTAAAGTAGAAAAAAACTAGTTTAATTTACCACAATGAGCGGGAGGCGCACAGTCTGTTCAACATGTTGTAATGTGTACCTGGGTGTTGAACGTTCAACCAATAAAGGCGTCTAGACTTGGCTATTGAGTGTTGTTTACCAGACCGCCACACTCTGTCTGAAAGCAATAAAATGATTGGACAAAACAACAGGTTGTTTGAAGGGACTATATACTTTATTAGCATTTATTTACTAGCCTGAGAATGATTTCATAGTCCATTTTCCTGCACCGTTTACTTCAGATAGCAGTGATTTTCTCAGAGGGATAAGATTACACACAGGGCATTATGGGATGGTTCAGTGTTCCAGAGGTTTGAATTGTATTGTGTTGGGGGAATGTGCCTGAATCAATGTGCCAAACCTGCGGTGCAATATCAGAACAAGGGGATTTCCATATAGCCTCGAGTCTGAGGATATTTGCATATGGACAGCTTTGTTTGAGGAACACAAATGCACTCTTCTGCAGATTTAAATGAAGTGTAATATGCACTTTATTAGTAAATGTCCCTGCGCTTATGGTGTCATGTGCAAATGTTACAACTTTTGACCTATTACTATGACCTGAATTTTATCTGTTGACACAAAGCAAATTCTAAGCAAAAAATTCCATCCAAGTAAATAAAAATAATATAAACCAGAAATATCATAGACTAGCATGTTTCAATAACAATGCAGTCTTGATAAAATATTGTATATATTATTTTCTGCCTAATATTAATTTCAGATTTGACACAATTCATCCAAAAATACATCATAAAACTATACGAATAGCAGCAATTTTTACTAGATTATCTTGGTTTAGTAGCAATCATAAGTTGTAATTAATAATAGGAAAAAAATTAAAAACAATACAATTATTATGAGTATTGTTGTTACTGCTATTTTATATTAATAATTACATGAACTTTATTATATGTAGTTACTGTCAATTAATTTAATATTAACAAATTAAAATAATTAATGAGAACTTAATGAGAAATTAATGAGAATAACTGGTAAATTAATCATTTTGATACTTAATATTTAAATATTTAATATTTATGTTGAAATGTACATTTCAAAAGTCTGAATATTAATATTAATAATAGTAATTTTAATTGGTAGTGATTATAACAGTTATAATTAATAATAATAATGATGATGATGATGATTATTATATATTATATATTATTAGCAGTTCATTGTAATAGTAACAAATAAAATAATTAATAACAGTTAAATTAATATTTTACTAATATTAGTATTCACATTTAATACATTTTCTAATATTTAAATGTTGACTTTATTAAAACTATACTAACATCAGCAATTGTTACCATTATTAATAATAATAATAATAATAATAATAGAAAATAAAAACAAATTAGGGCTATTATTGTTGCTACTATTATATGTTATGAATTATATTAATATTATTACTGTTATTATATATTATTACTGTCAATTAATTGTAATATTAACAAATAAAATGATTAATAATAACAACTGTTAATGTTTTTAATATTTAATATTTAAATGTTGACATACAACTATACTAATACTAATATCTAACATTTTTACAAAATTGTCTTTGTTTAGTAATGATACAGTACCGTTCAAAAGTTAACTGTTGTAATAAAAATTTAAAAAGTAAAAACTAATAAAAAAATTTTTACATATATTTTAATGCTTTTTATAAATTTATTTCTGTGATGCAAAGCTGAATTTTCAGCATCATTACTCCGGTCATAAGTGTCGCATGATCCTTCAGAAATCATCATTATATTATTAAAATATTATTATTACCATCAATGTCGAAAAATACTTTTTTGTGGATTTTTTTCAGCATTCATCAACTGTTTGATTTGAAATAGAAATCTTTTGTAACATTATACATTTTTTTGATTAATTAAATGCATCCTTGCTTAACACAAGATTAATTTTGTTCGTAAAAAATTGTAAACTGACTTTAAACTTTTGATATGCATATTATACAGAAAACTATACCGTGGGAGCTTCTATTTTAGAATTTATATAAAAAACAATATAAAAATGTTTTTATTTTTACCTACATTTTATTTTTAAAAAAACATTCAAAAAAATTAATATTTATTTATTTTTTCACCATAATACATCATTGTATTTATTTATTCATTACATTACTTACACATTTTGAATCCCAGATGTTTGGAAGCTGTCCCATACTTTCCAACACATCTGTATGTGAACTTAAGTACATATTTAGTCACCGCTCGCCCTCTAGAAACTCAGCTGTCAAAGGTTTCTGTTCTCTGATCATCAAAAATGACATTTGCTCAATGGCAGGACGCTTTGCTATGAAAGCAGTTGAGCTGTATCATCCTAACTATCAACAAAACAAAAATATCCACCTCGGTGTGAAGCTTCCTGAAATGTACTGCGGTGATTTCCCACAAAGTTAAGTGCAGTGAACGAAAGAGAACTGAAAGTGAACGTCACATGACATGACAGGCATGACTCGTAAGGTGCTTAATGAATGAATGTCACATGACGTTTTCACACTTTTAACACGCGAGGTGCTTTAACAGATTTGTCAACTTTCTAGAAGTATTTTTGACTACGGTCTCTTTAAATATATGTCTTTTACATTGACTCGTTTATAGTTTTAGCTTGTTAACAGGTTTATTTTTCTTTTTATGTCCCATCGTAACTTTAACGGTCACATTGTTGTCGCTAGGACTATGACTTGTTTGGTTTTTTCGACACTAAACGGTGAATTTCCTTCTTCCTTTTTTGCCCGTCTGTTTACTCGTGATCCATCATGAAACTCTGAACTCTTCTTCTGTTTCGTTTCTCAGGCAGCAGCTTCTCAACGTCCCGTTGGACATGCACCCGGATTTGTTTCCGAACGGTCTCAGCGACTTTGACTTCACTGGTCTCAATCTGACTCGCAATGAAGACCTCCCTGCGGTAAGACCCTGATGCTCGAGACGCTTTGATGCTCTTTGTGATGCGTTCACTGCTGATGAAGTTATGTCTGGATGGGAGGAGATGTGTTTGTCACGTCACAGAGACTTGCTATGTGGCATCTTTTATCTTTTACGAGTTTGACAGTTTTAAGTACACTTTTTAACGTCTGTAAATGGTGTCAGATTAGAGTTTGAGTGGCAAGAACCAGTTTTAGTCCTAAGTAACCTTTTTTAGGTTCTGTGAAGCAGTGGATGGATTGTGATCGTGGGATCAAAGTTTGGCCAGGGCAGCTTTTTTATTTATGATTCATATTGAGATTCTGATTGTTTTACATGATTAGTCATTGACTTGGTAATATCATGCATTTATTGGACTTTTGAGTTTCCTTGAACCAAACAAAAAATTGTAATATAAATGTATATACTTTATATACTATATATATATATATATATATATGTGTGTGTGTGTGTGTGTGTGTGTGTGTGTGTGTGTGTGTGTGTGTGTGTGTGTGTATATATATATATATATATATATATATATATATATATAAAATTTATATTACAATTACAATTTTTTGTTATAATTTTTATATATATATGCATTTAAATAAATTATATATAAATAATTAACACAATACTACTAAAAATTATAAAAAAAAATGTATTCAATATATGAAACAAAAGGAGATCAAATGAGAGTGTCACTGTGAAATATAATGAAGCAAAATAATGTTTTGTTTTTTTGGTTTCTTTCTTATCTTTGGAAGCAAAAATCATCTGATTAATCAGCCTGAATCTTGACATTTTTTTTTCTATCTTAGACAAAAGTAAATGATACTTTCTCCCTTTCTGTTCATTTAAAAGTAACTCTATTCTGGCAAAATAAAAAGAATATTTTAAAAAATAAATTGCGCAACAATTGATGTTTTACCAGAGGCAGTGACAGAAAATATATATGAAAAATAAATAAAATTGTGTGTGTGTGTGTGTGTATATATATATATATATATATATATATATATATATATATATAATATATATATACTTCTTTTATATTAAAATAAAAAAGAAAATTCTCCGGCCTGCCTTTACTTATATTTTTGGACAGATTTATTTATTTATTTATTTTAGAAATAAATAAATAAAATAAAAGTGTATACATATACTAAATTATAATAAATATTAAATATTATAATTTTATATAATTTATAATATTATAATTAAAAATATTTAAATTATAATTTCCCTATTTCAGTTTTCATTTCATGCCTGCCTTTGAAAATCAATTGTATTGTTTTATGTATATATATATATATATATATATATATATATATATATATATATAAATCTGCCCTGCCTGTCTTTATGTATAATTTTTCATACATATTTATTATTAAATGCAATTCAACTAACTACGCTTGTAAGTGCATCCAGTTGACCTCCAGTTGGTGCAAATTTGTACAGTTGTTGTCTCTTGTGCAGTTTGCGTGACGTCCCCATGATTTGCTGCAATTTGTAATGTTCACAAGGTTAATTTGCATTGTAAACTATTGGCTGCCGAGTGCGTAAAGCGTAAAACCATTGAAATGCCTTTTTTTATGATAAACCGTTTTGATACTGTGTTTGGTGCTGCACCGTAACTAAAGACTTTAAATATAAACCAAATAATTCTGAATATAAACAAGGTTTTTAAACAAGTTGTTCTGAGCATTTCCCCCATCTGCCAATGTCCACTTTCATTTCTTCACAACAAATCATTTTTAAGAAAAGGTGCCTCCCAAACAGAACGGTAAAAAACTCTGCCTGATGTGATTCATTTCAGTTGTCGCGCCTTTTTCCTGTCACGTTCAGACCTGCGCCCCGCACCTATAAGTAGAACATAATGAGGATTAAATGTGGATCCACCCCTCTGACCCCGGCATAACCGCACGAGCCACTTATTTCATGCCCCGCAGCTCTCTGCCATGTTCACTGTGTAGGAGTCAGACACTGGCGACAAATTTTCTGGCTCCGGGCAGCACTGTAGCGCTTTAATCGCCACACGCACTAACTAAATCACTCAAGCGCTGGTTTCGGGTTCCCGCCTCGCCGTAGCTAAGTTTACTTGAGTGTTTGTAACAGGAACATTACCTCAGCGGATAAATAGATAAACCTATTTTAGTCTCAATGGGTTGAATAGGGGAAAAAACTCAAAAATAAAGCTAAATATAGGAATAATGTCACCTCTTTAGGAGTGTGGGTTGATGGGAAGCTTATGAAAGAGAAAAACTTGTAAGTGACTGGATGATAAAGAAAACAAATCTTATTTCATATAGCTTTTTCAGCCTTTCTTTTATTTTTTAGTATTCAATATTAAACAAACATATTATATTAAATGCACTAAATGAATAAAAATGACATTATATGTATTATATATGTGGCCCTAGACCACAAAACCAGTCATAAGGGTCAGTTTTTACAAATTATATAAATAAGATGAATAAATAAGCTTTCCATTGATGTATGATTTGTTAGGATTGAAAATCTAGAATCTGAGGGTGCAAAAAATCTAAAATCACCAAATTAAATTCTTAGCCATACTAATCAAAAATTAAGTTTACAGTAGGAAATTTACAAAATAGATTCATGGAACATGATCTTTACTTAATATCCTAGTGATTTTTGGCATAAAAGAAAAATCTATATTTTTGACCCATGCAATGTATTTTGGCTATTGCTGAAAAATATACCTGAGCTACTTAAGACTACTTTTTAGTTTTGTGTTCCAGGGTCACATATAGTGTCAAATATTCTTTAAACATACAAAAAATATATATTAAATAATATAAAACTGCAATAATAGTGTTAATTTTATTTTGAACTATGTTTTTTTATCATTTATATTAAATCATAATTTTCTGCTTTTTTCCAGTATTCAAAATATTTCATCAGTATTAGACAAAACCTGAAAACATATTATATTAAATTTACTAAATGAATAAAAAAGACAAAAAAATGTATTTCAGTATGCATAGTGTTTATTGACCTGACAAAAAAAAAAACTAATAATATACTAAGTGAATCAAAAAAGACATATTATATATAGTGAAAAATATTCTTTAAACATCATGTAAACTATAATATATAAAATATAAAACAATAATATTTTTATATAAATTTTTGCTATATTTTTGACTATTTATATTAATTAATTTTTTCTGTTTTTCTTCCAATATATTTAAACTATTTCATCAGTATTAGACAAAAGCCGACAAACATATTAGTTTAAATATATTAAATGAATAAAAAAATGTAATTATATATATATATATATATATATATATATTCTTTAAACATTGTACAAACTGTAATATATCAAATCATATACATATATAATTGCAACAGTGAAATTACAATAATATTTGTATATATATCTATTAAATATATTAAATATTACCATAATATTTACATATTTACAATTCTTCAATACTGTGTGTTCTACAATATAAATATTTTATTTTATTATTAATTTTTTGTTATTATATATTCATCAAATGATAGGTAAAACAATATTAATATTAAATTGTATTACATTTCATTCTTTAATATTAAATATTTCTTCAGTATGGTTTATTCTACAACATTACAATCATATTTTTAATTTGACTGTGTTTTTTATTATATATTCATCACATGATAGGTAGAACAATATTAAAAGCTAAAAAAAATATATAATTTTATAGTATTCAATAATAGTAATATATTTATTTATTCATAATGTTAAGTAATATACAATTATTTTATTTTTTGTATTTTATTTTATTATATTTTTTGCATGCATTCATCACATGATAGGTAGAACAGTGTCAAATATTAAATCGTATTTCTTATATATATATATATATATATATATATATCTTCAGTTAAAAATCACATTTTGTCAAATGAGTGTCAAATGAGATCTTCCGCTCGCGTCAGACTTTAGGTCTAGTAGAGTCGGATTGAAACATGTCTGGATGATTCAAACTCGAGAAAGGTGCCTGGTGAGTAAGATCCTCTGTTGTGGTTTATTGCCATGCTTTCCTTCAGAAGATCAGAGTCATGGCGCACAGCTGCTGCTCGGGAAGACTCTCCGTCACACTGACACTAAGAAAATATCACTCATGAGCTCATGACTAATAGAGACGCTCAGGATCAGTTCAGTCCAATATCCCAGCGGTGGCGTTTCTGCATATCTCTTTCTAACAAGTGCTGCACACTCAATGTGTAAATACGGTTTCAAAGCAGGGTGCTTGTTCAGGATGTTGTTCCTCATCATGTGAAGCTCTCTCAGGATTTCCTCTTTTTGTTTAGACACGAGTTGTTGTTTACAGGATGTTTGAGCGTACAATCACAATAACGACAGACCACAAATCTTCTGCCTCCCACCCACAGCTCCAAACCATCTCTGTTTTAGATACGCTGTTTACAGCTTTGGTTAGCGATGATGGGTCAAAAGTACTTTTATTTATTAGTTTTTTTTTGGAAGACTAGTACTGTTACATTACTGGTACATTACTGTTCTTATTCGTCAGGTTTCTTTTTAGAAGATAAAATTCATTTATATATGATAAAGATAAATAAAAATACATCATTTATTATGTGTATATAATATAATTTATTTTTACATTTATCGTAATATCTCTTTTTTTCCTTTTTTAATAATAATAGCAATGCCATTATTTATATTTATCACACATTTTTATTTTTATGTGTGTGTGTGTGAGAGAGAGAGAGAGAGAGATAGATAATAAATAAAAATTAATGTTAGCATGTATATGTATAGAATTTAATTTACATATAGCATAATATCTCTCTTTTATTAATAGTAGTAATGCTATTATTGATATGTATCAACTTTTCATTTTTATATGCATGTCTGGTAATAGTGAATAAATAAAAAAGTAACATATATTACTATTATTATATATAATTACATATATGTATTTATATATGTGATAAAAAAAAACATTATGTTACATATATCATAATATTTCTTTCTTTCCTTTTTACTAATAATAAAAGTGCTATTCTTAATATTTATGATGTTTTTTTTCTTTTTTATATGTGAGAGAGAGCATTAGAGAGAGATAATATAAATAAATAAAAAAATATATAGTCATGTATATGTAGTGTCATTTTTAATCTTCATTTATATATTCAATTGATAAATTAAAAAGACATTTATTATGTATATAAAGTCATTATATATAAATTAGTCTATAAAATAAAAAAATATAATAATGCTATTATATAATGAATTTGTGTGTGTGAGAGAGAGAGAGAGAAAATAAATAAATAATACAATTAATTAAAAATGTTAAGATTATATAATATAATACATATATAAAGGTTATATAATATAATACATATATTAAGAATATATATTTATAGTCATATATAATAATGGTCATTTTATGTTAATGTTATCATTTATTATGCGTGTATGTTCATTTATATATGATCATTTATTATATGTGATTATTTTAATCATTATTATTATATGTAATTTAATTTAAATTAATATTACATCTCTCTTTAACTTTTTTAATAGTAGTAATGCTACTATTAATATTTATCAGACATTTTGATTTATTTATTTATAAATGAGAGAAAAAATAAAAGTAAATTTGTAATAATATACAATAATAGTAAGATTGTATATTATCTAAAAATAAAATTTTGTATTTTTAATATTTGTTTATATTTATGTTTATATTTTTATACATTATGATAAATGCTAGATAAGTTAAAAATGATAAAATTATCATATTTATTATATTATTATTTTTATGTTTTATTTTTAATGTTTGTTTGTTCATACATTTATAAATCATGATAAATGGTGATAGATAAATACAAAACAATGATAAAATGATCATGTCAACATTTAATACATTATTATATTTTATATTTATTATATTTTAATCAATAAATAATATTTTAACTCAATAAATAAGAGTTTATAATAATAAAAACAACAGTTGCAATGAATGATTATATGCATATATTACTAAACAAAAATAAAAAAAATTTATATTTCTATTTAAGAAATTATACATAACTATAAAAATACAAATATATATTTAAATAAATAAAAATATACGTTTTTAATATTTAATGAATGATACAGAAATATTTGTATTTTATTTAATTGTATATTATTTATTCATTGCTTGCTTTGCACTTGATTGGATATTTTGAATCTTTCAGGCTACACAACAACCTGAACAATTTCTACATACCTAAGCTTTGTTAAGGCTTTGTTAACATTCATTTAGGTATTTACATGTTTCTTCTGGCTTTGTATTAAACCACAGGTAGGAGGTGTTAATGATCACACAGCGATCTTGCATCAATTCTTTTTTTCTCTCTCGCTTCTCTCTTGCACACACGCTAATGTCACCTGTCACATGTACTGCAGTCATGCACCTGGCCTGAGCTTGTTGACAAGTTTGCAGCTGCAAAAGCGCAACAAGTGCTTGAAGCGACAACGGCTTCTGGAAATGCACTGTGAATCTCTTCCCGCTCATGCATGAAACAATAAACAATCTTCTAATGAATGAATCTACATTACAAATGCATACGTAAAATATGACTTCTCTTAGTTGTTAGTTTTTTTTTTCTGGCCCAGCTCTGCATTTCACTTCTGATTAGCCACAGAGATGCTTATCTAAGAAAGGAGGAGGTGTTTTCATCAGCTATAGTGTTTTGTTTCTAAAGTGGAAACATTCCTCCTGGTTTTTAGTTGCTTTGATGAGAACGTAAGATGTTTCGCAAACTAAAGGAAAAGCGAACCTGAACTTTACAACACAAGAGAACGTGAAACCGCAGGCCGACCACAAAAGCTCACAGACCTACATGCATTTGCGTACTCCTGTCACAGGCACGTTTTGTAGTGCATGCAGCGTCATCCACCGCTCTGGGAGGGTCTTTGGAAAGCGCTTTTTTTTTTTTTCTTGAACTACTTAAAGCGCTTGCAGAGATTGATTTAAATGTTCAGACGGCTTTTTAGGTGGGAGGTTGCAGTAAGTGGATTTCAGAGGAAACGTACAGTCGTTTAGCCTACATCGTTTCGACTTAACTGGAAGCCTTTTTTCCTACACACCTTACACGGACAAAAGATGCTTGTGTTTTTTTGTTCTAATTGCATTTTATTTAGAAGTGACATAGATATCAAACTGAATGTATATATAGACACACAGTAAGAAATATATATATAAATTCTAAATAATATGCATTTTATTATATATTTTTAAAAATATGAATAGTACTTTAGATAATAAAAATATGAAATAATAATGAATATAAATATATTTTGTTTTTGGTAACACATTGTATTGTGCACTTTTTATTATAGGTTAATTTTCATCTATTTTTAGCTTTTATTATTATTTATTTAGCTATTAGCTTTAAATAATACAGAAATAACACAAAATCCAAAATATTTATAAATCATTTTAAATACAAGTATTTTTTCTGTCACAAATCTTATAGTGTAGTTCATATTTTTATGTATTTTTAAAATGTAAAATGTATTTTTTTAATTTAATTAAAACACATGCATTTATTTTATTTATCTACTTTAAATAATACATGCAAAATACTAAATATAATGAAATATTTGAATACAAGTATTTTTTTCTCACATTTTACAGTGTACTTTATATTTTGTATTATGCATTTTTAAAATACATAATCTAATTTTTTAATTTAATTTAAAACAAGCTTTATTTTACTTAACTACTTTAAATAATACTTAATAAACAATATTTATTTATGGTACATAAATAATACAAAATACTTAAGATAAATATATATTTAAAGATGAAAATCATTAAATAATCTTATTTATTTAATTTTCTATCTACATTACATAATACATAATACTAAATATATATAAAAATATTTAAATACAAATATTTTACAGTGTACTTTAGGGCTGTCAAAAAAAAATTCGAATTTCGAATATGTGTCGAGTTTTTAAAAAAAGGGCACATTCGAATACAAAAATGGTGCATTCGAATTTGCTGTGATGATGACGTAACTGAAGCGGTTTGTTAAGGAGAGCATTGCCGTGCGGGAGCATTGTTAATTTGAAAAATTCGACAGTATATACAGTCAGATCCAAAGCAGTGCAGATTCTGCAGAAGAAGGCATCAGGGCTTTGGAGCATGAGATGGATATGTACGAACGCGAAGCTACGCTACCCGCTGACGAAAACCCAGCCCGGCTCAGACTGTGCAATTTTGGCCACGATTTGGTCGTCTGAGACTAATTTTGAAAATTCTAAAATATTCCTATAATCCTAGGCAGTGTCAGAAGATTTGGTGCACAATCCAACAGTGTGTCTTCTCCTACGACGAACGCCAAACTATCTTTGTTTTTCAAGAGAAGCCATGATCAGAATTAATGCTACAGATTTCTTCTAACCACATATAAACTCAGGCGCTCCCGTTCGCCGCACGGAAATCTTATGATATGCAGCTTTTGCTATGATAAACAGCGGTTGCACCAGTTTCCATTTGGGTTCGTAGTGCTACTGTTCTTCTTAAATACGCCGCTATTATCGAAATTCATAAACTTAATGATAGCCAACATTTCAGCCCTGCGTGTAATGCAGCTCAGTCATTGAACATGTACGGGTTGATAATGTAAAACTCCAGACAGGTTTTCTTGCTCGCACCCGACTTTAACGCGTCTTGATTGTCGTACAGTCTGACATTAATAACTGGGATCCCACAGTGTGACATGATCATCATGTTCGTACAGTCTGACAAGTACAGAGCCCGGGAAGTCACCTGTAGGAGAAAAAAAACTTAATCCGTGGCGACGGTTTTGCAATTCGTCCCCTCAGTTTATAAACCGTACTCACGAATTCTTAAACTGTTCCCTCGGTTTAACAAATCGTGCCCATGGATTAATAAACTGTACCCACGAATTTCCAATTCCTGAGCTCAGATTTAGCAAACTGTACTTTAGGTTTTTGAATTCGTACCCACAAATTCATAATCTGTGCGCACGCTTTCACAATCCGTTCCCACGGGTTTGTAAACTGTACTCACCGATTCATTATAGAAGAACAGCAAGTTCCTAGCTAATCATATTGTATATTGTTTTATTGCATATTATTATGTGGAATAGGCCTACAGTAGGCTATCAAATTGTCTTTAGTGATTCTTTATCAGTTGTAGCGGGTAGGTGGTGGAATACAACGCTTTTATAAGAAAGATGTGCGTCAAAAATGTGTTTATTTGTGATCATCTTAGCACTTTATTATTATTGTATAATAAACCTGCCATTGTTTTATGGCTGGCTTTTGATTAATTTGTATGTTGTTTTGGATAAAATATTATTTTTGATGTCATTAATTGCCATTCTTATGTTACGTAGTACAAACAATCCACTGTCTGTTGAAGCGGGTTTTCTCAGGTTACTGATGCACCTACACGATATACAGTTTTTTGCACTTTTGTTACCTAATTTTCCTTTTATGTCCAGTTATATTTTATTTAAATTGTATTTAACTTCTTTATTTTTTTTTATTTTATTTTATATAACAATTATTTAATAAGTTATGCTCTTTAAAAGGTGAATGTCAATTAATTTCAATAAAAGATGAAATGCTTGAGTCGGTTTATAATTGATTATTGCGCTTGCGTGCGCCCTCTTATGGCCATAGCAGACAATGCAGTACTTTTTTTCTCTGCCATTAAGAATTGCCTTTAAAATTCGAATATAATTCGAATTTTGCTAATATTTAAGAACGAAATTCGAATCATTCTGATATTCTGAATTATTAGTAGAATTATCAGTTTTGGAAACAGTTGTGCCGCCAATGTTTTTTTTGGGGGGGGTTTTTTTTGAACCTGTCTTTTTTTCTTTCAAGAACAACATTCAAACTATAAATCTTTTCTAGCAATGTAAATCTAGTATGTCACTTTTTATTAATGTAACAATTTATTCATTTCTTTCAAAAAAAAGAATGAATAAACATTTACTGACCCCAAACTTTTGAACAGTAGTGTATATATATATATATATATATATATATATATATATATATATATAATATAAAATGTATGTATATATATATATATATATATATATATATATATATATATATTACTATATAAAAGTCTGTTTACATACTATATATTTGTGTGCTGTGTATATTTAATATGTATATATAAATACACACACATGCATGTATATATTAACGAAAAATCTTTTAGATTTATATCTAAAATATTTATATTTTCTTATAATCTTTTGTATACAGGTATAAATATATACACATAAATATTTTGTTTTAATATATACATGTATGTGTTTGTATTTATATAATAAATATACAAAGTAAACACACATATAGCATGTAAACATAAACTTTTATTTTGGATCTGATTAATCCTCTGACAGCCCTAATATACACACACACACAAATATATTTAAGATGTTTTTTTGTATTTATATATTTTTATTTTTCATAAAATATTCATTTTATTTTCTAACTGAATATTATTTGTATTTTATTTATTTTTTATATGTGAGTTTCTAGATGTGTTTGTGCATTAAATTTAGCTTTTAGGAAAATGCATTTTTTAACACTTAATTTAAAACAATCTACATTCAAATATTACATAAATAATACAAAATATAAATATATTTAAAGCTAAAAATATTTAAATACAACTATTATAAAGTGTACTTTTATTTTTCATAATATACTAATTTTACTTTGCAACTAAATATATATTTTTAATGTGAGTTTTTAGGTGTGTTCCTAGAGTTTCATGTTAGTTTTTGCAACGATGACTAGCAACACATTTTTTATTTTTTTTTTACCAAAAAAATGACTTCTGCATGATAACTAATACATAAATTTGCATCTTTTTTTGGTCGAATAAATGAACGGCACATCTTTCTCATCCCACCCCCGCAGTGCAATGATATTATCCATCCTTCAGGCTAATAATCAGTGAGTCATATTTACTGATATCTCCGTAATACTGAATCACACCACGTAACGGCGCCGTTCTGTCGTCGGGGCTAGCTACTCACGAGCCATCGATTTCTATTACTGTACGACTCCAAACCGATTAGCCCCGGCTCAGACGGCCTGACGTTCATTTGAGTAAGAAACCCAGGCAGGTGTTTGTTTATTCCAGCCTGATGCCTTTTGGGAACCTGGCCAATCGCGTCTGAATGAATAAAATCAGTGCGTTAAGTCGTCCACGTCGACGTGAAACTCATCGGGCCTGATTGTTTCCCATTCATAAGTGCTGAAAAGACCAGAGCCTCAGCTGGGAGCCACTAAACGTAATAATCATTAAATAATGATCTGGCAGCGTTAAACAGATCCAGTGCAGCCGCCACAGCGCTCTGGAGAACCGTAGCGCTGCACTGTTTACACTACGAATGCGGTTGAGTTACACCATGTACTGTAAAGAGGGCCTGACTGCCAGTAACTCTAGTCACTTACCAACAAAAGCATCATTTCCTGAAAGCTCCTCCCCTCCCCTCCCCCTCGCTCTGCTCCCCTCCCCTCTCAACCACCTTTAGCATTGAGGAACTAAACCACAATCAATATGAGTAAACCTCCATGCACATACCTGTCACTCCTCTTTTGCTAGGAAGGGCACAGGGGTCTCTCAGCAGCCTAGAAGCATACCTGTTGTCTTTCCCAGCCCCTCCGGCTTTTGGGAATGTTGTCGGTGCAGCTGCTCTGAGCTTTTGCCGGTTCTTTCTCCAGCACATGGAAAGGATCTGTCGTTTGCAGGAGGTGAATGATAGGGACTGGACCCATGTCACTCATGCAGTTTTGGACTAAGTTTTATGCACAGCTGGGACGTCCACCGCCCAAGGTACAGCTTGTAAATCTCCTTATTATGAGTTTTTTCTAGACTTTTTGACATCTGTGAGGTTGACGGGTGAGAAATTCAGGTTCGGTTGGCCAAGGAAAGACGTTTCTTGTCTAGTGCTCTGCTTTATTTCCCTCAGATTATTTCCTTGAACTGATAAGAAAATGATTTCCTCATCAGTCGTCTTGTAGCTTCTGAACATCTGCGATCTGTCGCACAGCTGTCAGTTCTCTGTACTCTGCTGTCGTTTGGGCATGGGGTTTGATTGCCAGCATTTGTTTTTTGCAGTCTTCTTGTCTTTACTTTAAATAATGCTATAAGTTATTATATACAGAAAAAATATATAATAATACAACTTTTCCTCAGCAAAATTCTTATTATTTTGTACTTTTTTATTATATTTGTATGCATTTATTTTAATTTTTTTATATTTATATTAGTAAAACTCATTTTATTTTGTACATTTTATTGTATTTGTATGTATTCATTTTTTATTTTAGTTATATATACAAATATAGATGTAATATTTCAATAATATGCTACATTATATATATGTATATTTTTTTCTCAGTAGAATTCATTTTATTTTGTACTTTTTATTATATTTATATGTATTTATATATTATTTTATTGACTTTTATAAATGTATACATGTATATATAATATTTAAATAAAATGCTACATTATTTATATATATATATATATAAATTAAAATATGTATTTTTTTTATTTTATATATATATATATATATATATATATATAGTAAATAAAAAAAAATTCTCTGTGAAATTCCTTTTATTTTGTACTTTTTATTATATTTGTATTTATTTTTTATCTTGTAGTTATTTATACAAATATACATTTATATATACTATTTAAATAATATGCTACATTATATATTTCTGTATATATTGTACTTATTTTTATTACATATTACGTATTTATTTTTGCTTTTGTATTTTGTTTATCTATATAACGACATACATATAATCTATATAACATACATAGAATTAAATAATATGCTACATTTATAAATGTGTAATAAATAAAAACTATATGTATTTATTTTTATTTTTATTTAATTTACTTGTATAAATATGGACATAAAATAATATGATACTTTATATGTATATATAATACATATTAAATATATTTAAATATAAAACATCAGTCACATTTTACAATGTACTTTCATTATTTTTTATATATATATTTAACTTACAATTAGTTCTTTTAGCTTTTTATTAAATTTTTTATTTTACGTATATAAATATAAAAATATGCTGCATTATATGTGTGTATATATATATATATATATATATATATATATATATATATATATATTGTGTGTGTGTGTGTGTATATATATATAGTAAATAAAATCATATGTTTGTTTTTATTTCTAATTTTATTTACTTTATAAATATATATTTATAAAATATTTATGATACTTTATACATGTATATGTAATACAAAATTATAAATATACAGTATATAAAATAAATATAAAATATCAGACACATTTTTTGCATGTATTTTAGTTTTTTAAATATGTAACGTTGATATTTTACATCAGTTTTGCATTCTGTAACATCATTCTGATTGCAATATGCTTTTATAATATTCTAAAAAAAATGCATCATTAACTTAAAATTTGTTCTTTTAGCATTTCATTTTTAATTTTTGTTTTTTAAATATGTGAAAGGTTGATGTTTTGCATTCAGTTTTGCATTTTGGAACAACATTTTGATTGCAAAAGCTGACTGCCAATAATAAGCGTGACAAACCCAAAAGCTGGTTTCCAGTAAGAGGTGGACGCAGGTGATTCTTGGATTTGGCGTAATTTTGTATTATTGCTGTTTTTGCATGAGCTCATTTCTGCATTAGCGTTTGCATTTTGAAATCTCCTTTTTGCTGTTAAGAAGCCCTAATGATTGCATCAATCTCAGGAAGTGGATGAACCACAGCAAAGGTTTTGAAATTTGGCATGATTTGTGCACTTTTTTTTTTTTGGTAGTGCACACACAAATCTCATAGTTGCTGAATGTATTTTAAGATGAGAATGTCCTGTGTTGCATGAGTTTGCTCTGGAGGACACTTCCCTTTATTCCGGTCATCATGATTTGTCTGTTATCAGAGGGGTTTGGGTCTCTATTTTAGGCCAGAGGCAGGGCGACGCTCGTGTTTTACGGGAACAGTGTGATGCAAAGTGCTGTTAAGGCACAATGAGTCTTCGCTTCCCAAAGCGACAACCTGCAACGCTGCACCACATCTTCCTTGCATTCAGATTTCCTCCTTGAACTTTTTTCTTCACCTTCATGTTTGTTTGTTTCTTTCAGTTGTCTGTTCTTTCGCTTGTCTGTTTCGTTCGTCCGTCCTTGTTCTTCATTTTTGCCATTGTTTTTTTTGTTTGCCACTCTTTTCTTTGCCTTGTTTGTCCACTCTTTAATTTGTCTGCTTTTTCGCTTGTGCATTATACTTTTTTTTTTTTTAGGTTTGCCATTGTTTGTTGATTCTTTATTTTGTCTGTTCTGTTGCTTATTTGTCTGTTACTTTTTTATTACTTAATTTGTCTTTTCTCTTTTTAGGTTATCATTGTTTGACAAAAGAACACACTTTATTCGTCTGTCCTTTTGTTTGTCTGTATTTTTGTTTGTCCATTCTTTAATTTGTCTGTTCTTTCGTTTTTTTGTATTTTTTTTATTTATTTTTTTTTTATTTGTCTCTTCTCTCTTTAGGCTAGTCATTGTTCATTCGTACTTTCATTTGTCCATTCTTTTGTCCACTTTTTTTCATTTGTCTGTTTCCTTTGTCCATTCTTTCATGTCTGTTTCGCTTGTCCTTTTTTTGTGTTTCATTTTTTCATTCTTTTGTTTGTCCGTTCTTTAATTTGTCTGGTATCTCTTTCTTTAGACAAGCCATTGTTTATCTGTTCTTTCATTTGTCCATTCTTTAATTTGTCTGTTTTGTTTGTCCATTTTTTCAACAGATAAACAATGGCTCTGTTTTGTTTGTCCATTCTTTTTTTAATTGGTCTGTTATCTTTTTTCTTTAGGTTAGCCATTGTTTGTCCTTTTTTCACTGGTGCATTATTTCATTTGTCAGTTTTTTTTTTATTGTTCTCCCTTTCTTTAAGTTTGGCATTGTTCGTCTGTTACTTCTTTTGTCTGTTCTTTTGTTTATCCATTCTTTAAATTGTCTCTTCTGTCACTTGTTAGTTTTGTTTGTCTCTTTTCAGTTAAGGGTAGCTGTTGTTCATCTGTTCTTTCACTTGTCCTTCTTTCATTTGTCTGTTTTGTTTGTCCATTTTTTTCATTTGTCTGTTTTGTTTGTCTATTCTTTTTAATTGGCCTGTTCTCTTTTTCTTTAGGTTAGCCCTTTAAGTGTTTGTCCACTTTAATTTGCCTGCTCTTTCAACTGTGCATTATTTGTCCATTTTTTTTTGAAAATAGTCTGTTCTCTCTTTCTTTAGGTTTGCCATTGTTTGTTCTTTAATTTGTTTTGTTTGTCCTTTCTTTCATTTGTCTGCTCTGTCACTTGTTTGTTTCGTTTGTCTATTCTTTTTTAATTTTTCTTGTCTCTCTTTGGGCTAGCCATTGTTCATCCTTTTCCTCATTTGTCCATTCTTTTATATGTCTGTTTTGTTTGTCCATTCTTTTTTTAATTGTCTGTTCTCTCATTCTTTAGGTTTACAATTGTTCGTCTGTCCTTTTGTTTGTCTGTATTTTGTCCATTCTCTAATTTGTCTGCTCTGTCACTTGTTTGTCCATTCTTTTTTTAATTTGTCTCTTCTTTCTTTAAGCTAGCCATTGTTCATCTGTTCTTTCGTTTGTCCATTCTTTCATCTGTTTTGTTTGCCCATTTTTTTATTTGTCTGTTTCGTTTGTCCATTCTTTCATTCGTCTGTTTCGTTTGCCCATTCTTTTTTAATTGTCTGGTATCTCTTTCTTCAGGTTTGCCATTGTTTGTCTGTCCTTTTTTGTTTTGTCTGAATTTTTGTTTGTCCTTTCTTTAATTTGTCTGTTCTTTTTCAATTTCACTTTCTTTAGGCTAGCCATTGTTAATCTGCTCCTCCTTTTGTCCATTTTTTCATTTGTCTGTTTCGTTTGTCCATTTTTTCATCTCTCTGTTTCAAAATACAGACTAATAATAATAATAATAATACATTTATTTTATATAGCGCCTTTAAAAGTTACTCTCTCAAGGCGCTGAACAAGAAAACATACATAGAAATAGTAACAGAAAATACACAATCAACAAAACAACAAAATAGATCTGAGTATCTATTTTGAGTATATAGTACTCTGAGTATATAGATCTGAGTATCATCAGCATAAAAGTGAAGAAAGAAAGAGATACCAGACAAATGAAAAATAAATGGACAAAGAAAACAAACAAATGAAAGAATAGACAAACGAAAGAACAGGCTAGCCCAAAGAGAGATGTGACAAATTAAAAAAAGAAGAATTTGTCTGAAAAAGAATTTCTTCTGTTTGGCTGTTTATTTTGTCCTTTCTTCTTGTCCATTTATCTATTCTTTCTTTTCCTTTCTGTCTTTCCATTGTTTGTCCAATCTTTTGGTTGATTGTCTGCTCTTTCATTCGTTTGCCTTTTCTTTCTTTTTTTTTTTATCTTTGCCCACTTTCTTATAGTTCATTTCTTCTTTCATTTGTCAATTTGTCCGTTCTTTTTCTTTGTGTGTGACATATTTTCTTTCTTTAGGCCATTTGCCTACTTTCTTTTCCATTTGCCTGCTTCCTTTCGTGCCCACATTTGCCATCTTTCTGTCAGTTGTTTGTCTTCTTCGTATGTTTCTTTTGTTTGTTTGCCATTGTACTTCCTTGTATTTTTTTCTTCCTTATACCTTTCTTTTTATTTTTCTTTCCTTCTATAATTTTACCTCTCCTTTGCCACCTTTTTTTTTTTTTATCTCTGTTCTTGATCTTTGTCTTCCTCCTCCCTAAACAAAATAAATGGGACACAAAATGCATCAGGAAGCTTGATGTGATAATCTGGCAGTGACGCTTCAGGCTCGTCTGCAGTTTTCCCGTCAGTGCTGGTTGGGAAGGTTCAATAAGTGTCATGCTGTGGTGTAACCTGACACATTGTTGTAATAATGAGGCTTTATTACAGTATGGGAGTGTCAGGAGATGTTTGTGTGTGTGTTTTCACTCGTACGCCCTAGCTTTACTCATCTTACACCAAAGTGTGGCCACCAGCTTGTCTTGCAGGTGCATCTTTTTTCCTTAGATTTCATACAGGAAACATTTACGTAGGCTTACAGTAAATGATGCATTTCTGGTGGTCCCCACAGACAAGCGTTGCCACCTCATCTCTACCGGGTCTGTCTACATTTCCCCCAGCGATGATTTTCAAAGCGAATGACTGGCAGAGGATATATTTTGTCATTTTTATGTCATTTCCAGCTTTTGGTTGTTAAATGTTTATGCTGACAATGCATAGTGGCGCCTGCCGAATGGAAAAAAGGCTTTAGGAAACTCTTTGCCCAGTTCACCCCAACCCAAACAGACACCTCAGCAGTCTTCAAAGCAGCCTTTGGTTTTACAGAGCACCGCATCCAAAAACCAGACAGAACTGAAATTGTCCGTTCACAAGGCTGGAAAGTGTCGAAGCGCACTGCAGGTTAGCCTGCTCTGTGGATGTAGTGGGATTTAGGATGGATGGAAATTAATGCAGAGATTTTCCTCTGTTTATGTGCCTTCTGTGCGACCACATTGCATTCCTGTAAATGCAGGAGTGTCTGTATTATACACATTGGTCATGACATAACAATATGACAGCATTAGTATACTTACATGGGTCTTTCCTGGAATTCGGTTCATTTTCAACTTGGAATATACATGTTTTTCAGCTACATTTGATTCAACTTGTAAATACCCTACATTATTATGCACAAATCAAACCTCCAAAAAATCATATTTTCCCACCTCAGGCATTAAAGACCTTTTTATTATTTTCAGTTGTTTTCAGCTTTCTCAACCCTGTAACGGACAAAATGGGATTGGTTTAAAAAGGATTTTACACAGAAATTGTTATAAAACAAACGTGTCCCTGATAACAATTTACACATTTTAAACACATTTTAAAGCACTGGAGCTAAAAATATACAAATTGTGTGTCTACGGTCTCTTTATTTTTGTAAAAAAATATTTTTAATTTAAAATTTCAACTAAAACCACATTTTTATAGTTTTAGCCCTTAACATGTCAGATGGTAATCAATAAAAAATACCTTTGTTCTTAATCGCCTTCCCTATATTTTTCTAAACATATTAACGTGACGACGGGGGTTGAAGACATTTTGGGTTTTGTTTCCCTCTCAAATTATCCCCTTGTTTCTGGGTCACAAGTTTACAACTCCGTAACAACACATATTTGTGACAGGGTTGTGGTTTTTCACTCAAAATGGCCACTGCTCCTCATGTAGTGTAGCAGAGTAGACCATATATGGCAGCAATAAAATAAAAACATTGTATATACTTATGAATTAAAATAAAATGTTGAAAAAGTAATCATTTTCCATCTTAATTTTATGTGACGGGGGTTAAGTTGTTAAGCTTGACAGTACCTTCCCTGACTATAACATGCCTCCAGAATATGAATGAAAAGTATGATTCTACTAACCATTTTCTGCACCATTAATAAAGTGGAGTCTTTTTATAGAGAATTATTATAGGTGTAAAATGGTTAGTGTGACAGGGTTGAGTTCATAATGTGGAACATAACTTTAAAGTCTTTGATATTTTTTATCAAATATTTAGCAATTTTTAAAAAAATATATTTTTTACAAGAAAGGAACACAAATAAATGCTTACATTCAGGGTCCGAAATTAACACTCGCCACTCGCCAAATGCGAGCAAATTCTCTGTCTGGCGAGTTAAATTTAAAGCGCCATCCGCCACATGGCGAGTAAATCTTTTCACCAGTAATGTTAATCAGTATCAGTCTCGCGGATCTCTGTGATTTTAATATTTTAATAGTCCTTTACGATTGTTGCTTGTCAGACTGTACGAACATGATGATCATGTCACACTGTGCGATCTCAGTGTCATTAATGTCAGACTGTACGACAGTCAAGACGCGTTCAAAACGGATGCGCGCAAGAAAACCTGTCTGGAGTTTTACCATACATGTTCACTGACTATTCATTTCAATGGCTTGGGTGGCACGAGGACGGTTTGTTGCTGCATAGTCCAAAGTACACGCGCAGTGGAGCGCGCAAGCCGCGCTCAAAGTTCAAAATAGTTTCACTTTTGCCACTGCGCTATGAAGGGCTGCGCTGAACCCCGCGGCCAGCGGAGTGCTTTCCGCGTTCGCTGTGACACTATGCACATTTTGTTAATAATTTTTTAAGCACAAACTCAGGGACTCTAAGTGCCTCAGGGACATGGCAAAATCCTTGGTTTAAGATATATATATATAAGACATTGTTTTATGCTAAAAAATATTAAAATGCAATAATTATTTTTATTCATTACAATGGGCATCCCAAAGTTTTGTGAAAAGCTTCTAACAATTAATTTTGGTGAACCACCACTTTAGAAACTCTGGGGGACTGAAATATTACCGAATCCCAGGAATGACCCAATAGGCCTAAGGTTGCGATTAATAGCTATATAAGTTAAAGTTTCTGAGGAAAACATTCCAGGATTTTTCTTCAAATAATGGACTTCAATGGAAATGAAAGGTTTGAAAGTCCAAATTGCAGTTTCATTGCAGCTGTAAAGGGCTCTACATGATCCCAGCTGAGGAATAAAGGTCTTATCTAGCAAAGCGATTTGCCATTTTAAAAAAAAAAAATTAAAAATGTATATACTTTTTAACCACAAATGCTTGTCTTGCATTAGCTCGACTTCACGCATTACGTATTCACATTGGAAAGATCATGCGTAACATACTTACTTACTCACGTACTTAATGCATGAAGTCTGCATCACAAAGCAAGTGCAAGATGAGCATTTTTGGTTAAAAAGTATATACATTTTTATTGTTTTAAGAAAATGACCCTTGTTTGTTATGTAGAGCCCTTTGAAGCTGCACTGAAAGTCCATTATATGGAAAAAAATCCTGGAATGTTTTCCTCAAAAATATAAGATACATGATGATTATTACAATAAAGAGACAGTCTCAAGTAAAAACCAATTTTGATGGTTACAACTGATCATTTTTTGATAAGCATTTAATCAGTCACTTGCTGTTAGGTTGCACTATTTTGCATATGTAAATGGTTGCATTATGAGAATATGAGTGTCACTGGTGAAGCATAGTGCAAAGACTTGACTTAACCATGACGAAATTTGTAGAAAAAAATATTTTACAGCCTTGCAGCCTTACATAAGTATAATGAAGGATCAAAGAAACCACAGAACAATGATGGATCTCACTGGGATGATTGGAAAATGACCCTCAAACCTTGAGGGTTGAACTATTACTGTGTTTATTTGCAGGCATTTTTTACCTCGTGATCATAAAAAGGCTCAGTTTAGTCTGGCAGATATCCACCGTCTCGCTCAGGAACAAAAGATGGTCTCATTCATTCGAGGTCACTGAGTTCACGTAAGGCCGCTTGGTAGTGGGCGTAATGAATTGCTTTTTGTTCTTTTTCCTGTGTGTACATTTATATCCACCTTCATTAGAAATGTCTTAAAAGAAGAAAAGTGATGTTGTGAACTGTTTAAATGTTTCTCGTTTGTTAGCTTCCTTCTCTTTTTTCTTTGCTAACAACTAGAAAAGTCAGCTTGTTTTGCTTTGACGTTCCGTTTAAGCAAATAGATTTCAGGAAAAGTGAAATATTAATAACATTCACCAATCCAACGGCACTCCGTCATCCTGAAGCGGGGGAATCCCTGTTTGCTGGCTCAGCAGCGGAGAAAAGGAGTGGAGAGAGGAGGCCTGGCCTTCCAGGAAGTCTCGCCTTGTTCCTTGTGGCTTGCCCGAGAATGTACAAAGTCAAATTATGCCGTTACCATTTGCTAAACAATATCCAAAGCCATTCCCCTTAGAGAATTACAGAACAATCTTAGCTTCTTTTTTTTTTTTCCTCACTTATTGGAATCAAGTTGACTTCTGGGATTTCTTTGTTCCGTTTGGCAGCGTTCTGCAAATGTGTCCTCAAAAGATCAAAGCAAGCATAAAATACGTTACAACACGATTCTGACAGCAAATCGTGACCACAGCTGTTTGATCAGCCTGAATGGGTAGGTTGTGACCTCAGGTTTCAGATTCCCCCCCATGATGATGGTTCTGGGAGCATTTTTACTCCTGAATCCAGTGTTTGCTGGGTTTTCAGTGGGAGTGGATTTAGTCCTGAAACCGGTCTACATGATCTCCCTGATGGAATGTTGCCAGTCTATATATGGGCATAAATGTGTTTTTGTCCGTTGTCAAGTCATTCTGTGTTCCACAAGCACTTCATCCTTCCCAGCACAATGAAATCAATGAGCAACATCATTTGAATGCGGAAAGACAACTTAACCACTGCCTGGAGACAGGAACAGACTGTTGCTTAAACAGTCAAGTTATTATAGTGTGAATTAGGCCTAGACTTGTAATGAAGTATAGGTTCATGCTGCTCCAATAAATGACAACATTTAAAATGTAAAGTTGGAAATGGGTATTTATGTTTATATATATATATATATATATATATATATTATATATATATATATATATATATATATATATATATATATATATATATATATATATATATTATATATATATATAAATTATATGACTATAAATATATGTGTAAATACATGTAAATATATTTTCAAAATATACCATGTATGTGTGTGTCTTTATCTATACATAATAAATAAGTGAAAATTAATAGTTCATATATAATTATATATATATATATATATACACACACACACACACACACACACACAATTACTTTTTTAATTTTTAACTTTTTAAAAATGGAACATTAAAAAAAATCTGAAATAAATATGTAAAAAAAAAATCTGTTTAATGTAAAAACATTATACATCATATAACATCCGAATTATATATATTTCTATTTATTATATGTGTTTGTGTGTGTGTGTGTGTGTGTGTGTGTGTGTCTGTAAGTATATGAAATAATATGGTTATGGTTCTTCTGATTGGGCTGAGGGTGGGATTTTAGCCAGTTTGAAGTTAAAGTATTTGATGGATGTGTGACACACACACATACGTACACACACACACACACACACACACAGTGTTAGTTTAAAAATGGAAAATTAAAAAAAAAGAAGTTGTGATTCTTTTGAGATCTTAGATAGAAAAGAAATGATGCATGATGGCCGAGTTTTCCACTCTCAGTTTCATGTCGCTGCTTTTAATCTGTGTTTATTATCTCCATAATCAAGTATAGAGGAAGTACAATGACTTTGAATTTGTGGCTTCTAACAGACCTAGCATGCGTTTGTTTCTTTAAAACCGTTTTATCTTTATGAAAGAGCTCGCAATCAAGCTCTGAGGTTCTCACGACACTGCTGTGACCCAACTAACTTCACAAACACACACGCCTTCCATATTGCAAAAAAGTTATATTTCCTAGAAGCTCTGATAACAACTTGTATGCACATGATTGCACAAATACAAGGATCCAAAACATTGGTTTATATGATTGTATCAGTACAACCCTGAATTTGAATATAATTTAGATTGTAAACAGCCCATTTTGAGGTCAACCTCACTCCCTATTCTTCTTAACACTGAAAAATAACTCCTATTAATGGATCGAATACCACGGCCCCTGGCCACCCTCCAGTTCCTGCTTGTTTACCACTCGCTGATTTTCCTCGAACGGTGAAGGGTTCTTGGAAAATCTTGGCTGTGCAAAGAGCGTCTCAAACCCCTTCAGATCCCTCATACATTCCACTAGCGTGCACATGCAGTCTTTTACTACAAAATCCTCTGATTAGCTGAGTGCATTGTCCTTCACAGCCAAAGCGTAATGCAGTGGTGTTGCGTGTGACGTACCATCTGCACTTCATCTGCTCTGTGTCTTGATTAGATTGCGGGTTCAGGGTGTATTTGCTGTGCGTATATTTCACAGCTATCTCTGATCTGGTTATTTATGGTGAAACCGGATGAATCTTAAATGGATAATTCACCCAAAAATGAATGAAATTTGTCATTAATTACTCACCCTTGTGTCATTTCAAACTTATAAGACCTTCATTCGTCTTAGAATACAAATGAAGATATTTTTGAGGAAATCTGAAAGCTTTTTGACCCTGCATAGACCTCAACGCAACTAGCATGTTTAAGTCCCAGAAAGGTAGTAAGGACATCGTTAAAATAGTCCATGTGAAATCAGTGGCTCAACCGTAACTTCAAGAAGCTACGAAAATATTTTTTGTGCGCAAAGAAAAAAAAGGACAATTTCTTTTTTTCCGTGTCTGAAATTCTTATCCAAAATTTCCGTACATTAAAAAATAAATATGACCTCACGTTGTATCAATCACATTCACATACTGCTTCCAAAACATTCGTCCATTGTAAAAAAAATCTGATCGGGTTCAATTTTCTGCATTTTTCGCACCCATAGCAAGTATTTTGAGAGGTGTTCTGACCATCCTTGGCCACTGTGATGTTCTGTGACTGACGAATTTTGACAAATACGAAAAAATGCATACGAAAATGTTCAACATGCGATCACAAGAGTTTTAGACTATGTCTACTCCGCCATGTTGCCGTCAAATACAATAGTTGATATGCCAACCTGCTGCTGTAAACAAAAGCTTGCAACGCTTGCCCCGCCTCCGTGGTCTTCTGATTGGCCCACAGTTTTGGAACTGACATTGATGAGCGGCGCTGTGTGTGTTAACTTGACATGTTGTCTTAAACACGTCCCTGTAGCATCGACTACACACATGGCCGTATGTTTTTAATGGGAAAGTATTAATAGGATTTTAAAAAAAATGAAATAACCAACATGGGAAAATTATGCTGGTTTGAGGTTCTGAATTTCGGTTTCAGTTACGATTAATCATCGAGGCCTAGCGTGAATCTTCTCCTTGTACTCTTTGTGAACATGTGACACTGAAGGGAAGAAATCGTTGAATATAGTTGTTGTTTTCTTTGCACACAAAAAATATTCTCATAGCTTTATAACATTACAGTTGAACCACTCATGTCACAGAATATTTTAATGTTATTTATTTTAAATTTCTTTATTTTATATTTTAAAGTTCTTACTACCTTTCTGGGCCTTGAACATGGTAGTTGTGTTGCTGTCTGTGTAATTAATGACAGAATTGTAACTTTTTGGTGAACTTTCCCTTTAAGAAGTTTTGTTCTTAAAGTGACCACGCCTTTATTTATTTACTCTGTAACTTTTAGCAGTACCAGGTCAGCAGCGAAAATAGCGGTTGGTATATTATCCTTGTTTTCTTTTCTTTCAGGACCTCTCTTGTCTGGATGACTTGCCTATTTTCTCCCCTCCAACTGACTCTTTATCCGAATACACCGTTAATAACTTAATCAATACTGACATGCCTCCCAACGTGCCCACGATATGGGACATCAAAACACCAGCATCAGTCCAAGAGGTGAGGCTAATTCCTAACAGCATACACACACACTTACTCCAAATGTTGTAGTTTTTGTGCTGAATATTATTTCCGCATTACGAGAAACCACACCTGTGATTGGCACTCCACGTGAACTGAACCTTTGCTCTCGCTCTGATTGTAAAGCATGTGATCTTTCAGTTGGCTTTAACTTTTTCTTTCACTCTCTTTTGTTTCTCTTCTTCCTCCTCAGTTGAATTCTAACAGGTTTCAGGGTTTAAACTCGTTGGATGACATCTCTGCTATTATTAATACACCACCCATAGGAAGTTATCAGGTAACTCCCATTTTAATAATAATGATAATAACAGTAATACAAAGTAATTTATGCTATTAAATATTCTATATTTAAAAAAAAAAAACATTAGTAGTAGAAAATAATTTTTCATTAGCGTTAAATAAGTGATTATTAAGTAAAAATAAATATTATTTCTGTAACATGTAAATGAGATTTTAATGTCTCTGTAATGTCTTTCTCTTTCTGTTTTTCTTCTCTGTCTTGCGTGTTTACACAGAGACCCCAAACACAGCCAGAAGAGGAAGAGGAAGTCGAAGTGGAGGAGGCAGAAGAGCTAGGCCATGTTGATACCTATGCCGACTACAGGCCCTCTAAATGTGAGCACTGCTTTAATGCACAGGTTTTATGACTGTTTGTGTCGTACTGGAAGATTCATGTTGCTTTTGCTTCTCAGCCAAGATAGGAAAATCCCATCCAGATCGAGTGGTGGAGACCAACACTTTATCCAGCGTGCCTCCTCCAGATATCACCTACACCCTGTCCATCCCAGAGACCACCATAAGCAGCGGCATGCTCTCTGCCTTGCAGCTGGAGGCCATTATCTACGCCTGCCAGGTACCCATAACCAGCTTTGTCTTTCTTCTCCTACTTAGTTAAACAACATGCATAATAACAACTTAAAAGAAAATAATGGACTGAGCAAAACATCCTTCTACATTTGTTATAAAATTATCTATTTATTTTTTTTAGATCCTGCATAATGTTGTAATGTTGTTTTTATTTATTGCTTAACTCTGATTATTATTTTATTTATTTATTTATTTATTTTTTTTTTGCTTTATTTGTTTTATTGCATTATTTGAATATTTTGTTTTTATTTATTAATTCTGAACCTGTTGCTCAGTCCTTGATTTATTTATTTATTTATTTGTTATGTATTTCTTTATAGGCTATTTATAGACATGTTTTCAGTTGTTTAGATTCTGTGTAATTATTTGTTTTGTTTTATTTAATTTATTTTTGCATGTGTTGATTTTTTTTTTGCCTTTATTAGTTTTATTTACTGTATTATTTGTATATTTTGTTTTTATTTATTCTTTAATTCTGGGCCTATTTTTAAAACCCTAATATTTAAAAACAAACATTTTTTTAAAATAGTTTAGATCCTGCATAATTGTTTGTTTATTTTTAGCTTTATTTGTTTTATTTATTGTACTATTTGTATATTTTCTTTGTATTTATTGTTTAATTCTGAGCCTATTTTGAACTGCTCAGTTCCCGTTTTATTTATTTTTCAATTTTTTTTATTTATTTTATGTATTTAGAGGCTATTTACTAAATTACTAAATTTACTGTTTGGTTTCTGCATCATTTTTTGTTTATTTTTGGTTCGTTTTTATTTGTTGTTTAACTCTGAGCCTATTTTTTAATTGCTTAGTTCCTTCCTTATTTGTTTATTTTCATTTATTTATTTAAATATTTACAAATGTTCTTTAAATTGTTTAGATTCTGCATACTTTTTATTTTAGCTTTGTTTTATTTATTATTTAATTCTGAGCCTATTTTTCAATTGCTCAGTTCCTGCTTTTTTATTTATTTATTTTCCATTTATTTATTTATTTATTGTTTTATTTTGAGGCTATTTACAAAGAACTTTCAAATTGTTTAGATCCTGCATTAATTTGTTTACTTTTGTTTTATTTTGTTTATTTATGGTATAATATTTTTTATTGTATAATGTTTCATTATTTGTTTTTGCATTTTAAAAAGTTCACTTTCATTCAATTTAGTAATCTCACAAACGCCTCTGTAGTTCCATCATAAAGACATTAAATTCAGCATCAGATTATATTTTACACTTTCTCGTCATTAACGTAGATTTCTTTATAACACCCTCCAGCAACATGAAGTGATTCTGCAGAACAACCAGCGGGCCGGTTTCCTCATAGGGGATGGTGCTGGAGTGGGCAAAGGCCGCACAGTGGCTGGCATCATTCTAGAAAACTACTTAAAGGGAAGGAAGAAAGCATTATGGTAAGCGATCTCCAGATCCGTCAAGGCTTACAAAACTTGCACCGTTGACTCCACAATCAAACGCAGACTCTAGATCCGTTGCCTCATCCTCCTCTTCTCTCCTCCAGGTTCAGCGTCTCCAATGACCTGAAATATGACGCAGAGAGAGATCTCCAAGACATCGGTGCATCCAATATACAAGTGCATGCCTTGAATAAGGTCACTATTACTGTGCGGCTCAATACGGCAGCGCTGTTAACGGAGATCACGTTTCCAGTGTAGCACAATCTCACAGACTTTCCCCTTGGTTTTTTTTTTTTCAATGTTTCTAATTGTAATTGTTTTCCATGCAGATAAAGTATGGAGACACAGCTACCTCAGAAGGGGTCCTGTTTGCGACCTACTCTGCACTAATTGGGGAGAGTCAGGCAGGCGGACAACTCCGAACGCGTCTCAAGCAGATCCTCGACTGGTGTGAGCCAGGTTTTGATGGAGTTGTATCCTTCTAACATATAAACATATTTATTACAAATCTGTATTAAACTGAAGATGAAATACAAATCTGGAAAACATTTGTAATATGCTGTATTATTATTATTATTATTATTATTATTTCTAAATATTTTATGACAATATGACAATATTTTGTTTTTATTTTAATTAATAATTTCCAAATAGTTGTTTTTTTCTAACCAGCATTAAGTATCATTTTTAGTGTAGTAAATATTTATAATGTTGTATTATTATTATTTTGAATATTTATTGTATATTATTATATTAAAATTATATAAGTATGACAATATAGTAATAGTTTTTATTTTAATTTTTATAATTCCCCTTAAAAAATTCTTACCAGCATTAAAATATCATTTTCAGTGTACATTGTATTAATAATAATAATTTATTATTAATATTTATAATAATATAAATATATGTAATATTATAGTATTATACAGTAAATAAATTACACTTTACACTGTTATTTTCAAAGTAGTAAACATTTGTAATATATTGTATTATTATTATTATTACTATTTATAATATTCCTAATAATATTAATATATGTAATATTATCATACATTACATACTAAATAAATCTGTCAGTATTTTGTTTGTTTTATTTTTTTATGTCTTATATATGTCTTTATATGTCAAACCTGCATTAAAAATTTTTTAGTGTAGTTAACATTTGTAAATATAAAAAATGAAAATATGATTTTCAGTGTAACTATTTTCATTGTATAGCATTTTTTTACTTATATATATATATATATATATATATATATATATATATATATATATATATATATATAACAATGCAGTTGGTTTTACCCTTGACAACAGGCTTCCTTTAGATTATATTTGACGAATGCCACAAAGCCAAAAATGCAACATCCACAAAGATGGGCAAAGCTGTGCTGGACCTGCAGAACAAGTTGCCGTTGGCCAGAGTGGTGTACGCCAGTGCCACAGGTGCCTCAGAGCCAAAGAACATGATCTACATGAGCCGTCTAGGCATCTGGGGAGAGGGAACACCCTTCAGAACCTTCGACGACTTCCTCCACACCATTGAGAAGAGGTTTGTAGAGGAGCACGAACCTGTTGGCTGTCAAATATGAAAACGGTCCTCATCTGAATGTACTCTCATACAGGGGCGTCGGGGCCATGGAGATCGTTGCGATGGATATGAAGGTCAGTGGGATGTACATTGCACGCCAACTCAGCTTCTCAGGAGTCTCATTCCGCATAGAAGAGATCAACTTGGACGACGATTTCAAACTTGTGTACAACAAAGCTGCTAAACTCGTGAGTTATGACTCCTAAGAGTACTTCCTCTTACTTCTAACCCTCGAGTCATCATAGGTGTATATGACTTTCTTCTTTCAGGTGAATACAATCAGGAGTTGTATTTAATTTTAAAACAAGGTTTATAATGGCAGTGAATGGGTCTTGAGGTTTCGATTTTCCAATAAAGTGCATCCATTAATCATAAAAAAAGTACTCCACACAGCTCCGAAGGGTTAATAAAAATAAATCAATGCGTTTGTGTAAGAAAAATATCCATATTTAACCCTTGTGCAACCTAATGGACATTTTTGTCCATTTTAGTTTTACCCTCATTTCCTTTAATACATCTGTTTTACACTAGGTACAAAAAATAGTTCCTCTCAGCAGATTTTAGACAAAAATCTCCTCATTGAAACCCATTAAAACTGCGATTTTTAGTCCTAGGGCCATTTAACTATATAATTATTCAATATTTGTTAATGGGCTTTTATTCTGCTGGCAAGGCTTCAAAATTTATATTTTGACTACTCTTTGCTAGATGTGTAACTTTTTTAAATTGATACACAAGGGTTAAAACTTTCTAAACCGTAATCTCTAGTTCACGTGAGAGTAAGCTCCAATGATAAATGGGTGGTCTGCAAATGGGTTATTTTGCTGTAACTGACATATATATGACACGTATATCTGATATCTCTTTTGTAGTGGGCGGAGGCTTTGGCCGTGTTCATGCAGGCTGCTGACGAGCTCTGCATGAGCTCCAGGAAGTCCCTGTGGGGTCAGTTTTGGTCTTCCCACCAGCGTTTCTTTAAATACCTCTGCATCGCCGCCAAGGTTCGCTGCCTGGTGCAACTGGCCAAAAAGGAGTTGGAAGCTGGAAATGTCAGTCAAATCAGTGACCCTGAACTCTCTCTTTAACCATTATTATTTGTTGCTTCAGTCATTTTACATTTCTTTTTCTCCTTTTTTTAGTGTGTCGTGATAGGGCTACAATCAACAGGCGAGGCTCGAACCAGAGAAGTCCTTGACGAAAACGACGGCCACCTGGACAGATTCGTATCTGCTGCAGAGTAAGTTAATTTCGGGCATCGTTAAAAAGGCCACCTCATGACGACTTCTTTCCAGAGTAGTGCACTTGGCAGTTTCACAGTGATAGAAAGGTTTCTCAATATACACTATATTGCCAAAAGTTTTGGCACACCCCCTTCTAATGAATCTTAGTCATTTCCAGTTGAGTACTAATCTTAATGTTTAAGCATGTAATGATATTCTAGGGAATTGTGTCCTTCTAATTTTAGAGCAAAAGTTTGGACAGAGCCTTTTTTTATTCTAACATGACAGTGCCTCTGTGTATAAGGCAAGGTTCATAGAGAAATGTTTGATTCAGTCAGTGTGGACGAACTTGACTGGTGTGCATAAGCCAAGGTCCAAACCCTTTTTTAAATACAGGTCTTGAGCCAAAAACTCATCACCAAACATCAATGAATTGTATATACACTACATGGACTACAAAGTATTGAGACACCCCCTTCTTTAGAACAGAAAAAGGCATTTCCAAAACTGTAGCAACAAAGGTGGAAGCATAAATAATGTATTTAAAAAATGTATTTCCATCTCTGTTGCTTCAGTTTTGGAAGTGTCTAAATTGACTGGACCCATATGCACAAGTCATTGGCGTTTGGTCTGAGTTTTTATCTCAAGGTCTGCATTTAAAGTCCAGTTGGGATTAGGACTTGGCTTATGCAGACCAGTCAAGTTCTTTCACACTGACTGAATCAAACATTTGTCTATGAACCTTGCCTCATACACAGAGGCATTGTCATGTTAGAACAAAAAAAGGGTCCTGTCCAAACCTTTGCAACGTTTGACACAATTCCCTAGAACATCATTATATACTTAAACATTAAGATCAGTACTCATGGAAATTACTAAAGTGTGTGAAGTGAAGTGTAAATATAGTGTGTGTTAGGCCATGTATCATTCTGAAACCTAGCGTCATTTGAGAAAAAACACTTCCCTAAGTCATCGGCCATTACATGAGAACACTTTTCTAATTGACTGCATTTGTGTGTTCCTCAGGGGTGTGTTTCAATCGCTGGTCCTCAAGCACTTTCCGTCAGAGAAGCAGAGGAGAGAAAAAGGAGCGGGGAACAAGAGAAAACGTGAGTTGTGTTGCGCTTTAGTCCACACATCACTGGTCTTTAGTGTTAGCCTCATGGTTTAACAGGACGTTCCTCCACAGGTAAGCCACGGGGACGCCAGACGAAGCAACCCAGACACGGTACTGAAGTAGCGGGAGTGATCAACATCAGCGATGACAGCAGCACTGAATCTGATGCCATGGATAGCGACTCCAACTCCTCACCAGACTCGGTTCAAGACAACACTGACGACGTCATCTTTGTCGATCAAACCAGCTACCAAACGGGTATGTTGGTGCAACTCATATTATTTCCATATATCACATGCAGCACTGTTGAAGTATATGCAAAAGCAATTGATTTTCACTTTTTTTTTCTTCTAGCACGGTTAGAGGAGATGAAACAAGGTCTTCTCAACAAGATCGCGGAGTTGGGAAAAGAACTACCTCTTAACACACTGGATGAGCTCATTGACAAATTTGGAGGTCCAGAACAAGTATCTGAGGTACGTTGTGTAATTATTCTAATAGGCTAAGGATAGTTACTGAATATGTAACCGTATTATATCAATGTCGTGGTATGGCAATAGCAAAACTGTCTCAATATCGTGGTCTCATGGCTAATAACTTGTTTAGCTTCCTAAAGTAATGTCATTTAGACTGAAACAGTATAAAATTTCTTTTTTTTTATCCACAATAAATATTGTATTGTAGACTTCATATTGAGATATTATCACATGAAATTTATATTGTTAACCCTTTAATAGTTCAAAAACAAGCTTGTGTCCAAGTGCTTGACATTTTTTATTTTCTGTGCGCCTAGATGACGGGACGTAAAGGCCGAGTAGTGCGTCGGCCTGACGGCAGCGTCCGATACGAGTCTCGCGCTGAGCAGGGCCACACTATTGACCAAATCAACATCAAAGAGAAAGATCGCTTCATGAATGGAGAGAAGGTACATCTCAGAAAGGATATCTGCAACCTTTTGGCTCCTTTGGTGCATCCAGTAACACCTTACTTTACTCCTTTCAGTTGGTAGCCATCATATCCGAAGCGGCCAGTTCTGGGATCTCACTTCAGGCTGACAGAAGAGTGAAGAATCAACGTCGGAGGGTTCACATGACCCTGGAGCTGCCTTGGAGTGCGGACAGGGCCATCCAGCAGTTTGGTGAGTAGGCATCATTACCTCATGCCTACCTTTTAAGTTCGTGGCCATGCACCAGTTATTTCGTCTAGTCTAAGTGGGACAGTCTACCAGCTCCAGGCTAGATCACAAGTACTGTTGGTAAGTGGTTACACTGTCAACACCCCAACGTAGCGTCAATAATTCCACCTGCATCACCCAGTCACAACCTCTAATCTTGTCATCAAAGCTCTCTTCCCATAAAGAGTCTCAAGAGTGTCACTTTTCCACAACAACTAGCTGATAACGCTTTCTGTTCCTCAGGTCGTACTCATCGTTCTAACCAAGTCACGGCACCAGAGTACATCTTCCTAATTTCCGAATTGGCAGGCGAGCGGCGATTTGCGTCCATCGTGGCAAAGAGGCTGGAGAGCCTGGTGTGTCCAATTTCTAGTTGGTTTTCCATTTCAATAGTTAAAGTCATAGTTCATCCAAAAATGAAAATTCTGTCAGTTATTACTCACCCTCATGCCGTTCCAAACCTGTATGACCTTTGTTCATCTTCGAGACACATATTAACATATTTTTTGATATGGACTCACAGATTTCATTAAAAATATCTTAATTTGTGCACCAAAGATGAACAAAGGTCTTACAGGTTTGGAACAACATGAGGGTGTGGAATGAGTTCTTAAAACTTTCATTCAAATCACTACTTGATTCAAGTCCTGACGTTTCTAACCTATGTGTTTGCTTTTCACAGGGAGCTCTGACTCATGGTGACAGGAGGGCCACAGAGTCGAGAGACCTGAGCAAATACAACTTTGAAAATAAAGTGAGTAACTGTTTGACACTGAACAATGACACTAAATGCTAAAAATACTCATGGACTAACCCATGGTCTGTTTTGGCTATTCCTCATAGTATGGCACCAAAGCTCTAGATAAGATTACCAAAGCCATCCTTGGTCAGATCGAAAGCAAGGTACCTCCTCCGAACAACTATCCTGGTGGCGACGCCATGTTCTTCAAAGGTAAACGGGTTTTGTGCTTTACTGTGTTAAGATGTGGATCAGCTAGATCCTTGATCTCACCAAAACCACAAATGCTTTTTAATCCTAGAAATGAAGCATGGTATGGTGGACGTAGGCATGTTATGCAGTCAGTCACGCTTGGGCATCAACACTGAAAAAGGTAAGGTTTCCACAGGAGACGTATTGCACCTGACGCATTTCCTCACATGCTAATCACATCTCCCGACATCATGTGACTTCTCTTTGTTTCAGACTGCAACATCACAAAGTTCCTTAACCGGATACTAGGCCTGGAGGTGCACAAACAGAACTCCCTCTTTCAGTACTTTACGGACAATTTCGACTACTTGATCGAAAAGGACAAGAAAGAAGGCAAATACGATATGGGAATTCTGGGTAAGCAACATTTCTTCTGTTGGTGTGGTACTTGAAGTTGCATCGATCTGCTTAGGTGACAACCAGGTATCTGCTTTCTCTCAGATCTGGCGCCAGGCAACGATCAAATTTATGAGGAGACGCAGGAGAAGTTTCTGACAGCGGGAAATCCTCAAGATGGTCAAGTTATCCTGTACAAGGTCAGTTTTTTTGCAAGGAAGTTGCACTGATTCTTACATATAGAGGTTCATAGAAAACAGCTTAAAAAACATGCCTAAGGCACATGAGTTTCATGTGTGACACACACTACAGAACACGCTAATCATCCCTTCCACCAAGAGCAAAGTTTATTTTCAATGCTTACGCAGTGAAGACAGGTTTAACAGCCGTTACCGTAAGTAGTTCCTTGACCAAGAATAAACCACACTGCGAGACCTTTCTCTTTGCATAAATTTGGGATCCAATCATAGCCAGAACATGTTGGACACTAGTCTGACAAAAATGATCTCTGACAGAACTGTTTGTTTCGTTGCACAGATAAGTGTAGATAGAGGTATGCCATGGTTGGAGGCTCTCCAGAAGGTCCAAACTCTTAGCAACCCAGATGAAGGCTTCTATTTATCCCACAAAGTAAGTATATGAGCAAAAAAAATCTCAGCTTTACAAATTTGCATGTAGTTTCCTTTTGGTAACACAGGAAAGATAGTTCTGAGGAAGAAGTCTTTTTCTTCAGGGGGTAAAGGGTTCATGTGTCAGTAGATTTCTTCCGTAGTTGACTCTGCGGTTGAACATGTTTGTGCCTGTCTTGTTTGCAGTTGAGAGGGAACTATCCATGCGTGCTGCTAGCTGTGCAGGGCCAGGAGCGCAACATGATCATCTACAAACCAAACATCGGCAAACAGGCCCAAACGGAAAGCCTTGATAACCTCCAACAAAAATACCGCAAGGTGTGTTCAAACTCTTCATCATAAATGTACTTATTAGAGCTGGGGTGGCTCTAGAGCCGCAGCCCTGCAGAGTTTTGCTTCAACCCTAATCAAACACACCTGAACAAGCTAATCAAGGTCTGAAGGGTTACTAGGAAGCTAAAGGCAGGTGAGTTTTTATTAGGGTTGGAGCTGAACTCTTTAGGACCAGAGATCGCCACCCTTGGATTAGAGCTAAGGAGACCTTCCTAAAATCTGCTGTAGAAAATGTCTCTGCTGCCCTCTAGTGAGCAAAACAGGTTTGAAACGCTGTTTAAGTGATGTTTTCTACCCTTGCTTCAGGTCACTCCAGAGGAGGCAGAGGATAGCTGGGAAAACCAGTTCACTTTCTCCTTCAGGAAATGTAGCCATGCTAACTGGTGAGAAACAATACCTTCCCAGCTTCTGACTTGGTAATTACCAAACTGAGCTAAGAGAATCTAACAAGCATGCATGTTTCCTACAGGAACGGGAGGTGCAAAAAGGTAGAGGAGGGTCAGGAGTGCTTAATGGGCACTCGATTGCGTCAGTATCACATGTTGTGTGGCGCTCTGCTCCGCGTTTGGAAGCGTGTGTCTGATGTGGTGGCTGACATCACCAACTCTAGCATTCTCCAAATTGTCCGCCTCAAGACCAAAGACAGCAGTAAACAAGTTGGTGAGTCACCCTCTTAACCATTCCTAAGGAGTTGTGATGCTCTGGGCCAGGGATCCTCAAATCTCGCTTGGAAGATCCACTTTCCTGCAGAGTTTAGCTCTTTGCAACTACCTGTGATTTTCTTATGATCCTGAAGACAATAATAAGCATGCGTAGGTGTGTTTGATTAGGGTTAAAGCTAAGCTCTGCAGGAAAGTGGATCTCACAAGCCAGATTTGAAAATCCCTGCTTTGGGCTGTTAACCAAAATGTTGGAGCGGGGGTGCCCAAACTCGATCCTGGAGGATTTCTAGACTTAAGGGTTCACAGTTTCTCATCCTCCTCCCAAGTCAGCACTCAGGCTGACCTGGGTGTAGACAACTTATCCAGGCAACAAAAAGAGCTCAGCTCAGCAGAAAAGTGGATCTTGCAAGCCAGATTTTAGAGGGTTTCTGCTCTGGGCTGATAACCAAAATGTTCGAGCAGGGGTGCCCAAACTCGGTCCTGGAGAACCGGTGTCCTGCAGAGTTTAGCTCCAAATTGGTTGGAGCAGGGGTGCCAAAACTCATTTTTTCAAAAGTTTTTCACCCTGAATTTGTTCACCTCATCTTTGCCACCTCCCAACCTGTCCAGTTTACCCATCCAGTACATCATCTTCCCCTCATTCCCTTCCATAAAAACCCATTTGGTGGAATTCCTAGACTTAAGGGTTCACAGTTCCTCATTCTCCTCCCAAGTCAGCACTCAAGCTGACCTGGGCGTAGTCAACCTCTACAGGCAACCTGAAGAGCTAAACTCTGAAGGAAAGTGGATCTCGTAAGCCAGATTTAAATATCCCTGCTCTGGGCTGATAACCAAAAGGTTGGAGCAGGGGTGCCCAAACACGATCCTTGAGGACCGGTGTCCTGCGAAGTTTAGCTCCAACTTACCTCAATACACTTGCCAGCAAGTTTCTAGGATGCCTAGTAAGAGCTTGATTAGCTGGTTTAATTGTGTCTAATTGGGGTTGGAGCTAAACTTTGCAAGACAGTGGCCCTCCAGGACCAACCCCTGTGTTGGAGGGTCAGTGACACCACTGCAGTCGTTTCAAGGAAGTCGGCACCTTGTAATCAATGTTCTGTCTTTCACCTAGGTATTAAAATCCCAGAAAACTGTGTCTCAAAAGTGCGTCAGGAGCTGTTGAGGATGGATGCAGAGGTGAAGCATCGACGCCAAGAGAAGGAGCGGCAAGCACAGGAGCAGCGTCTGGCTGAGGAGCAACAGAGGCTGATGGCACAGCAGCAAGAGTTTTTCCCCCCGAATTTGTTCACCTCATCGTTGCAACCTCCCAACCTGACCAGCTTACCCACTCAGTACATTTCCTTTAACTCGTTCCCTCCCATGAAAACCCCTTTAGATGAATTCCTACACGTAAGGGTTCACAATTCCCTGACCTCCTCCCAAGTCAGCACTCAAGCTGACCTGGGTGTAGAGAACCTCTGCAGGCAACCCGAAACTACGGTGGATGACTTTAACCTTGAAGAGTTTATTCAAGAGCAGCAACCGCAGCAGGAGAGCCAGGCCACACAGGAAAGCAGTTCAGCACAGGACAAAGACCTGTATGACATGATACTGTCCTTGGACTCATTCATAACACCTCCTAGTCAGACTGTCCCTGCCTCTTCCTCTTCAGATGCACCTTCGTCATCAGTACCTATGGTCATGTCAAATTCCTTCTCTTCTTCCTTGTCTCCCTTCACTCCCACTCTCACGCCTTCCTCATCATCTTCCTCATTGTCGCCAGACCAGCAGATGCTCCCATTACCCAACAGCTACTGCAGCTCAGAAGCCATCATAAACGTACGAGAGGTGTTGAACAGCATGCTGCAAGGTGGAACAGAAGCACGCCAGTCCGTCATTAAGTACCAACAACCTGAGTGAGATCCTTCCAGGGGGACTCTCCGGTAAACACGCACACACTCAGGGCTGTAGTCTGACCACTGCCGGCATCCTGCTCCGCCATTTGGCCTCGGTTCCACAAGGTAGAGATTCTGCTTCATAACATGGGAGGAAGTTTGCTCTGTTCTCGAGTTGGTCATCCCAGTTTCAACATCCTGAAATCTATACAATGAGGCTTTAAAGAGTATTGATTTACCAAAAATGGTTAAAGCGCAAGTATGAAAATCATACCACAACATACAGTAGATTTTGCTCAAGATGAAAAGACACTTGAGGTCCCATTTTGGTTCCTCATTGGAGGAACCTTCTGGGGAAGCTCCAGGCACCTTTGAAGGTGCCTCAAATGTCCTTTTGAGTCCTGAGAGATCTTCAATATATATTTTAAATGCCTCAAAAATGTTCTTTTATTAAGGGGTCATTGGCCTCGGTTCCACAAGGAAGAGAATCTGCCTCACAATACGGGAGAGAAGTTCACTCTGTTCTCGAGTTGGTCATCCCAGTTTCAACATCCTGAAATTTATACACTGAAGCTTTAAAGAGTATTGATTTACCAAAAATGGTTAAAGCGCTAGTGTGAAAATCATACCACAACATACAGTAGATTTTGCTCAAGATGAAAAGACACTTGAGGTCCTATTTTGGTTCCTCATTGGAGGAACCTTCTGGGGAAGCTCCAGGCACCTTTGAAGGTGCCTCAGATGTCCTTTTGAGTCCTGAGAGATCTTCAATATATATTTTAAATGCCTCAAAGCCACTGGAGAAACTGTCTTGAACTGGTTGTAAGTTCAAGACTCTCTCCATTTGCCTAGAGGTTCTCCAAAGGGTTCTTCCAAAGAGCCAAACAGAGGAACCGCAAATGGTACCTCAAGTATCTTTTTTCTGCAATTGCCACAGCTTCCATGTGGGCCTAGCTGAAGTTGTGCAACCTCACATATGCAAGACGTACCGCAAAGTTCACTTCGGCAAGAAGCTTTGTTTTGCATTGGACAATCATCAGCTTTACATTTCCATCACGAACTTCTGTTAGACAAAACACTTTTTTCCCGAGGAGGCTACTGTCGAAATGTGCCTTTGGAACATACGGTGGAATGTAGACACAAACACATACTCCTGTACCGTTCACGTGCAGATGTTTGTAATGTATTTATTGCCTTTATTTATCAGGCCATGAAACAGTGTGCTAGTAGGAGAGCGTAACTACCTACAAATCACTTACCTGTGCAGCTGTCTCTCTGTTGTTCTAAAATAGAACAGTCTGTCCTGCTGTCCCGTCTCGCAATGTAATAAGACAGAACGGTAACAATCTATTAGCTGGTTGATTTATTGATTCCAAAAGGACTTGAGTCGCACTTCGTCCCTTTATTAGTACAATATTTTCATTGTGACCTAGAAACTGAAAAGTCCTTCCTTCCTTACGTGAAATGCATCCCTGGTACAGTCACAGATGGGGCAATAAAACTTTTATCTAGTTGAACTTAAGCCCTTTATTTAAGATTATTAATGTTTTAAATATGTGTAACGTTTATATACTTGATTACTCTTATTTAATTTTAAAGGGACATGTTTTAGATTATTGCTTCTGTTTTGTTTTATCGATACTTTGATATTTGTGCAGACAGCAAACAAAACGACAATTCAAAGCAAAATTAAATTTTGTTAGACATTGCTCTGCTGCACTGGGTTGTTGAATATTTTGTTCCTTATTTCTGTTTATCTTCATTCTTTAAGCAGTTGATACATTCTTAAATATTTCACAGCAATAGCCCTTATATTTCCAAATATTAAACCACTCCCGATCTCAGGATGAAATTTCTGTTCAATTAGTTATTTAAATCAGATCAAATATATCCAAATGTTTAATGTCTGCGTAAAGATACGGTTCGTCTTGTATGTAAAATCTTTCATTGACACATTAAATATTATTTATTTAGCCATTATTGCATATTCACTGCACAGTTCATTTTATTCTTTTCAGTAAGGGAAATTCGTTCGGAAACATTTGCACTTGAAACTTTGTGAAATTACATGTCGTTTTTTTCTCCCGCATATAGTTGTTACACACTCATTGTTCCATAATATTTTAGTGTATCCATTTAGTTTTCTCAAAAACAGCCAATAAAATGAACATGTGACTTAACGCATCTTATAAAACGACAGCACTATACTATGAGGCCATGAAACTGGGACGAAGTCAAATTAACCTGTTACTAAATAGAAATGTATTTGACTTGCTCTGTGTATGATTTGCACTAAAACTGCATAAATGAGTTTCTGTCTGGTTTGTGATTCAGTGCTGCCATGTTTGTTTGCTCATGGCCCTTTGTGGGAATGTTCAATACTGTAAACATCTCGATTCGTTGGCTTCGCTTTTATATCAATATGGCATTTACGTAATTTATTGCTATGAACGAAAAACGTGCTACTGACTCTATGTATCTTGAACCATTGTATTCCTGTGTTCTTATGCTTTTGTCGTTTTCTATAGGCCTATTTATAATTTAGATCCAGTTGTATATATTGTAAAAAAAAAAAAAAAAAAAAAATACAAATTGTGCCTTTCGACTGTTTCTTAAAGAAATTGTTTTCTACTTGTATCTAAAGAATGAAAAATATTACAAACTTTGTTATTAACAAAGCAAAAAAATAAAATGTTCAGATTACAGTGTTGTGTGATTATTTGTGGTAAATTACTTAAAGTTGTTATATGTTGCTAATACAAAAATTGTTGTTTACTGATGCAACATTTAAAGAAAAAAAAATTTACATTTTAAATATTAAATATTTTCTTACTTTTTCTCTAAGTACATTACTGGTCAAATTTTTTTTTAAAGAAGTTTCTTTTGCTCACCAAGCCTGCATTTATTTGACCCAAAGTACAGCAAAAACAGTCACATTTTGAAATATTTTTACTATTTTATATTTGAATATATTTTAAAATGTAATTTATTTCTGTGATTTCGAAGCTGAATTTTTAGCATCATTACTCCAGTCACATGATCCTTCAGAAATCATTCTAATATTCAGATTTTCTGCTCAAAAAACATTTATGTTGAAAACAGCTGAGTAGAATTTTTCAGGTTTCTTTAATGAATAGAAAGTTCAGAAGAATAGCATTTATCTGAAATAGAAATCTTTTGTAACATTATGAATGTCTTTATCATTACTTTTGATCAACTATAAGTAATAAAAGTATTTATTTCCATAATTTCTTTCTCACAAAAACAAGCGTTTGATTGGTATAGTGTATAATGTTACAAAGGTTTTTATTTTAGATAAATGCTGATCTTTGGATCTTTCTATTCATCAAAGAATCCTGAAAAAATTCACTCTAATGTTTTACATATTAATAATAATAAAAATATTTCTTATAAAAATGTTTCTTGAACAGCAAATCAGCATATTAGAATGATTTCTGAAGGATCATGTGACACAAGACTGAATTAATGATGCTGACAATTCAGCTTTAAAATCACAGGAATAAATTACACTTTAACATATATTCAAATAGAAAACTCTTTTTAAATAGTAAAAATATTTTAAACTGTTACTGTTTTTGCTGTACTTTGTATCAAATAAATGCAGGCTTTAAGAGCAGAAGAGACTTCTTAAAAAAAAATATGATGTTGGTTTAAGTGTTGAATGAGTTAGTGGCTTCGGATGTTTAAATATTAATTAATTTAATATGAAAAATTGGAAATCAATGTGGCTCTTTGGAAGTTTACCAAGGCCCCCTGGTGTTCATTTGTCCTCTAGTATTATCTTCACAGTATAATGGTTTTGTTACCAATGTCATGTTAACGCCATTATATCTTTTGTAAGTGTATGAAATGTCTTAATTAATTAAAATTATGGATGTATTTTGTATTACACTCGACACTATGCACCATAAAGTTTTGTTTCAGAAATGGATGGCTACTCCTGTTTAAAAATGTAAGAAACTAGCAAACGCGGTGGAACAACGGAGCATTTCATGATAGCCCGCTAGCCCGTTATATAGGTAGCTCTTCCTATTATTTTAAAGAATCTTACCTTATTTTTCAAATTAGAATCGTGTCAACTTAAAAGACAGTCAATTAATTCACTGAGGAAAACTAGCAGCCGCTAACGCACTTCAGTCAGGCGTGTGAGCGCGCCAATACCGCGCTTTCCCGACTGAGGGCGCTGTAGCATAGGGGAAATAATTATTTTACTGAATACACTGAATAACGAAAAATATTTTCTCAGAGACATATATATGGGGCATATATATACAAATATATATATAATGGGGTTTAAAGGGTTTTCAGACTAAATAACAAAGATGAATAAACTAAAAACATTTTCAAAGCAGGTATTACTATAAAAAGTAAGCCTTAAATTATCTTGCGTTATTTTAACATATTTTTAGAGACTCTATTTTATTTTGACACTATGACACAACCATTTGGTGGGACAACATGAAAAACAAACACTAGTGTTTGGTAGGCTATAGAAACTAGCCTCATGACGAAACTGCCCAACCCACCTGTATTAAACTCCTCCCCCTGCTTACAGGTACACGATCAGGTGCTGTATAGATAGATGCTAGGAAATATAGCGAAACCTTATTAGAAACCTGCAGGTGCCAGGCCCTGTAAGGCCTCCAATACGGAATTAACTGTGAATTTTTAGTATTAGTTTTTAAAGCGGACACATAAATAAGGTGAGTCGACTGTTTTGTTTTGCTTTTCTCCTCTGGTTTGTTGTGTTTATCGATTGCTTGCGTTGGCCTGAGTCATGTTTCACATTTTGCTGAAATGTAAGTTGTTTTCCTGGAAGTTACGGCGAAATTGTAAATAATTGGCGACACTGTGTACATAACCAACATAACCTGCTTCGAGTGGTCTCTAAATTTACAGCTCGTGTTTTAGATGATGATAACGTTACGTGTTTCTTATATTCTGCTTCTCTAAATATTTGACTTATTCGTGTAGGCAGATTATTTTTGCTAAGACACTTTGGTCCCCAAGTATGAACATTTTCTGTTTCTACAGTCTGATAGCGACTTCCCTTAGAAACAGGCCGTAAAATTATTTGCTTTGAGCAAAGTTGACCCCTAATGTTGCACTTTAATATGTCTCATTCATATGAGAAACGTTAATTTTAGTTGTGAGACTTTTCGTAGCCATATATGTCCTCATGTCCTTTGATCCACAGTCTTGTGAATTGTGAACGTATAGTGGTTTCGTTTAGAAACGAAGCGTGTTGTTTGTTTTTTAGCTCTTAAAAATTAAAATGTCATTGTCGGTTCATTTTAATTCACCTATTGTAGAACCGTTGTACCGAAAGGTCAACCTTTTTATAAACATAAGCGATAACAGTGTCCGACTCTTTCTAATAGTTCTTTTGAATCGAATCTTTTAATGAACATGTCAAGCCAGTCTGAACATTTCGTACTCCTACTTGAATCATACTGAAAAGGTGATTCTCGAGTAAACTAAACTGAACAGAGGACCATTTTTAGGACGTTTTGTGGCCGTTTTCTGACTCGTAATGAACCGAGTAACAGTTTTACAGTCAAGAATATGACTGACAGGGCGACAAATAAGTTTACAAGATACTAGCCCGTTTGCAGAGAGTCGGTTCTTTGAACTTCTGTTCGAAAGAACCGATTCGCAGTAATGAGACTGATGATAATTGAAACAGTGGTGCAGTAAACTCGGCCTAATCTGGCTCTACAGGTTCTGCCACTTGTTTAGTCAATACATGCTTTGTAGTTTCAGTGTGGTTTCGAGAAACAGCTTTCCAAAATATCCACATTTCTCTTCAGAGCCAAAGATATCGTTTGGAAGGACGTGTTTTTCTGATTTTACGTCATTGTCATTGTATGAGTTCCCTGTTGGTGGGGTGTGTGTAGAAACACCTCATATGTTCTTTGTTTCCTAATTTTTTCTGTTAGGATGAAGAACGACTAGTGTAAATAGTTGTGTAGAACTGGGCTGGACCACCAGAAACTGTGGGCTCTTCTATTATGAAAGCGTTTTCAGATACTGTTTGAGGGGGCACACCTTAACACAACACCATCTTACATTCGTACATTCCTCCTACATTTCCTGTCAAAGACTGTTGGCCTTAGGGCGTGAAATGGTTCCAGTAAGATGACCACACTTGGTTTTTTGGAAAAAGTGCGCTTCGATTTTGACACTTCCTAAATTTATTTTTATCTAACCACAGAGATGAAGCCTACACCTTTTGATATGGGGAATCCAACTAAACGTTATGCTTGTTGCTAAGCTGTTCAGAGTGTTTTTTTAGCATGTTGTTTGCTAGGTGTAGTTGACTTAAAGGGACAGTTCTCTGTAAAATTGAAAATTGTCATTATTTACTTTTCCACATGTCGTTCCAAAACTGTATGATTGTCTTTCTTCTGCAGAACAGATATTATTTCCAGATTGTGGACACTCGTATACTAAATCTCACTCAAGTTTAATACTTAGTGTTACTCTTCATGTTCTGCTTTCTCAAACCCAATATATGCAGAAACTTACACTAGGCCAGTGTGCAGATTAAACATTAACAGGCTGGGCTAATGATTGTCAGTGTAACCTCATCAGCTTCCTTTAGGGCTTGCAACTCAAGGGCTTGTTTTTAGAGGAGAACCTACTGTAGTGTTTTTATAGTCACTTTAGTGGAAAAAAAAATACATATTTTTGGTTTTCGATGCTTTGGATACCAAGTCTGGATTATGAAACCTAAAAAAAATCTTCATAAGGTGGCATTGTCTTAGAGAATGGAAACCATCCCGGTTAGACATTCCAGTTCCTCCTTATTAGGCCTACTTAAAGGAACATCTCACCCAAAAATGAAAATTACCCCATGATTTACTCACCCTCAATCCATCCAAAGTGTTTATGACTTTCTTCTTTCACACGAATGCTATCAGTTATATTAAAAATGTCTTGGCTCTTCCCAGCTTTATAATGCCAGCGATTGGGTGTTTAGATTTTGAAGCCCAAAAAAATGCATCCATCCAACATAAAAAGTGCTCCACACGACTCCAGGGGTTAATAAAGGCTTTCTGAAGTGAATTGGTGCGTTTGAGTGAGAAAAATATCCATATTTAAAACTTCAGAAACTGTAATCTCTAGCTTCGCTAACTGATGTACATGCATTTAGACAGTCATTTTTAGATGAACTGTCCCTTTAAGAGACAATGAATATCAGAAAGTACCAAAGGATTAGTTGAAGTTGAAGTTGAAGTGGAAGTGGGAGTGGGGGTGGGGGTTCACAGTTTGTTTTTGTCCTCATTAACGTGGATATGTGTTCATATTTCCTGTGGGCAACAGGAAGTGAACTGCTTAACAGGTGCATCTGCTGAGTCCAATATTTTGGATACCCCGTTTGTTTATGTTTCTATGCTAATGAGAAGGCCAACCTTGTTTAGTTCTGTCTGGTGAGATTTAAAGGGACGGTAAGCACTAGTTGTTGAATGTGCCGTCTTAAGTTTACTAAACACCGAATAGTGTCATCTGAGCTGTGTAATGACAGCTTTACACAGACGGGAATGTAAATACTGACTTGCACCTGTTGTACTGTGAGGCTTTTGTTACTGTCATAGGGTTACAGACGAGTAAAATAGCCTTAATTGCGTACAGATTGTGTATGATAAATTAGCAAATAGCATATTTATTAGTAATACACTAATTGCAAGAGTTTTGTGCTTTCCTAATGGGCAGGGTTGTGATTAAAAAACATTTTCTAAATGCTTATGCACTGTTTCTTTCCTACACACTGCACATTGTTACATTTCATTACATGTGACTTCACAGCTATGACCCTTAAAGGGACAGTTCAGCCAAAAATTAAATTTCTGTGATCATTTACTCACCCTCATGTCATTTCAAACTCATACGACTGTTTATTTCCGTAAAGCACAAAAGGGGATATTTTGAGGAATGTCCTAGCTGCGCTTTTCAGCATAATGAAAGTGAACTAGTACTCGTATGACAGAAACACATCTTAAAAGTGGTCCATATGACTCAAGGATCATACTGGTTAGGTTAATGCTAGTTCACATAAATGAATGGAGTCTGGTGACCCATTAGCTTTGTGTTTGTATGGCTATGTGCACTGATGGGTTTCATATAATCATAAACTGCAGTGTAGTATGTCAGAACAGGTGTAGGAACACCAGAGTCCAGCATATTCCATGAAGGGAGTTTCCTCGAAAAGGGTAGTTCTGATATTTGCATCCCTGCTCTTCTCAGTGCGAGCCACTTCCTTTATGACTGTCACTGCTGTCATCGACAGTAGTCATACTTTGTTTCATATTAGAAACCGACGCAATTTCAGTGTCATACTAGCATCCTGTGTAGTCATAGTTTTTATATATACAGCACTGTTCAAAAGTTTGGTTTTGGTTTCTCTTGTGCTCACCAAGGCTGCACTTAACTGTTAATAGTTTTTCTATTTAGAACACAAATTAAGATATTTTTGAGGAAATCAAGCTTTCTGAATCTACATAGACTGCAATGTAACTGACACCTTCACGGCCCAGTAGGGATGGCTCGATACCATAATTTTGGCTTTGGTATGATACCAGAATCTAATACCTCGGTATCGATACTAAATCAATACTGTAGTAAGTAATGTTAACATACTAAACATGAATTAGTTTATTTATCATTTATAAATAATTATTGACCTAGATTATTAAATGCTGTAATACTGTTAGGTCAGCTTACCTACAGAATTTCAACAAAGGTTGTTTTACTGTAAAGTGTTATCCTAACAATCAAAATATTCAAAATCACGTTATTATCTTTCTGTCTTTCTGATTGTTTTTAGATTTCAGACTAGTATTTTTTTTACTCTGCTTTAATAGTACTTTTCAAGAGTCTGTACTTTATTAGTGTTTTCTTTAGACAACTTAGCTTCACAACATTCCAAAGCATAACATTGTACTTTTTACTGCACTATGTTTCAGATTAAATATTTAATACTTTGTTACATTAGAAATGTATTACATTCTTAGTTTTACTCACGTAAAAGTAATTCTAAAATTTAATTGAGTACTTCGCTTCGCATCGGGCGGTTATTAGCCTCCACGTCGTGCATTAAAATCCTTTAATGCACGGCAAACCGTTGATTATCCCTTACGTACTCAATTACATTTTAGAATTACTTTTACGTGAGTAAAACTAAGAATGTAATACATTTCTAATGCGTGCGTTGATTATCCCGCTTATTCCATGGTTATTTGCAAATTTATAGACACGTTACAACTAGTATTGCTCTTTGCAGCGCAAGATTTGACTGAATGGGTAAAAATGACGGTTATTTTCGTCAGTTAGCTCATCAGCTCTATCATTCTGCCCGATTCCAATCAGACACAGACATGAAATAATGATAAATCACATTTATTTGAACGAATTACAGCATTTATTTCAATTACTTATCGATTGATCGAGAGAAAGACAGAGAGAGAAGGAGAAAGGGAGAGATGACAGTTGTATGTGCGTTTTACCTGCCTGCTGCGCGTCTGTGCGTCTCTCTCTACAAACAACGAATTAACTCAAAAACAGCGGTCTTACCATCTCGTTGCTGAGGAATATTATGTAGCGATCTATTATCCAGGCTATTTGATTAATATGAATCGAGAGGAAGCCCTGACAACAAGTTTATATATGCGCAGCACAATACGATCTCCGACCTCTCTCTCTCTCTCTCTCTCTCTCTCTCAGTGAGTGGTTGCGTGCATCAATTAAAGCAGCGCATAAATATAGAACGGTGATTAAACTGACTTGGAACTACCTGCGCATTAAACGATTTTAATGCATACCTGCCAGCCAATCAGAATCCAGTATCCAGACATTCCATGGAATAAAAGAAATTACTACATTGTTAATTTTCTTAATTATTAAACGTAAAACAAACAACAACTTTTATTTATGAAATGTAGTTTAGAAAAAAGTATGACATTATGCTTTGGAATGGAGTAAAAACTTCCCAAAGAAATACACTGGATACTTTTTAAATTAAAAATACTTCACTGCTGTCCACTATCATTTGTGAATAAAAGTTATTAAAATCTGAATTTTTGATTGATGAATGATACACTCACTTGTCGATCTCTAAATTCGTGGAAAAGATCAGGATGAGCAAGTGACAAATGCTTGTTGATTTATAGCAACGCTTGCGTTCAGGTGCGGTAAGGTCAGTTCGTTCACCTTCGTTCATCTGTTTTGTATGCAAAATAATGTCATATTTCACTTCTACTGTTGTCTTTATTTACTAGCATTTACTGCACGTTGATGCAGTTTTATCTGTTTGATGATCCATCGCGTTTTTCTGTTGCTACGCGTTTACCGATTTTGCAGCAATTAGGGAAGCACTGCCGCCTACAGGGTAACATCGGAACAGCAGCATATGAAAAACCAAAAATTATGAAATCGAACCGTTTGAAATATAATATATACTGGTATTTTTCCATTACCGGTATACCGCACATCCCTACGGCCCAGAAAGGTAGTAAGGACATCATTAAAACAGCCCAGGGATGGGCAAATTCGATTCTGGAGGGCCACTCTCCTGCAGAGTTTAGCTCTAACCCTAATCAAGCTAAACTCTGCAGGAGAATGGCCCTCCAGGACCAAAGTTGCCCATCCCAAATAGTCCATGTGACATCAGTGGTTCAACCATAACTTTATGAAGCTACAAGAATGCTTTTTAGTGCACAAAGAAAACGAAATTTAACAGTTTATTCTCTTCTGTGTCAGTCTTAGTTGAACGTGTGTCAAACTGATCATTCAGCCCTACCTGAACGCCTATTTTAATGATGCCCTTAATACCTTTCTGGGCCTTGAACGTGTCAGTTGCATTGCTGTCTATGCAGGATCAGAAAGCTCTTGAATTTCATCAAAAACATCTTATTTTTTGTTCTGAAGATGAACAAAGGTCTTACGGATTCGGAATGTCACAAGGGTGAGTAATTAATAACGGAATTTTCAGTTTTGTTTGAACAGAACAGCTTTTATTCAATATTTTTTTTAAACATTATAAATGCCACTTTTAATCAATTTAATTCTTTCTTTATGAATAAAAGTATTTATATATATATAATACTTCAGTATACACTACCAGTCAAAAGTTTTTGAGCAGTATAAGACAATAATGACAATAACAATAAAAACAAAAACAGTAAAAAAATTTTTTTGAATTTTCTATTTAAATATATTTTAAAAATGTCATTTATTCCTGTGATTTCTGAATTTTTAGCATCATTACTCCAGTCACATGATCCTTCAGAAATCATTCTAATATTCTGATTTGCTGTTCAAAAAAAATATTTTTTATTATTATTGTTATTATGTTGAAAACAGCTGATTTTTTTTCATGTTTCTTTGATGAATAGAAAGTTCAGAAGAGCAGCATTTTTCTGAAATCAAAATCTTTTGTAACATTATAAATGTCTATTAATCAAAAATGTTACTTTTGATTAACTTGAAGCATCTTTGCTAAATAAAAGTATCATTTCTAAATAATTCATTTCTAATACAGACTTTTGAGTGGTATATAGTGTATAATATTACAAAAGCTTTTTATTTCAGATAAATGCTGATCTGTGGATCTTTCTGTTCGTCAAAGAATCCTGGAAAAAAATTTACTCAACTCTCTTAAATATTGATAATAATAAAAAATCTTTCTTAAACGGCAAATCAGCATATTAGCATGATTTCTGAAGGATCATGTGATGCTGAAGACTTGAGTAATGATGCTAAAAACTCTGAAATAATAATAATAAATTACATTTTCAAATATTTGCTGTACTTTGAATCAAATAAATGCAGGCTTGGTGAGCAGAAAGACCTTTAAAAAAAAAATTGTCTGGTAGTGTTTGTATTAAGTTTATATAATATGTTCATTCATTTTAATAATATTTGTTTTGTTTTGTTTTTCACAGCGTCTTAGATTATTTTTGTTTCTGAAGAAGTATTTGTAGATGTTCGTTTTGCTATGGTTGATCAGCTTTGTGAACACAGACTTTCTCTGACCTTTGCTTGCCAACAGCGGCCAATAAAAACATGGGAAACATTCCAGGAATTCTCTAGTCCAATAGAAACCGCTCTCGAAGTATTTCATGATGGTTACAGGTCTTTGTTTGGGGGCACGTGAAACATTCGACTTGAAATCAAATGTCAGGTCTTAAAATTAATCCATTTTTAGGAAGCATCCGCTGCGCATTGTTTACAATAATGAAACTGACTTGCATCAGCCATACTAAACTTGAACTTTGGAACAGGGTATGGTACTGATAACGGCTCCACCAGTCACAACTGACTAGTATTTGTAATCTAGGTCATCACATGTTGGCAAGTTTCCAGTGGCATGCCAGTGATTTTAGCCACTCAGTGAGAGACGTGTATTGTCAGTCTGTTTATTGGTTTGGTGAGCCGTTGGTGAGGAAGTGTCAGGTATCGCTGATGTCACGCGCTGGCTCCGCCCCTATGTACCTGTACAGCAGGAATTCAGCAGGTGGGAGCATGCTCAGCTAGAGCCATTCCTTCTCATGCTCGGCCGACCTGACAAACAACAGCCGAGTGCTGGACTTTCACAAAGAAGTGAGGCCCTCGAAAACTGGCGCTTTGCTTCTAAACAGATTTTTGTTTGGTAGCTTTGTAAAAGTTGATCTTCTGTTGTTGCTCGTTTGGTGTTGTGCAAATAAATAAATAAATAAGTGTTTCTTTCTCGTTTCAGAAAGCAGACATGGAGGATATGACGATATGGGAGCAGCACACGGTCACGTTATCGAAAGTAAGTTGCGAATTGAGGGTTTAATTCGCTCTAGCCACACCTTTATGGAGCTCTGGACAGGTGTGTTGGAGAACGTGACACCTGGTGTAGAGTTTCCCCAACAATTGAAAGTGGAGACGGATTGAAAGTTTAGTGAGCAATCGTGATACCATGATTGTCGTAAGCGCTTTTTCCACCTGTCACTGGGACACGCCCGGAATTTTGGAATGTCAAGTTTGGGGTCATGTGGTGCATTTCACTGTAGAAAGACGTTGCCTTCAGCCAATCGTTTTTTTTGTTTGAATAATTACTATTCTTTTTTGTCTTTTTAAATTACTTTATTCATCCACTTGGTTTTTATTTTGTCTTTATTTTTGTTTGTTTGGTTCATTATTTAGTTTGTTCTTTATTTTGATGTTGTTGTTTGTTTGTGTGTCTTTCGTTCATTCTTGTTTTTCTTTTTCATTTGTTTATTCTTTTTAGTTTTTTTTTCTATTGTGTGTATTTGTTCTATTTTAGTTGTTGATTCTTTCATTTTGAACACATTTTGATCATTAGTTTTTCTTTCGCTTGTTTTTCGAATTTTCTGATTCGTTTGTTTGGGCTTTTTTTTGTCCATTCTCTTTCATTGTTCCATTCTTTTTTTTGCTTCTTTATGTTTTATTATTCTTTCCTTTTTTCACTCATGTGTTCTTTTTTTTCTGTTGTTTTTCTTTTGATCTTTCACTCATTTGATCTTTCTTTTCTGTTTCTTGTATTCTTTCATTCATTCTTTCACTCTTTTGCTTCTTTTATGCTTTTTTGTTTGTTCTTTCATTTTTTTTTTCTTTTTTTTCTCTCTTCTTTGCATTCTGTCAATAAATTCATTCTTTCCTTCTTATTTGCTCTCGATTTCATTGTTTCTTTGCTTCTCACATTCTTTCTTTTTTTTTTAGTTTTTTTCTTCATTTTGGATCTTTCTTTCTTTGACGCGTTCTCTTTCTTACTTTGATGCTTTCTTTCTTTCATTCTGTTTCTTTGCTTCTGTCATTTGTTCATTCTTTCTGTCTTTATTTTTCTTACTGTCTTTTGCTTGTTCTGTCATTCTTTTTTGTTTGATCGTTTATTCTTTTGTTTGTTTATCCTTCCGTTTTACAGGATTCCAAGGTGGGCTTTGGTTTCGCGGTCTCAGGTGGGCTTGACAAGCCAGTAAACGGCGACACATCAGTGGTGGTCTCTGACGTTCTTCCCAGCGGCCCCGCCATGGGTCGTCTTCAGTGAGTACACCTCCACATGAACACGACTTCCTCCCACACATCCTGCCTAATCCTGTCCGACCTGTCATGTTTGTGTACAAGATGGAAAAACCAACACGCTCAAGCATATTTGACAGATCATTTCTGTGATAGACACTCATGTGATTTATTGCCCACAGGACGCGGGATCAGATAGTTATGGTGAATGGCGTTTTGATGGAGAACGTCACCTCACTTTACACTATCCAAAATCTGAGGAACTGCGGCAAAACGGCAAACATCGTAAGTGAAAACATTGCCGAAAGCATTCATAGAATCAATATCTTGGTAAAACGTGTAAATATCAATACATTTACTCATTTCGTAGACTGTGAAGAGGCCACGCACAATTCAGATCCCAGCGAGCAACAGACCTACTCGTTCTGCCTCACAATCCAACATACTAGATGACGATATGCCACAGAAGAGGGGTCAACGCAACACAGACACCAACCGCAACCGACGAGCTCGAAGCGTGACGCCCGACCGCAACGGCCACGACCTTCCCATCATGTCCGGCTTCAAGAGACTTCCCAATCAGGACGTACAAGACAAACCCATCAGAACAACCCTGATTAAGAAAAAACCCACAGATGGTCAGAATCTCAGTGGCTTCGCATTGTATAACTATTAGTGGTTTTTGCCAAGATTTTAACGTGTTTTATCTCCATAGAGTACGGAATGAAGTTGGGGAGCCAGATTTTTATCAAACACATGACCCCCACTGGACTGGCTGCCAAAGAGGGCAGCCTCCAGGAAGGAGATCTTGTTTTGAAGGTGAGGAGCTGGTTCTTTAGAAAGCGTTCCAACGCATGTGGATGTTGTGTAACCTTTTTTTGAAAACTCTGTTTTAGATTAACGGCATGACGACAGAAAATCTGTCCTTGCTGGAGACCAAGCACCTGGTTGAGAAGTCTAGAGGTAAACTGACCATGTTGGTGTTGAGGGATGACAGAAAGTTCCTCGTCAGCATTCCTGAAGTGGAAGACAGCCCTCAAAACAGCGCAGACGAGAAGCGGCACGACAGTAGCTCGGAGCTGGAGGGTGAGCGTCGAGCTGATCTGTGGTCCAAACCTGTATAAGTTTCTCATGAGTTTCTGCTTCTGTTAAACACAAAAGAAGAATGTTGGTAACCAAACAGTTGTTGGTAGCCACTGGCTTCCATAGTTTGGAAAAAAAAAAATACTATGGAAGTCAATGGCTACCAGCAACTCTTGGTTACTGATATTTTTGGGTGAACTATACCTTGAACCACAGACCTTAGTTTTTGAACCAAAAACCCATTCCAAAAACTCTTTGACTTCTGGATGATGGAACTGGAAGAGCTAAAATGCAACTTGTTTTTTCAATTTTTGCTTGAAGAAATCTCAGACCTGGATTCTGACGGCCCCACGAACCGAACATCCCGTCCAAGAGACCGACGTTCTCGCAGGTGAACATCTCAAAGCTGACTTGGTTTTTTGAACGGGAATCCCGGGTATTAGGACTGTTATGGCTTAATATAACACAAATGATGTCTCTTACTGAAATATGTAGAAGAAAGCCCATGAAGGACTTCCTCATCCACATCGTTTTATACATATTTTGGTCTATAGAGGGCGCCATTATTTTGATGATCTCTTGGTGCTACCTGTTGCTATTTTTACCACAACACAACTCTGAATAAGCAACTCTGAAAAGTAAAATACTGATATGATGCCACATTGTGCGGCTTTTTGGTTGTAATTTTCAGTCGAAGGGCAAAAAGAGAAGCGATGTAATTCTTCACTGCTTTCCTAGCGATAAAAAGAGGAGAAAAGAATGGAAAAATGCCTGTGGATGAATAAAGCTTCCTAAAGACCTGCGTCTTTGTTCTCTCCACGTTCACCCTGATGCCTTTTAAGGAACGCAAGAAACGCTAGATGCCATCCTGACAAGATGTAAACATGCAGACGCTTGTCATGAAGCCACAGCCACTGAAGGAGTTTCTCAGCTTGGATTTCACACGATATCCAGGGTATTGTTGGGAAAAATCTATGGTACGGCATTTGGTTTAAGTCTATGCTTTTCTTTCAGTAGCTGTGCTCATAGCAGTATTTTATTTTCCGAGTTGTGTTCAGGAAAAATAGCAACAGGTAGCGCCAGTCGCTCACCGAGTGTAGCCATTTCAAGCCATCGAAATGATGGTGCCCCCCATAGTCCAAAATAGAACGGTGTGGGTTTTTTCAATAACATTAATGTTTCATGGGTTTTCTACTACATATTTCAGTAGTATAAGAGACATCATTTATGTTATGTTAAGTCATACAATGCTAATACTCAGGGTTCCCTTTAAGTTAAATGATCTTTGCACTAACAGTGCTCATTAATCCGCAGAAATCGTGCCAATCCTGTGTCAAAATCACGTGAATCGCCACCTTTGCGTTCTACGCTTACAAGACCACCCGCCCAGTCGATGCCTCCTCGCAGAGGTGAGCCTTAGTTAAAACTCAAATAAAGCTCATTGGGTCTCGTTCATGAAACACACAAAACCACTGAATTCAGTAGCTGAATGATGCTTTACTTTTTGTTCAGTTCCCTCAGAGTCTGAATCGGACCGCAGCAACTCGCCTCCAGCATCGAGACACGGCACTCTTGATAACAGAGACAGATACAAGTAAATTTGCCTTCATGGGAATTTATTGGCCCCATATGCAGACGATTATGGCTCTGCAGCACCATAGTTCTATATAATGTTGTATTCAATTAGTTTTGTTCAGAAAAACATTTTACTTATTTCATTTTTTTACAATTTTGATTTGTGACCCTGGACCACAAAACCAGTAATAATGGTCAATTTTTAAAAAAATAAATAAGCTTTCAATTTACATTGTTTTTTTGGGATAAGACAATATTTGGGCGAGATACAACTATTTGAAAATCTAGAATCTTTAAATCTTAATTAATTAAAGCCTTTAAAGTTGTCCAAATGAAGATCTTAACAATGCATATGACAAATCAAAAATTAAGTATTGATATATTTACAGTAGGAAACTTACAAAATATCTTCATGGAACATGATCTTCACTTAATATCCTAATGATTTTTGGCCTAAAAGAAAAATCCCAAACAAACCCATACAGTGTATTTTTGGCTATTGCTACAAACATGCCCTTGCTACTTAAGAGTACTTAAGGTTTTGTGGTCCAGAGGCACATTTATTTTCTATTTATTTATTTATTTAATTGATTTTGCTCAGGGGTTGTTTGTTTTGCTATTGTTCGTTTTTTGCCTTTTATTTTTGGTTTTTCATTTTGTTTCTTTTTTTTCTGTCTAGATTTTTTTGTGTGTGTGTTTTGTTTTCTGTCACTGTTCCAGGTTTTTTTTTCTGTATTTCTTTTGTCTGTCTGGGTTTTTTGTTTTATTTTCTGTTTTGTTTTGTTTTGCTAGTTTTTTTATACTGCTGTTTGTTTGGGTGAGATGCATGGCTCACAAGTTTGTTTGTTTGTCCGTTCAGGGTTCTCTCCGGGATCTCTGCGCTGCCAAACCCTCGAGCCTCACCCGTCACCCAGAACTGGAACTCCTCCACAGCCTCTCGGCCTCGCAGAGGTCTGCCTCAAAAACGCATAACTGATTTACATATAAAGCAGCTCTGGAATTAAAGACATTAAAGATGATTCAGATAATGATATGCGTAAATGTTGTCGGTGATTTAATCTCAATAGCTTAACGACGCTTTCTTTTGTGCGAGCAGCCGTTTCTGAGTCAGATTCAGACCGGAGCGCCTCTCCACCCCCAAGGCGTGACAGTCCCAAAGCTGAAAATCACTCCAGATACAAGTATGTGTCCACAACATGAGCAGCAAACACCCAAATCCATCACCAAAATGTCATCTTAAAGGGATAGTCCACCCAAAAATTTTAATTACCCCATAATTTACTCACCCTCAAGCCATCCTAGGTGTATATGACTTTCGTCTGAAATGCAATACAAATGCAGTCAGAGTTATATTAAAAAAATGTCCTGGCTCTTCCAAACTTTATAATAGCAGTGAATGGGTGGTGAGACTCAGCAGAAGCTAGAGATTACAGTTTATAGTTTTAATGTAGGCATTTTTCTTACACAAACACATCGATTAGCTTCAGAAGGCTTTTATTAACCGCCTGGAGTCATGTGGAGCTCTTTTTATGATGGGTGGATGCACTTTATTGGACTATTGAATCGCAACACCCATTCACTGCCATTATAAAGTTTAGAAGAGCCAGGACATTTTTTTTATATATAACTCCGATTGCATTCGTCTGAAAGAAGAAAGTCATATACACCTAGAATGGCTTGAATAAATAATGGGGTAATATTAATTTTTGGGTGAATTGTCCCTTTAAGCACATTTTCAACATTGACAAGTCATTGAAACTTCCATTTTCCATTTAAAAAATTACCACAGGGGTGTCTAATCCTGCTCCTGGTGGGCCTGGTGGAAGTTTCTAGTGAGTCGAAAGACCTTGATTAGCTGGTTTATGTGTGTTTGATTGTGGTTGGAGCTAAAATCTGCAGGATAGTTAGTTAGGCCTTCCAGGAATAGATTTGGACACCCTTGGTTCAGCAGATAACATACGTTTTCAATGATATATCGACTACTAAACTAGAAATATCTTCATTGCCTCTTCATATCTCTTCTCCCAGAGTGCTTCCCGATCTTCCTCCTCCAGGGATGAAGTCTTCCTCTCTTAGCATGTCTCAGGATTTCCCTCGCCGCATGGCGTCTCCTTACAGGCCTCCACCCAGAGGTGATTTTCACCACATATATTACTTTAGTTTCAATTCTGTGGCCATTCTAGCAGACTCATTCATGTGTGTTCCATACAGCTGCGTCAGAGTCCGAATCGGACGATAGTACCGGACCTCAACGCAGCCAGGAGTCCCGCAATAGATACAGGTACACATGAGGCCGATCATCTATCTCCACACGATGAGAGAAAAAATTGTTCTTTTGTTTTTTACTTGCTTTATGTTATTTTTTGTTGCATTGTGTTGTTTGTATACACTCATGTATTTTTGTTCCATTGTGATATCTGAAAATGTGATATGTGTGATCTTTTAAAATAAAAGACACCGAATCAACCTGAGTTTTCTCTTGTAGTATGTTGATTTATGTCACTACACATATAGCTTCTACATATAAGTGTACAATCAAGTCAACCACATAATGGCATGAACGGCTTATATAAACATATTTTCCACGTCCGATAGAGATGGAGGTATCATGTCACGTTTGATAAGTTTTAGTACTTTCTGCTTGTCCATATGAATCATTGATTTTTTTGGGACTTAAATTTGACCGTATAATCACTTATGGATATGGATAGCCCACCCGAATCAATGAGAGAGAGACCCCTATAAACCCTGAGGTGAATATCTCCCTCTCTTCCCTAATCATCAATGATTTTACAATTAGTTCCCGCTCACTTCATGGACAAGCATAATTAAGTGTTCCCTCGTCCCCCTCTTTTCTCTCACCCTCCCATCTGCCCTCTTTCTCTTGCAGGGCGACACCTGAGGTCATGTCAGTCCCTGTAATGGATCCCCCAAAATGGGCCAAACCCTCAACGCCTGTGCAGAGAGGTACAAGACATAATAATTAGTTAACAATTAAACATTGATGGTGCTAAAAATAGTTTCAGATTTCAATCTAAAGTGTGAAAATGATATGTTAATGTGTTAATATTAAATATTAATTTAAAATATTTGTTGTAAAAAATAATGTGTATATTACACTAAGCACTCTTAGTGTTCATACGCATTAATATTTCCACGTAATTTTTCTGTGATATATATATATATATATATATATATATATATATATATATATTAAAATACTGAGGGCATGAAAATATTTTTGTCATTTTTCACACCTTAAATATGAAAAATGTTTTTAAATATTGATGTTTAAATATAAATTTGAATCTTAAATATTTTAAAAGTAATGTGTATATGCATTATTACATTTTTTGTTACTCAACCTTAACATTAAACATTATCATACATATTTAAATATCAATGAGTAAATATTAAGTATTTAAAAAGTAATGTAAATATTGTTATACATTATTTTCAGAGTATTATTGTGTACATTCTTTAATTGTTCATTTTATATTACAAATTAATATTTACACATTAATTTTCCATGGATTTATAAATTATTAATAATTTTTGTCTTTTTTTTTGCTACTAAACCTTTAGTATAAAAATATTTTAAATATTAATGTGTAAATGTATTTCAATATCAAAAAGTAAATATTATGTATTTAAAAAGTAATGTGTATATTATTATACATTATATTCTGAATACCAGTGTAAATTCTGTAATTGTTCTTTTTACACATTAATATTTTCACATTCATTTTTTTCATACATTTCTATACATCTATAAATAACATATAAATACTTGCATATACATTTAAAATTTTGATGACATAAATGTAATTAAAAAGATTTCTTTAAAAATTAATGTGTAATTAAATATTCATGTGTACATTAAATATTAATTTAAAATATTATAAGTAAATATTAACAAGTAAATGATTGTAAATTCTGTAATCTTTTATACACATTATACAATATTTATAATTAGTCAACAAAGAGTTTTAAATAAATTCATATTACATGTGTAATTAGCTATTTGAGTTTTAAATTGTTGTTTGCATTTTAAATTATCTATATTAGTGTAAATATTAATATTAATTTGTAAATTACACTACATTCTGTTAGTGTTCATACATATTACACATTAATATTTACACATTTTTTCCAAAATATATCAATATTAAATACTGAGGGCATGAAAATAATTGTAATTTTTCGCACCTCAGTCTTGAATATGAATTTTTTTTTTTTTAAATATTGATGTTTAAATATTACATTTGAATATTAAATATTTAAAAAGTAATGTGTGTGTGTATATATTATTATTTTGGGGAATATTATTGTGTAAATTCTGTAATTGTTCTGTAATTTGTGTTATACATTAATATTTACACATTAATTTTCCATGAATTTATAAATTGCATATAAATACGTAAATATACATTTTAAATGTTAATGGCATGAAAATGATTTTTTTACTTTTTTTTGGTTACTCAACCTTAAGAGTAACTAAAAATATATTTTTGTAAGTATTAATGTGTGTATATATTTAAATATCAGAGTAAATGTGAAATATTTAAAAAGTAATGTTATTATTATTTTTATTATATTATTTTCTTAATATTATTGATTTTTTTTATATATATATATATTGTAATTAAATTAATATTAAATTAATATTAAATATGTCATTAGTTATTTATTTGTTTTAAGAACTTTTTTGCATTTTAAATGATCTTTGAATTTTCTTTAAAAATGTGTAAATATTAAATATTCATATAGTTTTAATTAAATTCATATTAAATATGTAGTTAGCTATTTGTTTTAAATAGTAATTTGCATTTTAAATTATCTATATATATTATATATATATATCTAAATATTAATATTGAATTCTATAAATTCAATATTAATCTCAAGTCTTAATTAAAAATGAATGTGTAAAAAATAAATATTCATGTGTACATTAAATATTAATGTGCAAATTACAATCAATTCTGTAACATTTCATACACATTATACCATATTTATAAAATCATTAGTTGTTTATTTGAGGTTGATATATAGTTCTGTTTCTATTTTAAATGATCTTTGAGTTGCTAATAACCCATAATGCTCTGTAATCCGCATATTTAATCAGCTCCCTCAGAATCTGAATCAGATGTCAGCTATAACTCTCCTCCGAGAACACAGACTCCAGTCAGTAAAAACAGCAGAAGCCGACCAGGGTAAGACAGTGCTCTTTTATTTCTTTTACGTTATCACTGTGCATATAAAAGTGACAAATATGGTTGTGCATTATTGTTTTGTCTCAGACCTGAAATGCAAGTGCCAGCCATCAAAAGCCGGCAGGATTCTGCAGTCAGAGCCGCTCCTGCCAGACCACTTGCCGAAGGTAACATATTACCTTTGTTTCCTGAATATTTCTGCATCTGTGTATCTTGTTCAGTCTTTGTAATATTGTTGTTTTGGTTCTTTCACCAGATTCCTCCGAATCAGAAAGGGCCCCATCACCTGTCAGGAGGTCTGAGAGTCCGAGCCACAACAGCGATTACAGGTTACAAACGCCTCTTATGACCTCTATTCATATTATCCAGACTTATAATAGCAAATTGAGTCATTTTGAAACCGGCTTTAGGAAAGTATGAGTCGATTTCTATGTGTGTTAAGAACAACAGGTGTGTTTGGGTTAAAGTTGAGTCAACAATTGCCTGAGACTTTATATAAGAGCATAGTGGCTTACTATATACTTATATATATTGACTTTTTTTTTCTTTTTCAGTTTCCCACGTGCTAATGGCACTCTCCGCTCTAATATGTCCATTCCTAACCACACCATGTCGAGTTGTGAGTATCAGCAGTCTGAAAGTATGCCCATAATGCATTGCAAATTGAGAGTGACTATTGGGTACTAAATTGTAATTGTTTTATCTCAGCCAAAACTGTAGAGGAGCCGCTTTATTCACTTCCTCCAGACGCAGTGCCAACACCAAACCTGGGGTGAGAAATTTAATGTTTCTTTGGGTTCAGATCAAAGACGAGACATGAGAGAGTCATATTTTACCACAAATTTAAAAAGAAATAATAAATATTCATATTTTGCCAAAAAAAAAAGGTCATATTTTTGTATCCTTTTTTGCCTTTTTTTAATGATAGCACAAATAAGCAAATAATTTAAATATGTATAATTATTTAAATAAGCATAAATTAAAAACAGTAAAACACATTTCCATGATGTTTAAATACTTTATTTTTTATTTTAATATTTATAATTCAAATCAAAGACAGTACAACAAATGCTATGTAGAATACTTTCACTTAATTTATAATATTTAATGTTTTCATATTTTTTTTGTAATTATATATATATATATATATATATATATTAACATATACACACACATATATATATATATATATATATATATATATATATATATATGTGTGTGTATATGTTAATATATATATATATATATATATATATATATATATAGACAGATAAAAGCATTTCCTTTTTTTATTATATTAAATGTATAGACAAAAATATAAAAAATATTACCATAATGTATAAATACTTTGTGTATTTAATAATATTTATTTTCAATAATATTTATATTGAAGTTATTATTTGTTGTTGTTGTTTTTCTTATATCTAGATATAGAATCAAGGACAGTACAACATATACTATGATTATTTATATTTATAAAACGGTTAGTTCCATTCCTGGATTCTGATTGGTCAGCAACTGTGTTTTATTCGCGATACAGCACGGCTATGACCGTTCCACCCAATGGTTCTTGGTATCACTGCGCAGCACCCTTAGCAACCACCCTCAGCAACATAAACGTATATTAGTTCTTATTAGAAAGCAATAAGAGCTAACAGGCTAAGATGTTTCAAGTAAATTTTAATTTCTAGATGAGTGGTTTCATTAACAATGTGGAAATACACACCGATTTCTGCTAAGGACAGCACCATTAAACTGTCTGACGCGCTTAATCCAACACACCTGAAGTACTCGTAAACAAAGTCTGGTTTGATGTGCAGTTACACACGGACTTATAGAAAAAGAGGGGAACCGAGAACTCATGCCAGACTCATTCAACATTTTAACCGAAGAAAATGGTCTCCAGTATGGCACAATGAGCTTTAAATTGTTTATCAGGCGGCTTTGCGTATATCCGCTTCTAATACCCTCCGATGCGCATCATTCAGTGTCCTGCATTAGCCAAAATAATGACTGTCTTTGAAATATGTTTGATGATTGCGGCTGATGCGCCCGCGCCCGCTCTGTGTCCCGCATCTGGGATGCTGCTGTTCACACGCGAGAGCACGCCAGGGAAGGAGAGCGAGTGGAAAAAGTACTAATTATTATTGATTACTGATTTAAATCATTTTATAATAACGAAAAAAATACCTTAAAACAGAGGTGGGCAAACTACGGCCAGCCAGGCGTTTTCATCCGGCCCGTGAGGCAATTGGAATAAACTGGCTAATTTGATGCAATATCAGTAAAGTCGATGTCGCATTTAATGTGGTATATGGCGGCTTTCGCTTTTTACGCTTCGTTAAACATAAGCGCCTATTCATTCTTGACTGCATCCAAACCGCACAGCTCAGATACAAAATAAAAAGTCAAAATATACACCCTGTGTAAAACTGGCACATTTGTAAAATGTTGCTGTTTTTAAAAATGTGAAAGTGTTCATTTGTTGGACAAGTGCAAAACAGATTGGCGACGAATATGAAAGGCAAGTGAGTTTGCATTGCGCATTCACCAGCAACGTTCAGTTTCTCTTTTAAATAATTTGGCTGGGCGTTTATAATAAATGTTTATAGTGAACGCCACTATAATTTGTGCTTGTTTTTTTACTTACAGTGTCAGTCAAATGTTTTTGAACTGTTCCTAGCCTGTTTGTATTTGAGTTCCATGAAATGACGCAAATAAGAACATTCGGTTGCAGTTAGAGACTATTTTTTACAGCGGAAGGCTTAATGATTTTACTTAATGAAAACATGAATACATGTTTTTAATATTTGCATTGTGTGGTAACCGTTTTATAAAAGCGTTTTATAAACTCGCGTCGTGCCTAACAACGCCCTTCAGCCGTGATTTATTCACGATACAGCACGGCCTCTCGTACCTTAGCTATTGCTTACTTAAGTCATACAATTCTTTGTAATTATTATAATTAAAGAATGCATAAATTCAGTCCACCACGTTCTATTATGATGTGTATACTTTATAAATACTTTATTTCTTACTTAATTCATTATATTTAGTTTTTGTGTATATTTAAATTTAAATAAGCATAAAGGTGGTACAAAAATATTACCATCATGTATAAATACTTAACTTTTGACTGGTAGTGTATTTATTTTTTGAACAGTAAGAAATAGTAAAATGGTACAATTTCATTTTGAAATATTTTTTTTAGTTAAAATAAATATATTTTAAAATGTACCATTACTCGAGTTTTCAGTGTCACATGATCCTTCAGAAAGCATTCTAATATTCAGATTTTCTGCTCAAGAAACATTTATTATGTTGAAAACAACTGAGTAGAAGTGTTTTTTTTTCTCAGATTTCTTTGCTGAAAGTGCAGAAGAACAGCGTTTATCTAAAATAATAGAAATCTTTTGTAACATTATAAACGTCTGTATCATCACTTTTGAGCAATTTAAAGCACCCTTGCTAAATAAAAGTATTAATTTCTGTAATTTCTTTCCCCCAAAAAAAGTTATACTGACTCCAAGCTTTTGAATGGGATAGTGTATAATGTTGCAAAAGCTTTTTATTTCAGATAAATGCTGATCTTTGGATCTATTAATTCATCAAACAATCCTGGAAAAATATACTCAACTGTTTTAAATATGTAAATATTTAAATGTTTATTGAAAAGCAAATCAGCATATTAGAATGATTTCTACAGGATAATGTGACACTGAAGACTGCAGTAATGATGCTGAAAATGTAGCTTTGATCACAGGAATAAGTTACATTTCACAGTATATTCAAATAGATAGCCAATCTTTTAAATGGTAAAAATCTTTCAATTTTACTGTTTTGCTGTACTTTGGATCAAATAAATACAGGCTTGGTGAGCAGAGGGGACTTCTTTAAAAAACATAAAAAAATCTTCCAAAATGTATAATGTGACTGGAAATGTATAAATACTAAAAAAATAAATATATGTATATAATTAATTAATATTTCTTAAATCATGTTCATTCTGTATATCAGGTACAGCTCGGACCAGAACCACATTAGCTTTGTGAAGGAGGGCAACGTTGGTTTGAGGCTGGTGGGAGGAAATGATGTCGGCATCTTTGTTGGTGGTGTCCAGCCCAACAGTCCCGCCCAGAGGCAAGGCATGCAAGAGGGTGACCAGATTTTGGAGGTAGGACTACAGAATTACATGCATGTCATACATGAAGAACAGCGTTCAGCTGTGCCGTTCCTCAAGACTGTTATTTTGGTAGGTGAACGGTGTGGACTTCAATCACTTCACCAGAGAAGAAGCAGCTATGTATCTCATGAACGTCCACGCTGGGGATAGCATTGATATCCGGACTCAGAACAAAATGGACAGTGAGTGCCATCTCATTAGGATTAGGAAGTCAGCATGAAATCAAAATTGGTCCAATTAGATTTGATAACACTAAATAGACAATAGACTCCTTGGCTTATGAATAACATTTCTGATTTAATTTCTACTCTTAGTCTACAAGAAGATTTTGAAGTCCAACCTCGGTGACTCTTTCTACATCCGAACACACTTTGACCACGTGGCTGAGAGCAGTGTTGGCTTGAGCTTCACCAGAGGCGAGGTGTTTAGAGTGGTGGACACCATGCACCGTGGGAAGCTGGGAACCTGGTCAGCTGTGCGCATGGGAAATGATCTACATGAGCTGGACAAAGGCACCATTCCTAACCAGACCAGGTATGCTAGAGTCTTCTCTTTGTATGCTTTCCAAAGGGTTAGTTCACTTCCAGAATGAAAATGTCCTGATAATTTACTCACCCCAGCCAAGATGTTCATGTCTTTCTTCAGTCAAAAAGTAAAAAAGGTTGTTGAGGAAAACTTTCCAGGATTCTCCGTATAGTGGATTTCAATGGGCATCAGCTGGTTGAAGGACCAAATTGCAGTTTCAAAGCAGCTTCAAAGAGTTCTACACGATCCCAGCCAAGGAATAAGGGTCTTATCTAGCGAAACGATAAGTAATTTTCTAAAAAAAGATTTTAAAAAATGTATATAGCTTTAACCACAAATGCTCATCTTTCATTAGACTTCACACATTACGTAATCATGTTGGAAAGGTTAGTTCTTTGTCTTCAAAAAAGGAATGGTAGGGCGAAAAACTCTCGCAAAAACATCTAATTTTGTCTTCCAATCGTTTGACATTGTTTTACATTTTGTTTGACTTTCTTTGCACGTTCACTTTGTAAACACTGGGTCAGTACTTCTGGCTACTCACCTTTCCAATGTGATTACTTAATGCGTGAAGTCCAGCTAGTGCAACATTAGCATTTGTGGTTAAAGTACCGATCGTTTCATTAGATAAGACCCTTATTCCTAGGATATAACCTTCAACCCATTGGCCACCACTGCAGTCCATATGCCACCATTAAAGTCCACCATATGGAGAAAAATCCTGGAATGTTTTCCTCAAAAGCCTTAATTTCTTTTCAGCTGAAGAAAGAAAGACGTGAAAATCTTGAATTCTTGAAGTATGTTGCATTATAGATTGTCTTTCTCTATGTCAGGGCTGAAACTATGGCCAATTTGGAGCAGGCACAGAGAATTAGTGCAGCTGAACGGCAAACCTCCGGCCCCAGAGCTGAATTCTGGAAGTTACGGGGTCTCAGAGGGGCCAAAAAGAATGTTAGAAGAACCCGCGATGACCTCCTACAGTTGACGATTCAAGGCAAATTTCCAGCATATGAGAAAGTCGTGCTGAGAGAGGGTTAGTGTATTTTTTTAAAAAAGAAAACAGACCATTATTTCAGACAAATTTTTTGGTTGTAACAAATGTATGCTTGCTCATTTGCAGCCAATTTCAAACGGCCTATCGTTGTTCTGGGTCCTCTGAATGACATTGCAAATGAGAAGCTGGCACGAGAGTTGCCAGATGAATTTGAAGTTGCAGGTATGAAAAATTGGATATAGGTTTTGAGATTTCCACTGAAGTTTATTCACTTTCAAATAGGTCATTTTCCTGTTATTCGTTTATATAGAAATGGTAGCCAGGAGTGGAAGTGAGAGTTCATCAAGTGTCATCAAACTGGACACAGTGAGGCGGATAGCAGAGCAGGTAAACTTTTTATTATCATATAGAGCAGGGGTGCCCACCGGTGTCCTGCAGAGGTTAGCTCCATCCCCAATTAGACACACCTGAAGAAGCTGATCAAGCTCTAACTAGGCAAGCTGGAAACTTCCCAGCAGTGTTGAGGAAAGTTGGAGCTAAACTCTGCAGGACACCAGCCCTCCAGGGCCAATTTGATCCCACCAATATGGAGTGATACTGTCAGTACAAACCATCATGATCTAAACCAAACACTTGTAACTTGTTTTCACTTGCAGGAAAAGCATCCCTTGCTGGACATTACACCCACAGCTGTAGAAAGATTGAATTACATCCAGTACCATCCCATGGTGCTCTTCTTGGATCCTCATAGTCGAAAAGACGTAAAGTCAATGAGGCAAAAATACATGCCAGGCTCCAACAAGAGCTCTCGACGTCTCTACGCTCAGGCCTTAAAGCTGAGGAAACACTACAGCCATCTATTTTCCGGTAAACCTTTAAAATCTGTCTTAAGATCCCTGTTTGAATCTTTTTTTGAAAATGCTTTCAGTAAGTTTTAACATGCTCTGAAAGCCAATCTCTGTTTTTTTTGGTTTCCTTCACAGCACGCATTGATCTTCAGCCTAATACAAACATGTGGTATGATGTCTTGAAAGACAAGATTCGGCAGCAGCAATCTAAACCAGTCTGGGTTTCTGAAGTTGCGGTAAGAACTATAGAAAGATTTATGGTGCTAAATATCATATAGCATTAACTCTAAATCAATTCTCTGAGATTTGAATGTAGGATTGGTTCAGAACCTGCATGTCATACTTAAGTTGGTTAACGATACTTATTATTTGTCCAGTTGGAGGGAGGCGCTGATGAAGACCTTGACGCATTCAGCCGCGCAAACAACTCTGACTACCTCAGTGGTGCCAGCGACTACGAGGACACCGACGGTGAGGGCATTACGGATGGTGAAGCCTACACAGATAACGAGGACCTGGAAGAGCCTTCTGTAGGCATTGCCAGAAACCGTGGCACTGCATTGGCTCGCTCCTCAGAGCCTGCCACTGGGCACAATCATAGTCCTGAACCTTCCTATGACCCAGAGCCATACCTGGAAGAACAGCCAGAGTACTCCCTACCTCCTGGGGAAATACCTCCCATCCTCCATGTTCCAGAGCCCCGATCTCCACGCTTTGCCCCTGGCAGTCCCCAACAAGAAGATGATGTCCCCTCACAGCAGAGTTTCTCGGGTTCAGACTACAGTGCCAGTGACATGGCTGCACCCCCAGCACCTTCTGACGTGCCGCCCAACTTCAGGGCACCAGATCCCAAAGAAGTGCAAACAGAGACCCCTCCACTGTCAGCCATAGAGGAGAAACTACAACAGGTACCATATTTACCAAATTCCCATGCTACTGACCTATCGAGCAATCTGGAACAACATGGTTTAGTCATTCAGGATATGTTTGTGGGTATACATCAGGGATAAACAACTTCGGTCCTGGAGGGCCACTGTCCTAGCTCTAACCCTAATCAAACACACCTAAGCAAGCTTGTCATTGTCATCAAGAATCACAAGAAAGTTACAGGAATGTATGCTTAATTAGTGTTGGAGCTAATCTCTGCAGGACAGTGGTCCTCCTGGACTGAAGTTGCCAATCCCTGATCTACATCCTTAGTGGGACAAAACTTACCATAACCAACATTTAAAAACAGAGGGAACACCAGAGATCCCAGATGTGACCCTAATTCTGATCCTAAAGTCTGATTGATTGGTAGATCCAGTAGAACGGCATGATTTAGTCAAGTAGGACATGATCCTGGATTGAAATTTTTGGTGGGATCAACAAACGCCAAATTACACTAACTATAACCTACCTTCAAGCTAACTTCAGTGGAGGAAAATAAGTTGATAATGTTCCTGAATATACTAATTACAAGGTATCCCTAAAGTCTGATTAGTTAATGAATCCACCTTGATCAAAATTTGAGTAGCACAGCATGATTAAGTAGGACATTCTCCTGGATCTACATCCCTAGTAGAAGCAACAAAGTCCAAACTTACCCTAACCTTAACCTACCTTTAAAATGAGAGGGAACTGGTACGTCAACAATGTTCTTCATGCCAGTGATCCCAGAGATTTAACATAGTCATGACCTTAAAGTCTGACTGGTTAATAGATCCACCAAATTACAGATTGAATAGCATGATGTTATTAAAGTAGGACATGATCCTTGGTCAGCATCCTTGGCTAAACTCACCCCAACCATAACCTGCTTTTAACAGCAGAGGGAAATAAATTGATAATGTTCTTCACACTTCTAATCCCAAGGAAACCCTATCCTTGATCCTAAACTCTGACTAGTTGATTAATCCACCTTAAAGTTTGAGTAGCACAATTAAGTCAAGTAGGGCAGGTTCCTGGATCTACATCTGCAGTTATCAATTCTGGCCTTCAAGTATCCCTTTTCCACCAAGGCAGTTTAAGTGCTGGTTCAGAGGTCTTGGTCACTTGAGAGTATGCCCAGGATGTGAACAGTACTGGCTTGTGTCTGAAAAATGCAGTAGTTTACTAGTAAAGTGCAAGTAATTGCAGTTTTGGGGGGCAGCCGTGGCCTAATGGTTAGGGAGTCTGACTTGTACCCAAGGTTGCAGGTTCGAGTCCCAGGTCCGGCAGGGATTGTTGGTGGGGTGAGTGATTAATCAGTGCTCTCTCCACCCTCAATACCACGACTGAGGTGAGCAAGGCACCGAACCCCCAAACTGCTCCCCGGGCAACGCAGCGATAGCAATATGGCTGCCCACTGCTCCGGGTGTATGTTCACTGCTGTGTGTGTGCACTTGGATGGGTTAAATGCAGAGCACAAATTCCGAGTATGGGTCACCATACTTGGCCACACGTCACTTTCTCTTTTTTTTTTTTTTTTTTTTTCTCTTTTTTTTTTTTGTTGTGTGTCCGATCGGGTAATCAAAAGTTACACACATACTGGTGGCCTTTATAGCAATTTGTACTCTTGGGCCAATTACAAAATAATACATCATGCGAGTGTTGGTATTGGGACAGGCCCAAAGGCTGAACCCTTCCCCTAACCATAACGTACCTTTAACTCCTCAAGCAGAGGGAAATTATGGTTGGCAATGTTCTTCATGCCCCTAATCCAAGAGGTAAAGCTATCCCTGCCCCTAAAATATAATCCCAATGAAACTCTAACCTTGACCATAAGCTCTGATTAGTTGATGAATCCACCATTATTAAATCAAGTAGGACAGAATCCTGAATCTACATCTACAGTTCTCAACTCTGGCCCTCAAGTTCTTTTTTTCTGCAGAGTTTAGCTCCAACCTTGTTAAGACTCACCTGACTGTAACTTTCTAGTAATCATGAACCTTGATTAGCTTGTTTTGGTGTGTTTGACTGGGGTTAGAGCTAAACTCTGCAGGAAAGTGGACCTCGAGGGCCAGAGTTGAGAACCCCTGATCTACATCCTTAGTAGGCCCAACAAAGAACCTTTTCCAAAACCCAAACTTGCGGTCCTGGCCACTTGAGAGCACGACAGGAAGTGCACAAGACTGTCCCGTATCTAATAAAATGCTGATGTTCACTTTCTGGCAGAGTTTAGCTTCAACCCTGATACAACTTACCTACCTGTGATTTTTCTAATGATCCTGAAGGTTAGAGTTAAACTCTAGAAAGTGAACCAGATTTGAGGATCCCTGAAATAGGACATATTCCTGGATTTAAATACATGAGCACCAACCCCTTACCCTAACCCAGGGCTGGGCAACTTCGGTGTGGAGGGCCACTGTCTGACACACCTGACTGTTGCTTTGTAGTGATCTTTGAAGAAATTAATTAGCTTGTTCAGGTGTGTTTGATTCAGGTTGGATTTAAACTCTTTAGGACAGTGGCCTTCCAGTACCGATGTTGCTCAGCCCTGCCCTAGCCATATCCTGTCGCTAAAAGGGGGCAGTGGTAACTGTAACCCTGACCCTAAAATCTGATTGGTTAATAGTGATTTTGTTCCGATACCAACAAGTATATTGATTCAAGAACATACTTTACTTGACTGTCATGTTAAGCTGTTTGGATGCATTCAGTATTAAATAATTTTTTAAATACTTGATCATCACATGTTTGATTCTTTCAGGCTCGCATGGCAGAACCGGAAAGGAAACCCTCCCCTTCATTTATAGTGTAAGTCTTTCTGCATGCTCTGTGATGTTTAGCTCCGAAGGATACAGTACTAAATCAGTTTATTTTTCAATGCATTTATACATCTTTTCTTTTAGATTGGCACATCACGAAGCCATGCAGATGCGGAGAACACAGATCAGAGGAAGCGACAGTGACAGCGATGAAGACGACAGAGATGATGATTTTAGTGTAGACGATGATGAAACTGATGACATTGAATGGGGGCCTGCAACAGAGCTGTAATAGACACGGATTGTACTAACATCTCAAACAGGCACTTGGACCTCTCATGTCTCTAGTGTGGACATGGACACAATCAAACTGGAAATATTTTTTTTATTTTCAGCGTTTTTTATGCAGTGGCCTTATGGACTTTTGATAGATGACTTTAATCTTGGATCGATTTTGAAGATTTGTGACCATGCTTCCTTTTTGGGGTTTCGTAGTTTTAATGGATGTGTTGAGATCTTCCTCAGGATTATATCGAAAATAAATATTGGCAGTTGTAATAAAGACAATTTGGGTATGCTGTACCCTCGTTAGTACCTTGATATATATTATTTTAATTATTATTGTTTTTGTATTTTGAAATAAATGGAACAAAAGTCTTCTCAACAATTTTCTGTTATTAATTCAACTCAGACTGCTTAAAAAGTGAAGTGCTTAGTTTCCTAGTGGAAGCAAATGGAATTGCAACAACAGCTTTTTTATAGTTGCTTTAACATTACCTTTTCTTCCAGGGCATTGTTTAGGAAGTCAGACATTTTAAGTGCCGTCTCAAACACATCTATTTTTAGTGAACCGGAATGTTTTTTCCCTTAAAAAAATTCCCCAAAACCAGGAAGAATAGATGCTTGCTATGTTCCCTTACTGAAAAATACATCACATTTTCTGACGTGCGAAACATAAATCACCCAAGGGACTTTACCAGTGCCCAAATTTGTGTACACGATATATTGAGTCACTACCTAGGGTGCGATTTGTTAAATAAAGTTTTTTTTTTATTATTTATTTTGCACACAAAAAGTATTCTAGTAGAGTCATAAAATTATGGTTGAACTACTGATGTAATCTGTCATTGCTACGTTTCTGTGCCTTGACTGTGGTAGGACTCTTGCTGTCTACGGTCGGAAAGCTTTTGGATTTCATCAAAAATATCTTAATTTGTGTTTCAAAGATGAACAAATGTCTTACGGGTTTGAAACAACATGACGGTGAGTAACTGAGGACAGAATTTAAATTTTTGGGCGAACTATCCCTTTAAGGGTTCGGTTAAAAACTAGCCTAGAGCGCCATCTGCTGTTAAATACTAAGCTCAAAACTGATTCCAGAGAGAATTGCGATGTATACGTAAAATCGAATCGAAACCATTTATTGTTGCACCCCTTACTCCCAGGAAATTTCCTATTTATATGATTTTGGCAGTTAAAAAAAAAGTTACCCGAATCCGTGGCCATATTGGCGATACTCGGATGTAAACAACAGCATGGATTGCATGGTTATTGTACTACTGAATATGATGTTCTGCTAAATTATGCTGTCCAAACCACCAACAAAACGTATGAAAACTGGTAAATCAGACAGAGCTGGGTAGTAACTGATTACATGTAATCTGGATTACGTAATCAGATTCCAAAAATGAAGTACTTGTAATTAGAGTAAATTACGTTTTAAAATACTCATAATCCGACTAGTTACTTTTTTATTGATTACATATTATTCACACAATAGCAATAAATTACTCATAATTCATTGATTCCCCCTAACTTTCATTTTTAAATTTTCCTTTCTAAAATAGCCTACCGATTATATACATTCAGAAAGTCCAGTTTTGTGGACATTCACACATAGACTAGTCATTAGTCAGGTGGCGACACAGTATTTGACCACTGGATTTGCAAAAGGGTTTCAACATTGCATCAGCTACTGATGAACACATTCATTTTTATTTGAATGATCACTCTGTAGGTTTTTTTAACCATGTATTGTTGTGTCTTTGGAAGGCTTTTGCCTTTCATACTCATTAAAATGCAACGTTATTTCTTATCTTATCTAAACCTTATTCACCAAATATTTTTACTTTAAGTACCCCTGAGATTTTAAATGAAATATCTCAATTATTAAGTTTCACATTACCATGCAGGTAAAATAAAAATGTCTATTTTATTTATTTATTTATTTTTATGTATCTGTTTTATTTTTATTGGTATTTTAAAACAAAGACTAATGAAACACAATCATGATTCTCTCCTATATTTATCGCAATATAAAGGAATAGTCCCACCTTCTAAATGAAAGAGACAAATTTCCCTTAGAAACCTGATAAGTACGTTATGACTGCGCATGTGCATTTTCTGGTCCAGCCTGAAAAATAAGTCTTTTAAACACTATTTGAGCATAAGAAACAACATTCATGGGGCAATTAATTTAAGATTTGTGTTGCTGATTTGATACATGTAATTTAATTATGAGTTCAGCGAGCAGTTTTTGAGATTTCAGGATTCCCCCATTCATTAAGATAGGACTTGGTCTTGTATGAGCTGCCTGGAGGCATTGCAAATATGGCCACCAAGTAAAGAGACATTCCTTAAAAAGGACTTTGTTTTAAAATTATTTATTTATTTTATGATTTAATTAATTGTTAGCTTTTCATTAAACCCACAAACCCTCTGCAGTTCCTGTTCGAACCCTAGTTTGGGAAACCTTGATGTAACAAAATGTTTAATGCACTTCATGTTGTAAATTACAGTGAATGGAACATTTTTTCTTACTCTTTGCATTTTTTACATCATTATGCTACAATATAATCCTATTTAAATCAATATGATAAAGGAGTCAAGTCAAAAGTAATCTAAAAGTAATCTGATTAGATTACCTAAAATATGTAATGTAACTGATTACACTACTAATTTTTGTCATGTAATCTGGAATCAGTAACTGATTACAATAAGTAAGTAATCTACCCAGCTCTGATCATAGAAAAGGATATTTTGGCACAATATTTTGACAAACTAAAGTTAGGCTATTAGGTGGTAAAGATGCGTATTAACCTAATATTTCACCTACGTGACCGGAAATAAGAACATGCACGCGTGTTCAAGATTCTTGCAATGGAAATCCTGGTTCAGTTTGGCCAACCACAAACTCTTCTCCTTGATTTGTTATAACTTTTGGTAGGCTACTCCAAATGTTTTTCCCGGTCCGACCGATTAGTAGGCTACAGCCCAAAACATGACAATAATTAACCATTTTCGGCAGCAATCAGCAAAATATGAGTTCTGTTCGGTTTAGAGACATTGTTTACGTTCATTCTTTGCATTTTGCCATTGGTTTCCCTGTTATTTATTTGCATACTAAAGACTGCTATGCTTTGATTCTTAAGAAACATACAATATTGCTTTAACACTGATAGTTCGTTCTAGAAGCAAAGTGTAGTTAAAAAGATGTTTTATCTTACAAAAAGATTTCAAGACACGTTTTGTCACGAAAGTGGGCGGTGTTTTAATTTTTAATTAAACAGCAGGTGACAGACATTAACAGCACCGTGTGAGGCAGCGGCCGAAAGCTTATTTTTGAGCCTAAAATGATGTAACTCGTTGCATAAACGTCGTTTTAAAAGTCTCACCAAGCATGTATGATGTTATCCAGCCCTCATGTTTCTACATGGCAACGCAGTTTCACTTGCCGAAAAAACCCAAAAGCGGATGCGCCTCAGACTGTTCTGATGTGTGTCAGTAGATTCAGTCAATGTGCGATCATTTTAGAGGTGTGAGACACAAGCTCGAACTTGGAGTGTGTAAACCTCGCATCAGCGCTTTGAAATGGGGAGCCGGGGGGTGGGCAGGGGGGTTATATCGTAAATTAAAAGAAATACGCGTCGGATCTAAACACCTAAAGCTTAAAATGTTCTCTAAAAGGACGAGGGAACTGATAAAGACGCACTCGATGTCAAAGAAGAGCCGAACAGGAAGCAGCCCATCGCCTCTCAACTCTCCATCAGTAAGTCGCACAGCATCTCTCGACTTTTCCTCCTGCCAATCATCTTGATTGACATTTCACTCTAGCGCTCATGTTTTCGCCTGGTTTTTCGACGTTGCTGAAAAATTTTGGAGTGGTTTTAGTGTTTCCAAACACAAATGTAGAATTCAAGCTGATTATTTAGACCGTCATGTTGTCTAGAAAAGAAAAGGACGGACTAAACTTCCTCAGTGTGATATGGCGCAGCAAGGGGCAAGAAGTTCAGGTTTTACCTTACTTTGAACATTTTCCGCCTGGTTTCAGGACTTAATTCACTTCCAGGTACTTTTTAAGCTTCTGTAACATTTATTGTATTAAAAGGGTGAGAGATGATGGATATCAGTGTCGAAAGTTGAGGGTTTTTTTTAACGAAATGTTGAAGCGTGGTGGATCAAGTAGCAAAAGCTACAGTCCTTATGCGACTAGTCAGAGAGTGAAAAAATCTAGCAGCAAAACTAAGTTGGACATCTTACCAAATAGACCCAACGTCTGGCTCAAACAGGTGGGTTGTATTTAAAAAGTACTCTCTTTTTTTTTGTCAATATGGATATTTTAAGTAGTAAATACTATGTATACATGTGTACTATTATGCATTTAGAGTTTTAAGTATTTGTGCACAGTTGACAAGTCAACCAGTAATTTAACTAGTTGTAAAACTATTGTCTACTCTAAGTCTTATCTTAGGATCTCATATTAAAGTCTACATGGGATATTTTTCCTTCTAAAAACATCTGTATATGTCTATGTATGTGCATTATTTTAATATTCCAAAAAGTATAATACATATTTTTATTTTTATATATTTTTGTAATTTTTTTTTAATTCAATATGCATTAAAAAATCCAAAAGTATTTTGTTTTTTTTATATATAGAAAAATATTTATTTATTTATTTAGAAATAAAGAAAGAGAAAGAATACATCGTTTATAAAAGTGAAGTGGATTTTTGGATATTTTGCCATTCGTTCATTCAGTTGTTGTCTAAAAAGAGGTAGGAATGAGAGATAATGTAAATTTCAATAACATGACTTATTCATGTTCACTTACGCAGGAGTGTTTTTAGGCCTTGGTGAGGCCAGTTAGTGTGGCATCAACTCTTTGGGGTGTGACAGGAAGTAGGCCATGGTTGCACAATTGCTCTTGTGAAAGAAGCCCTGTTTACTAATAGCGTCTATTGTAGTCAGTCACAGATCTGCTCTATCTGCAAAATTTAACTGTGCCATGTTTATCACTTTGCCCACACCATATCCTTGTTTCCTGTGTCATACAGCTCTCTGCTCTTCAAGAACAGCCTCGGAAAGATGCAGTCGATGCAGTCACACCTTCGCCCCAAGCGTCCTCCAGTCTGTCTCCCCCTGTCCTAGATGTCCCATCTTCCTGTCCAGGGACCCCTTTGACCCAGCACAATAAGCTGGTGGGCTGCCCGTCCCCAATGGGCACCTTAAAACGTCCGACTTCTCTGAATCGTAATCCGAGCGCCGCAGGCTTCCCGATCCAGTCTTGGGTCTTCAGTAAGGGTGCTGGGAAATCCGTCATCGCCCAGAGTCCCTCGATGGAGATGCCTGAGACTACAGTGGCTATCGAGGTGGAAGACATCCCGTCGTTGTTACGCATAGTGGAGCGGTTTGCCAAAGCAGTGGAGAAATTGAAGGATGTCGTGCTTGAAGGTAAGACAAAAATCTGTGAAATTTATGGTGTTGGCCAGTAACACTGGTTGCCAGATCTTCATAAAAAGTCTGGTGGGAACATTTTAGGTTACTGTTAAAATCGCAACAATAAATTTTTACAGTGTAGTTGGTATAAATCACAACGTTTCCTGATACTTATTTTCAAGCTAGAAACACACAACAGAGCTCAGTATTTATCCACCACATGACTATTTGCACGTCCTGCCGCAAACTTCGCCTTCCGCTGAGGATCATGTGATCGCGGAGCAGAGAAGGGGCGGGCCTGAGTTTGCTCAAGAGGCCCTGATCTTCCTGTATCTGCAGTGAGGCTGAGTTCCTGTGGTGCACCACACTGGCACAGGAAATGATTCTCTCTCAGAAAACACCCCCTTCCGCTCTCAGGACTCGTAGAGAAACGTCATTCAGCATCAAACTTGTAGTCGCACACATTAATAATGAAATTGTTTTCCACAAGGGGATCCTTATAAGAAGCACTGTGATGGTGACATGATGCAGTGGTGATGAAAATACCCTGATATGCTTGTATATACTTTATTTATTTACTTTTCTTGTTGTATTAAAGTATTCAAGTAATATTTGGAAAATATTTAGTGCATATTAAGCTGATCATTTTCAGTTTGATGGGTAACACTAATAATTATTTTCAGTTTAATATTACACATTTATTCCTATACATCATGTCTGGTACGAATTCATGTCATAACAGACATTTATTTATTTATTTATTTATTTATTTATTTGTTTGAAGTTTGAAAACTATACCATGGTAGTAAATGATTGCGATGATATGTGGCCATTTTTGTTTGTTTATATGCACATAAGTACATTTGTAAGTTAGTACTGTAAGTTAGTTAGTAAGTACATATATAAGAAAGTACATTAGTATGTAAGTATGTGTGTAATTTAGTACTGCAAGTATGAAAGTTAGTAAGCAAGTACACAAGCATGTACGCAAGTTAGTAAGTACATTACTAAAAAAAGTAAGTTAGCATGAAAGTACGTATGTAGTACGTAAGGTATTATGTTTGTAAGCTAGTAAGCATGTAAGTTAGTAACTACATAAGTAAGTTAGTATGTAAGTGCATATGTAGGTTAATAGGTGTATTAGTAAGTATGTATATTAGTAAGTACAGGAGTAAGTATTTTTTATTTTATTAACTTATTTTTATTATTAAAGTATTTTAGATTTTCTTATATATTTTATGTATGTTTTTGCTGAAAAAAGTTTGAAAACAGTTCATAAAAATAATTTATAGTATGGAAGTATGTAAGTGAGGTAGTAAGTACGCAAGTTAGTAAATGCGTAACTCCGTATGGTATGTTTGTAGTAAGCTAGTAAGTGCATATGTAAGTTAGTACGCAAGTTAGTAAATATGTAAGTCAGTATGTTTGTAAGCTAGTAAGCACATAAGTTTGTAACTACATAAGTACGTTAGTATGTAAGTACGTATGTAAGTTAGTAATTATGTTAGTAAGTACATAAGTTAGTTATGTAAGTAAGTTGGTAAGTACAGAAGTATTTTTTTTATTTTATTGTATTAAAGCTAAAAGTGCTTGTTTATTTTTTCTTATGAATTAGAAAGTTAGCAAGTATGTGAGTTAGTAAGTACTTTAGTAAGTACATACTTAAAAATGTACTTGCATCATGAAGCTCATTGAGAGAAGGCCACATACTTGCATACTTAAACCTAATTTAGTAAATGCGTAAGTTAATGATTGTAAGCTATTAAGCATGTAAGTACATATGTAAGTTAGTACGCAAGTTAGTAAGCGTGTAAGTTAGTATGTATGTTAAGTATGTGTGTTAGTAACTACATTAGTATGCAAGTATGTGCATAAGTTAGTACCGTAAGTACATAAGTTACATAATCATAAGTACGTAAGCATATAAGTACATATGTAAGCTAGTAAGCACATAAGTTAGTATGTATGTACGTTAGGCTGTACGTTAGTATGTAAGTTAGTATATACGTGAGTTAGTAAGTACATTAGTAAGTAAATGCGCAAATTAGTGTTTGTAAGCTAGTAAGCATGTAAGTACGTGTACGTTAGTACGCAAGTTGGTAAGCGCGCAAGTTAGTAAGTACGTATGTATGTACGCAAGTATTTAAGTATGTATGTACGTATGTATTTAAGTATGTATGTTAGTAAGTACATAAGTTAGTATGTATGTGCATTACCAGTCAAAAGTTTGGACACGCGCTCTAATTTTTTCCCCCTTATTTTCATCACTATTTACATTGTAGATTCTCACTGAAGACATCAAAACTATGAATGAACACAAATGGAATTATGTAGTAAACACAAAAGTGTGAAATGACTCTAGATATGTTTCATATTTTAGATTCCTCAAAGTAGCCACCGTTTGCTTTGTTGACAGCGCTGCAAACCCTTGGCCTTCTCTCAATGAGCTTCATGATGTAGTCACCTGAAATTTTCACTTCACAGGTGTGCCTTGTCAGGGTTCATTTGTTGAATTTCTTGCCTTCTGAATGGGGTTGGGACCGTCAGTTGTAGAATTCATATTATGGCAAGAACCAATCAGCTAAGTAAAGAGAAACGACAGTCCATAATACTTTAAAAACTGAAGGTCAGTCAGGCCGGAAAGTTGCAAAAACTTTGAATGTGTCCCTAAGTGCAGTTGCAAAAACCATCAAGTGCTACGACGAAACTGGCTCACATGAGGACCGCCCCAGGAAAGGAAGACCAAGAGTCATCTCTGCTGCCGAGGATAAAGTCACCAGCCTCAGAAATCACAAGTTAACAGCACCTCAGATTAGAGCCCAGATTAATGCCACACAGAGTTCTTGTGCAGACATATCTCTACATCAACTGTTCAGAGGAGACAGTGCGAATCAGGCCTTTATGGTCAAATAGCTGCTCAAAAAAAACACTGCTAAAGAAAAGCAACAAGCAGAAGAGATTTGTTTGAGCCAAGAAACACAAGGAATAGACATTAGACCAGTGGAAATCTGTGCTTTGGTCTGATGAGTCCAAATTTGAGATCTTTGATTCCACCCGCCGTGTCTTTGTGCAACACAGAAAAGATGAACGGCTGATTTCTACATGCATGGTTTCCAATGTGAAGCATGGAGGAGGAGGTGTGATGGTGTGGGGGTGCTTTGCTTTTGATAGTGTTGGGGATTTATTCAAAATTGAAGGCACACTGAACCAGCATGGCTTTCACAGCATCCTGCAGCGACATGCCATCCCATCCGGTTTGCATTTAGTTGGACCATCATTTATTTTTCAACAGGACAATGCTCCCAAACACACCTCCAGGCTGTGTAAGGGCTATTTGACCAAAAAGGACAGTGATGGAGTGCTGCGCCAGATGACCTGGCCTCCACAGTCACCTGACCTAAACCCAATCGAGATAGTTTGGGATGAGATGGACCGCAGAGTGAAGGCAAAAGGGCCAACAAGCATCTCTGGGAAGACTGTTGGAAAATCATTTCAGGTGACTACCTCATGAAGCTCATCGAGAGAATGCCAAGAGTGTGCAAAGCAGTAAACAAAGCAAAGGGTGGCTATTTTGAAGAATCTAAAATATAAAACGTGTTTTCAGTCATTTCACACTTTTGTGTTTACTACATAATTCCATGTTCATTCATAGTTTTGATGTCTTCAGTGAGAATCTACAATATAAATAGTCATGAAAATAAAGGAAAAACATTAAATGAGAGGGTGTGTCCAAACTTTTGACTGGTAGTGTGCGTGTTAGTAAGTACGTACGTTAGTATGCAAGTACGTGCATAAGTTAGTGCCATAAGTACATAAGTTAGTAAGCATGTATGCAAGTACATATGTAAGTTAGTATGTATGTGAGCTAGTAAGTACATAAGTTAGGCCCTGATCAGACAGAACGTGTGTTGTGCAGTGCGACGCGCCTTTTTGAATTGTTTTCGGTTGGCAGTGAGCAGAAAAGCGCTCGACGTCATTGCATTTTTTCCATTGTCCAGTCGAATGTTTTGATGGTTTCCTAGCAACATAAAAAAAGCTGCACGCTGCTCTTTTTTTTTTTAAAGTCACCAAAAAAAGGCAGCGCTGTGCGCCTTGCCTTTTCAGGCATGAAAAGCGTGTTCGGTGTGATCGGGGCCTTAGAAAACATGTACGTTAGTAAGTACATAAGTTAGTATGTATGCATGTACATTAGTAAATGCGTAAGTTAGTAAATACGTAAGTTAGTTTATAAGCTAGTAGGCATGCAAGTAGGTTATAAAAACATATGTAATTTAGTAAGTGCGTAAGTTAGTATTTAAGCATGTACGTTAGTAAGTACATGTGTTAGTAAGTACATACGTTAGTATGCAAGTACGTGCAAAAGTTAGTACCGTAAGTACATAAGTTAGTAAGCATGTATGCAAGTACATGTGCACAAGTAAATATGTAAGTTAATGTTTGTAAGCTAGTAAGCTTTTTTTTTTTTTTTTTTTTTTTTTGATTTATTTTTGGCCTTTTTGGCTTTATTATGATAGGACAGATGAGAGTTGACAGGAAGCGAAGTGGGAGAGAGAGAAGGGGGGCAGGGTCGGGAAAGGTCCTCGAGTCGGGTTTTGAACTCGGGACGCCTGTAGCGCAGTGGCGCTGGATGTTGGCGCACTGCCCACAAGGCTATCGGTGCCGGTAAGCTAGTAAGCATTTAAGCACGTTAGTAAGTACATATGTAAGTTAGTATGCATGTGCGTAAGTTAGTATTTGTGTATGTTTATAACTACGTACGTTAGTATGCAAGTATGTGCAAAAGTTAGTACCGTAAGTACATAAGTTGGTAAGCATGCATGTGAGTACGTAAGTTAGTAAATATGTACGTTAGCATGCAAGTACGTGCAAAAGTTAGTGCCATAAGTACAGAAGTTAGTAAGCATGTATGCAAGTACATATTTACGACTAATCACAGAACTGACAAGATGCGCATGATAATCGCATGCAAATGTCGGCACAGCCCTATTAGTAAGTACGCAAGTTAGTATGTACATTAGTTAGTAAGTACCAGTTAGGAAATGTGTAAGTTAATGTTTGTAAGCTAGTAAGCATGCAAGCAAGTCAGTAAGTACATAAGTTAGTATGCAAGTTAGTAAGCGTGCAAGTTAGTAAGTACATATGTAAGTTACTAACTTGCACGCTTACTAACTTGCATACTAACTTACATATGTACTTACTGACTTGCACGCTTACTAACTTGCATACTAAGTACATATGTAAGTTAGTATGCAAGTTAGTAAGCGTGCAAGTCAGTAAGTACATATGTAAGTTAGTATGCAAGTTAGTAAGCGTGCAAGTTAGTAACTTACATATGTACTTACTAACTTGCACGCTTACTAACTTGCATACTAACTTACATATGTACTTACTGACTTGCTTGCATGCTTACTAGCTTACAAACATTAACTTAATTTTGTATAATTTTGTATACATGTACATTATGTAAGTTAGTATTTAAGTATGTATATTAGTAAGTACATAAGTTAGTATGTATGTACTTTAGTAAGTATGTGTTAGTATGCATGTTAGTATGCAAGAACGTGCAAAAGTTAGTACCATAAGTACATAAGTTAGTAAGCATGTATGCAAGAACATATGTAAGTTAGTATGTACGTTAGTTAGAAGGTACATAAGTTAGTATGCATGTATATTAGTAAATGCGCAAGTTAGTAAATACGTAAGTTAATGTTTGTCGGTTAGTATGTATGTTAGTAAGTGCATACATTAATATGTACGTACGTTAGTAAGTACGTGTGTTAGTAAGTACTTATGTTAGTATGCAAGTATGTGCAAAAGTTAGTACCGCAAGTACATAAGTTAGTATGCATGTACATTAGCAAGTAAGTTAGTGTGTATGTGAGTTAGTAAGTACAAAAGTTAGTAAATACGTACGTTAATGTTTGTAAGCTAGTAAGCATGTAAGTACATATGTGTGTAAGTAAGTGCGTATGTTAGTATTTAAGTTTGTAAGTATGTTAGTAAGTACATAAGTAAATAAGTATGCAAGTAAGAGATATTAAGGGAAGTAAGGGATTTTAGAGAGTTTGAAATAAAAGTATTGGATGGACATATAAGATGTGTCTAGAGCATTCACCCAGTATCATGATCTCATTTTTGGCCAAGATGGCTTTTAGAGGGTTTTGCGTTGGAACTCACTCATATATATATATATATATATATATATATATATATATATATATATATATATATATATATATATATATATATATATATATATATATATAAAATATGGCCTTGGTTTTAGTGGTTGGCCCATGCCACATTTTCCACCAAGCCTTTGTGCCTATACTTTCTCTGTTTGAAAAAGTCCTGTTCATGCTTCCCTTTACTGTATAAGTCAGGTTGTTTCGACAGAACAAAGGGAAACTCGGCAAGTAACAGTTGTAGGTGTTTTTTGCTTAGAGTTACAGTTAAAGAGTGTGACGGGAGGAAGTGGCTTGTAGACGTGTCACAGCGGCCGAGAAAGCACTGCAACACAGTGTGAACAAACGGCAATCTTGCATCATCTCGACTCTTTCAGGGTCGCTGCAGATATTTCTCAGCGTGACAGACACTGACATGTCGGTTAAAGGGCTACTGGGTTCACAAAGAAATGTCCAGGTCATATAGTACCCTATTACCAAAAGAAAAATGTTGAGAAGTGATCAAGTGAAACCTGTTATTTAGTTGTTCATTTATTTTGCTATTTATTTGTGTTCTTATTTCTTATGTATTTTGCAGTGATTATTTGTTGTTTTATTTTTTTTTTTTAGTTTATGTATGTTTATATTTGTTATACATTTACGTTATTGGCTTTTATTTTCTTTTGCGGTGAAATACGAGCCAGATATTTGTTTGTTTATTGTATTGTAAGTTTTTGTTTTTGGCATTTATTTTATTTTGGGTTGAAATATGACCCGTATATTTAATTATTTGTTCATTCACTTAATTATTTGTTAATTGATTTATTTTATTTGTTATTTTATGTATGCGTTCATTCACTTATTTATTTACGTTATGGCATTTATTTTCTTTTGCGGTGAAATATGACCCAGATATTTTATTTATTTATTTATTTATTTATTTATTTATTAATTTGTTAATTTAATTATTTTATTTGTTAGTTTGTGTATGTGTTCTTTATTTTATTTATTGTTTGTGGCATTTATTTTTCTGATGGGTGAAATATGACTTTATTTATTTATGTTGGTGTGAAATATGAATGAGATTTTTAATTGTTCATTTATTCACTTAATATTTAATTATTTTTTTTGTGTGTGTGTTTGTGTATGTGTCCTTTTTATTTATTTATTGTTTGTGACATTTATTTTATTTTGGGATGAAATATGACCCAGATATTGAATTTAATTTTTCATTCACTTAATTATTTGATCATTTAATTATTTTATTTGCTAGTTTGTGTACCTTTTTTTTTTTTTTTTTTTTTTTTTTTTTTTTTTTATTATTATTATTGTCTGTGGCATTTATTTTCCTTTGGGGTGAGAAATGACTTTTTATTTTATTTATTTATTTATTCATTCATTCATTCATTCATTCATTCATGGTGGTGTGAAATATGAATGAGAGATTTAATTGTTTATTTATTCACTCACTTGATTATTTGGTAAATTCATTATTTTATTTGTTAGTTTGTGTATGTGTTTAATTATTTATTTATTCATTGTTTGTGGCATTTATTTTCTTTTAGGGTGAAATATGACTCATTCATTCACGCATTTATTTATTTATTTATTTATTTATTTATTTATTTATTTTCTTTTAAGGTGAAATATGCCCCTGATATTTATAGTGAAATGAAAACTGCTTGTGTGGCTGTAATCTAGATGTTCATTTTCAGTTGATAAGAGTCAGATGGTAATGATATGAGGGGTGTGTGTGTGTGTGTGTGTGTGTGTGTGTGTGTGTGTGTGTGTGTGTGTGTGTGTGTGTGTGTGTGTGTGTGTGTGTGTGTGTGTGTGGGTTTTTTTTGCAGACAAACAGGAGAATCGTCGGCCATTGGCCCATGAGTGTTTGGGGGAAGTGTTGCGCATCCTGCGTCAGGTCATCAGCATGTACCCGCTCCTCAACACAGTGGAGACGCTCACTGCTGCTGGCAAACTCATCTCACAGGTCAAAGGTAAGAGCAACCATTTACATTCATTTTACAACAGTAGTACATTTCTGTAAGCATTTTAAGCAATTTACCAACTTTAATTTTTTTTTATCTTTGACTTCAGGATACCACTATGAAGTGTGCAATGAAGCAGACAAGAAAGATTTTGAGAAGGCCATCGAGACCATCGCTGTCGCCTTTAGCAGCAAGTGAGTATGAAGCGCTTATGAGCAGATTAAACTATCAGCAGCTTAGAAGAATCTTTCTCACAATTGCCTTTATTTTTTACTCTGAGATGCAAACAGGCTTGCATATTGTGCAGTGTGCACACTGTGTGCAACTTTGTTGTATGAATAGATTACTTTGGTTGCATGGTACATTTACCAAAATGTGCCATATACAACCTGAGAAGACTGCTTAGAATACTGTATCCCACAATGCAATGTGCTCGACTTGATTTTATATTTCCACTATGATAAATGAACGTAAATACAAAGTAATGAAAATAAAGTGTTTGTTTGTTTGTTTTAGCATTTCTTATTTGTTTGATTGAACTGCCAATAGTGGTTTAAAAATGTAAAGTAAATAAATTCCTCACATATATCAATATAACCCTCTTGAATGAGCAGAATTATTTATTTATTTTATTTATTTATTTATCTATCTATTTATCTATCTATCAGTTAATTCAGGAAAATCTGTTTATTTATACACATTATATATACATTAAATATATAAAAAATAATAATTTAAGGGAACAATTTCCCATTGAATTAAAATGACTTTTTATTTTTTATGTATGTATGTTCGATTCATTCAAACAAATAGCACATTCTCTTGGAATTGTTTTTATTTATTTATATACATTTAAATAAGTAAATACTTACAAATACTTGTACTTTTGAAAATAATTTTCAAAGGAACAATTTACCCTTGAATAAATGGTTTTATTTATTTATTTATTTATTTATTTATTTATTTATTAGATAAATTTGGGGAAATGGCACATTCTTTTGGAATCTGTTTATATACATTTAAATAAATATGTACAAATACATAATTTTCAAGGGAACAATTTCCCATTAAACAAATGGAACTATTTATGTATGCATTTATTTATTTATTTATTTATTTATTTATTTATTTATTTTCCTTTTTGACATTATTTTGGAATGCATTAATTTATATACATTTAAATAAATAAATTAAATAAATAAATGAATACATATGGAGAGAACAAATTCCAAGGGAACAATTACCCCTTGAATGAATAGAACTATTTATTTATTTATTTATTTATTTACCTACCAAATCATTCAGGGGAGTATCACATTCTTTTGGAATTTATTTATATTTATTTATATACATTTAATTAAATAAACAAATATTTAAAAATTAGTTCCACAGGAACAATTTCCATTTGAATGAAAATAACTTTATGTATTTATTTATTTATTTATTTATTTATTTATTTATTTATTTATTTAGTTTCCTGTTTGATTCATTCAGGGGAAATGGCACATTATTTTGGAAGGCATTCATTTATTTATATAAATAAACAAACAAATAAATAAATGCATAAATATGGAAAAATAAACTATTCCAAGGGGACAATTTTCTCCTTGAATGAACTGAACTATTTATTTATTTACCAAATCATTCAGGGAAATGGCACATTCCTTTGGAATCTATTCATATACATTTAATTAAATAAATACATATATATATAAAATAAATTTCATAGGAATAATTTCCATTTGATAAAAATAATTTATATATTTATTTTCCTCTTTTGAATTGTTCAGGGGAAATGGCACACACACAAACACACACACACACAAATTAAATAAATATTTAAAAGTGAACAATTTCCACTTGAATGAAAATAACCATTTATTTATTTATTTTTGATTAATTCAAAGAAACGTTCTCTTGGAATGCATTTATATACATTTAATTAAATAAATAAATAAATATTACAAATTCATAATTTTCAAGGGAAAAATTTCCCCTTAAGTAAATGGAACTATTTATTTATTTTTCTTTTTTATTCTGTCTGGGGACATAGCACATTCTTTTGGAAAAAAGGAAAATTTCCAAATGGGGAAAAAAAAAAAAACATTTCCAAGGGAACAGAACTACTTTTATTTATTTATTTATGTATTTATTTAAATGTAATATGAGAAATGGCACATTCTCTTGAAATGTATTTATTTTATGTACATTAAAATAAATATTTAAAATGTTTTCAATGGAACAATTTCCTCTTAAATTAACTTTTTTTGTTTTTTATTGATTGATTTGATTGATTGTGCTTATTATATTATTCAATTCAAGGCGGAAATGGCACTTTGTTCCTTTTGAAACTAGTTTGTTGTTGTCTATTCTATTTAATGATTTGTTCATTTATATTTAGTGTAATTTTATTTTGACAGTCTAAATCCTCCACAGGACTGCAGTGCCATAATATATATATATATATATATATATAAATAGCAAAGTATAATAATACTTGGTGTGAATTATGAAATCATCTCTCTCAAAATGCTCTCTGTTAGATCAATGACATTAATCGTAGCTCTACAGAAATAACAGGAAGTTGATCTGTGGCTTCTGCTCTTTTACGCTAACAGCCCCAAAACCCTCAAGGATCTGTTTTTGAGTTTGAGCCGATCATTATCGTCTCTCATGTACTACTGCTTTCACTTCAGCTTTTCAGAATCGTCATATTCATCTTTGAATGGCAGTGTTCAGTTGCTCAAGCATTCATGAGTATTGTTCAGGTCTTAATTTCCTGTGACCAAAACATTAAATCATGCACATGTGCAAGTTTCTCAGATGTTTTTAGTGTATAAACGCCATCTGTTTGTGTGTTTTGTCAGTGTGTCTGAGCTGCTGATGGGAGAAGTGGACAGCAGCACGCTGTTGTCTGTGTTGCCGTCTGAGAAGAGCAGGGTAAGTGTGTTTGTCTCTCTACAGAGCGGATGTTGGCAGCAGGGTTTTGACTTCCTGAAAGTGGCGTTCTGTGATTGTCACTGCATTGTGACGCAGTCATCCTTCACTGAAATAAGACTCAACCCACATGACGGATGTATATGTGACACAATGTGATTTATAAATATTTGTGTGTTTGTTCTCTTTGAATATTCAGTCTATGGAGAACCTCTCTGGTCATGAGTCTTCACACACACGGAGTGATTCATCTGAGCTGGGTAAATTGTTTTGCCAATTTCAAAAACACTGAAAAACAAGTAGGAATGCACATAGATACAGGGTTACTGAGCTCATTATAACTGTGCGATGCTGTGTTTTTCTAAACAAAAATCGTTTATACGGTGTCCTTGTTACAGTGTAGTTACACATTTGAGTACTGAGTACTATTAATTAACTAACTGTTTGCGTAATAAATTTTTATAACAGTAAGCACATGTAACGTGTAACAAGGAGTCCTTCAAATAAAGTGTTTAAAAAGAAGTCTAATATTTATAAGAGAAATTTGTTCTGCAGAACATTTAAAAACGTATTTTAAGAGAACTAATAATAATAATTATGAGTATAATTATGTATGTATTTATTTATTTATTTATTTATTTATTTATTTATTTATTTATTTATTTAAGATTAAAACCAAATCTCCTGCAGAGCATACATTTAAAATTATAAATGGTAATATTAAAATGAATAAATGAAATTAAATAAACAAATTAAAATGTTAAAATAAGATAAATGCATAAATACATAAACTTGGTGTCCTGCAGAACATATTAAACACAATAATAATAATAATAATAATTATTATTATTATTATTATTATTATTATTATTATAATAATAATAATAATTATTATTATTATTATTATTATTATTATTATTATAATAATAATAATAATAATAATAATAATAATAATAATTATTATTATTATTATTATTATTATTATTATTATTATTATTAATAATTATTCATCATTTTAAATATATGTTCTGTGGGATATTTATTAAATATATAAAATAAATAAATAATAAATCAATCTCCTGCAGAACATTCTGAATAATAATAATAATAATATTATTATTATTATTATTATTATTATTATTATTATTATTATTATTAATATATTATAGAACTTGTTTATAGAACTTGTTTAAATAAATACGTATTTATTATATGTATATAATTACATGCATATAATTATTATTACATGTAATTATTATTTTGTAATAATAATGATATGTTTGGTGGGAGATTTTGTAAATATCTCTAATTATTATTATTATTATTATTATTATTATTATTGTCTCCTGCAAAACAAACAAACAAACAAACAAATTAATAATTAACAAATATAAAAAAAATGTTAAATAAACCTTCTTATGGTTAATATTACAAATGCACCTTTTTCTTCCATGAAACTTGTGCTCACATAATTGTATTTGTGTGTGTGTGTGTCTGGCAGTGATGAGCGCTGAGGAGGTGGACATTATACTGCAGCGCAGTGAAGGAGGAGTGGACTCGGCTCTGACATACGCCAAAACCATCTCCAAGTACATGAAGGATCTCATCAACTACGTTGAGAGGAAGCTTGCTCTAGGTAGGATCACATGTGGCTTCAGTGATATGATGGCTTGATTTAAATGTAGTTTTAAGGTGTTAAATGAGAGATTGAAAAAGTGTGTAGTTCTGTAGAAAATGTAGCTACTTATCTTATTTATTTTTGCTTTTTTAATGTAATAATTTACATCTTTAAATTGTAATGAATGTTTGTATAGAGCTGGAGTTCTCCAAGGGCTTACAGAGGATCTATCAGGCTTGTAAACAGACCATCACACAGGTGAGAAGTGACCGCTCAAATTCTCTGAAGTCTTGGTTTGGTCTCTGAGGTCTTGAAGGATTGGTTTGTTTCCTTCCTCATCCGTCTCTGTTTGTGTCCATCAGCCACACATGCCCTTCTTCTCCATCTACTCTCTGGCGCTGGAGCAGGACCTGGAGCAGAGCGCTGGGATGCATCAGGCCGCCTCCACCCTGCAGAACCAGACCTTCATCATGGTACAACATCACCTTTTGCCCTCATGATGATGATGATGATGGTGAATAATAATAATAAATGAATAATAATAAATAAATAAATAAATAAATAAATAAATAAATAATAATAATAATAATAATAATAATATTAATAATAATACTATAAAAATAATATAAGTTGTTCTTTTATGTATTATTATCATCATCATCATCATCATCATCATCATTATTATTATTATTATTATCAACAATAATAATATTAGTGATTTTAATATTATAAAGTAACAAGTTATGGTTAACAATTTTATTATTATTATTATTATTATTATTATTATTATTATTATTTATTATTATTATTATTATTTAACAATATTAATACTATAGTCACATTAAGTTATAGTTAACATTAATTTTTTTTAATGTTCTGCAGGAAACAAGAAAAAAATACTACTACTACTATTATTATTATTATTATTATATTAACATTGTTTTGAATAACTATATTATCATCATCATTATTATTATTATTATTATTATTATTAACATTTTGAATAACTATATCATCATCATTATTATTATTATTATTATTATTATTATTATTATTATTATTATTATTAACGATAATATTGGTGATACTTTAAAGTAACAAGTTATGGTTAACAACAATAATAATAATAATAATAATAATAATAATAATAATAATAATAATAATAATAATAATAATAATTATATATATTATTTTTAATTATATATATTATTATTTTTTATTTTTTTTTGCAAGACACATAATTTCAGTATCAGTAGTAGTATTAGTAGCAGCAGCTAGTATTATTAATAATACTATAAAATTACAGTATGTTATGGTTACTGTTGTTGTTGTTGTTGTTGTTGTTGTTGTTGTTGTCAGCCTCATGTGCTTTGCATTCATCCACAGCCTCTGCTGCTTCGCAAACAAGAGCACGAGAAGAAACGCAAGGAGATCAAGGAGCAGTGGCTGAAGGCCAAAAGAAAACTGGTAACCTTCACATTCATCCATCTCATGACCTACCAACACACTTTAAATCTCCAGCCAGGATGCGTTTAGACACTGAACCATACGAGACGCTCGCAGTGCAGCTCTGTAAATGTTGTTGTTGTTGTGTGTCTGAACACAGATGGAGTGTGAGGCCAACCTGCGCAGGGCCAAACAGGTCTACATGGCCCGCTGTGAGGAGTATGACAAGGCCAGGACAGCGGCTAACAGGGCCGAGGAGGAGGGTGGCAGTTCTGCTACCAAAACAGTGGACAAGAAGAAACGACTGGAGGAAGAGGCCCGCAACAAGGTCAGACTCCATACTCCCACAATGCATCTCTCTTATGTTACCCAAGTCACTGTTGAAAGAGTGTGGCAGGAACAGATTCAGTGTTTTAGCAGCTTGTGTTTTTGCTTTTGTCTCAGGCTGAGGAGGCCGAGGCCACGTACCGCACCTGTATCGCAGACGCCATCACACAACACCAGGAGCTAGAGCACATGAAGGTCACCGTCCTGCGGCAGATACAAGAGGTCATCAAACAGAGCGACCAGACCATACGCTCGGTAAACACTCGGAGAGAAATAGTAACTCCATTTTATTCATTTCTTCTTAGTCTTTTGACTTTAGATCTGCATTAAAAAAAAACATTTCACAAATTAAATTAAGAAAGCAACATCACAATAGGCCTTGAAGATGATGATGATGATGATTATTATTATTATTATTATTATTATTATTATTATTATTATTATTATTATTTCAATTTCATAATTACAGATGGTATTTCCCACAAGACTCACTTAGACTGTGGCACAATGCATGTGCATATAATATACAGCAAATGTATTATGGAAATAAATATTTCAGAATAAAGCAAATATGTTAGGGAAATATGTAAAAAAAAAAAAAAAAAATACAGCAAATATATTATGAAAATGTAATATTTCAAAATATAGTATAAATATTTGGGAAATGTGTAAAAATAGAGCAAATATATTATGAAAATAAATATAGCAAATCAATTATAATATATTAAAAAATATTAGGAAAATACTTAAACCAAATAAATTATGGAAATGTGTAAAAATACAGCAAATATTGTAGGGAAATAAATATTTCCATAATATAATTGGTTTATTTTGAAATGTGTAAAAATATAGTAAATGTATTGGGAAAATAAATATTTCAAAATATAGGAAATAAATATTTCAAAATAAACCAAATATATTATGGAAATGTGTAAAAAATACAGTAAATATATTGGGGAAATCAATATTTCAAAATATAGCAAATGAATTGGGGAAATATGTAAAATACAGCAAAAATATTAGTAAATAAGTTCAAATATGTTAAAGGAAATATTTAAAATACACAAAATATAATATTAAGGGAATATTTGTATATTAATTGTATTCATTTTATTCACACACACATATATAATATATACATGTATGTAGAAATACTGAAAAATATACTGTACTTCTGTAATTTGGAAACTTGTTTAACATAGCAAGTACATTATTTTTTTTTTTAAACATTGTATTGAGGACATATTGCAAAATACAGTAAATATTTTTCTAATTATTTCAGAATGCAACTTCTGTACTTGTGTATTCTGACTTTAATATGGCTTTAATTAATTTTAATAGTATATAAATTATATATATATATTTTTTTTTAACATGGAGAAAATATATTAAAGGCTTTTTATACAGGAGATATTAAAAATATTTTTAAAGCGATATATTGAAGAAACATTGTAAAATACAGCAAATATAGTTTCCAATATCTGAAAACGCAACTATTTTGAAATGTTGTAAAATACAGCAAATTGTATATTTGAAGAGAATATTTTCAAATATTGTCTCTTCAATATGTCAAGGACATATTTTAAAATACAGTTTATTGGCTGGTAAGAATTATTTACGGCTAGTCAATTTTCTCAAGGCATAAAGTTAATTTTAAGCTCTGGTCAGGACATTTGTAGACCTAAATATGTTATGTTATGAGACTTTATGAAGTTATGCTTTTCGGTAGTATTATTTGTATACTTGCTCAATGGCCCAGTCATGCACTACTTGGATTAATAGGATCAAATAAACGCACTAGGAAAACTACAAATCCAAATCCAGCTTGAGCAGTTTTAATCGTGTGAAACTCTCTCCAGGCCACCATCTCCTACTACCAGATCATGCACATGCAGACAGTAGCTCTGCCGGTGCACTATCAGACGCTGTGTGAAAGCGGTAAACTGTACGACCCGGGACAGCAGTACGCCACACACGTCAAAGACCTTCAGATGAGCGAAGAGCCTGAGACGCATTACGAGTTTGAGGCCTACTCTGCCTCCTCCAGCCAGTAAGAAACACTTCCTTCCCTTTCAAACACACACACGCTCTGATACAAACTACAGTATATAAAAGTAAGTGTTGTGTTGAATGCAGGCCTTCAGCCAGAGTTCGAGTCGACAGCGCTAACACTGAAGCTCACGGCAGTCCTGAAGCGCCATCCACTGCGGGAGAAACGGGAGATACGAGCGCCTCTCAGAAAGAAGAACACAAGAGAGGTATGTGTTTGTACTATTCATTACAGAATGCAATATATAAACAACAATATGTTAACAATATGTTAATTAAAGGAACAGTTCAAACCAAAACTCTCAAACCCGTAACAACACAAATTAAGATATTTTTGATGAAATCTGAGAGCTTTCTGACCCTGCATAGACAGCAATGCAACTGACACGTTCAAGGCCCAGAAAGGTAGTAAGGACATGGTTAAAATAGTCCATGTGACATCAGTGGTTCAACCGTAATGTTACCAAGCTACAAGAACACTCTGTGTGCAAAGAAAACAAAAATAATTACTTTTTTCAACAGTTTCTTCTTTTCTGTGTCAGTCTTTGACAGAAATTAAAAAAGAAATCAAAAATATAACTAATTTAATGATGATGCTAATAATCTTAAAAAAAAGTGACTTTTCAAATAATAAAATGCTAGGAAAATGATCAAAATGTAACATTTAGCATTTTTAAGTTCCCCACATTATAACAAATGTATTAATAATATGTGATTTAAATATGTACATTTTATACATTGTATTTATTTTAATTACAATTATATTACTAATCAAAATATAACATTAGCATTTTCCCAAATAACATATAATAAAATGTCATTGTTGTATTATACTTTATTATATTAAAATTTAATTCTATTATAAATTCATATAAGCAGTTACATTTATATTAATTTGGGGGGTCCAAATAAAAAAAATTATCAAATTATATGAAACCTAAACTAATTATTACATTTGTAAAATTCATTTGTCTATTATATTATATTATATTATATTATATTATATGTAAATATGAATTAAGATGTTTGTTAAAAATTGTAATTTTATAATTGTTTAAATCATTTTAATACATAATTACGATTAAATATTGAGAATATTAGATGATATGATGATTAGATGTTATAAAATAAATCAATTTATTTCTGCAAATGTAAATATAAATTAAATATAATTACATTATATTATTAATACATAAGCTAATGTTTGTTAATTTTGGGTGTCTAAATACATTTGTCGATATTTTAATTGAACTTTGTTCTGTGAAACTTAAATTGATTGATTTTAATCAATTTGTCAAATTCATTTGTCAAGTTTGATCAATTTTCAATTACCCAATTTAAGTTTATAAACCAATTATATTAATTTCAATTCATTTTTATTATATTATATAAATAATAAAAATCTATTTGATACATTATTACATCAATTTGATAATAATAATAATAATAATAATAATAATAATAATAATAATAATAATAATAATACATTTGTCAAATTCATTTTAATTAGATAATAAAACACAAACATGCATTTGTTCCTGCTAATTTAAATATGAATTAAATATAATTAAACATAAATACAATCTAATAAAAAAGTATATGCATAATTATTTGTTTATATTTTAAATGTTTTTTCAAATATGTCTGAATGTTTTTATTCATCGACGTTTTGGGCTTTCAAAAATTGTTTGGTTTAGTTTTTTTTTTTGTATGAATTTTATTGATATCTACATATTTATGCAAATGATTCTGAGAAAAAAAAAAATAAATAAAAAAAATGATATATATATATATATATATATATATATATATATATATATATATATATATATATATATATATATAAATATAAATATATATATATATATATATATATATATATATATATATATATATATAAATATAAATATAAATATAAATATGTATTTCTGTTGTGTCAGCTCGAGGTCACATGACTCACAAATCCTGGGGCTCCACAGTGAGTGACACAGACAGTGTGGGAGGAGGAAGTGGCCTGGGATCCCCGACTACCAGCACAGGTATTATAATAATAATAATAATAATAATAATAATAATAATAATAATATATTTTTTAAATATTTTATAATATTTTATATTCACTTCATTTAAATTATTTTATTTAAATGCTTGTTGTTGTTGTTGTTGTTGTTGTTGTTGTTGTTGTTGTTGTTGTTGTTGTTGTTATTATAAATATTTAATTAATTTTGCATTCAATTTATGTAAATTATTTTATTGAATTTATTTTACATTCAATCTATTTGTTTATTTGTTGTTTTAGTTATTATAAATATTTGCATTCAATGTATTTATATAATATTATTATTATTATTATTATTATTAGAAATATGCTAAATTAATTAGTTACTGTAAATATTTTGTAATAATTTTGTATTCACTTTAATTTAAATTATTATTGCTATTTTTATTGTTATAAATATTAAATATTTATTCTGCATTTGCTTTATTGAAATTATTATTATTATTATTATTATTATTATTATTATTATTATATTTAATATTAATATAATCTTTTATTTTATTTATTTAAATTATTATTATCATTATAAATATTTTAAATTAATTTTGCGTTCACTGTCTTTTTATTTTTTTTATTTTATTTTATAGGTGACATAAGTAAAATGGCCCGAACATCCTCAACAGGAACCATGTCATCAAACGAAGACGTGGATGAGAAAGACACAAATGTGTCTTCCTTTGAACCGCAAAGTGAGTAATTTGTAAAAAGTAAATTGTTGCACACGTGTTTTCCTTTCCAATCTGTGCTTGTCATCCAGTTTCTCACCACCAGCTCAACATTTTGCAGATATAAACGGCATCGAGCCTGAGATCGTGGTTCCCACAGGGCCGTTCCGGAATGTGGGTCTGTCTAAAGCCGCTCAGACGCACAAACTGCGTAAACTGCGCTCCCCGTCCAAATGCAGAGAATGCGACAGCTATGTTTATTTCCAGGGAGCCGAGTGTGAGGAGGTAAGCTCACGTCGACTACATCTTGGCCTTGTAATTGAAATAAACCGGCTTATTAAAGTCTGATTTGCCCTTTGCAGTGTTTCCTGGCTTGTCACAAGCGCTGCTTGGAGACTTTGGCCATTCAGTGCGGCCACAAGAAGCTCCAGGGTCGCCTTCAGCTGTTCGGGCAGGATTTCTCTCAGGTGTCCGGCAACAGTCCAGACGGGATCCCCTTCATCATCAAAAAGTGCATCGGTGAGATCGAGAGGAGAGCTTTGAGAATGAAGGTATGTAAGCAGATCCAGCAGATCTCGGCCAACAGAAATGCAAGCTCGTGCTGATGGGTTGTCTTCCCTTTCAGGGCATTTATCGAGTGAATGGGGTGAAGACGCGAGTGGAGAAGCTGTGCCAGGCGTTTGAGAACGGGAAAGAGCTGGTGGAGCTGTCACAGTCCTCACCACACGACATCAGTAACGTACTGAAGCTTTACCTGCGACAGGTGAGCCACCGCTGCATCAGGCCATTCATACAAAATCAAGTTATATATTGTAGAAATGGCATTGGAAATGGGTTTTGTATATTATATTCTATTATATGAAAATGTAAAAATAATATTATTGACAAATGTAAATGTAAATAATTTATGAATATAATTTTTATTATTATTATTATTATTATTATTATTATTATTATTATTATTATTATTATATATTTTTGTGTACATTTAACTAATTTATTAATTTATATATTATTCTGTTGAATTATATTATAAATATAATTTACAGTAATATTAAAACATATATCATATAATAACAGAATTTGTATTTGTAGCGTTTACCCAAATAACTATTTTATTATTATATAATTTAATTTTTAGATTTCATTTAATTTTAAAAAGCTTTACCAATCTTGCTGATCTCAAACTTTTTGTCTTTCATATTAATTGAATGTGCATATTTTGTGCTTATTTTGTAGTTTATACTGTGTTTCTATTGTATTTTGTTTTCTTTTATATTAATTTTATTTAATATACATATAAATGTATTCGTATAAATATAAAATTAAGTTATTTAGTTAAATAGATCATCAATTAATTAATTAATTTGGTATTTTAAAATGTTACATTTCTTTTATTTTATTTTATTTTATTTTTATACTCTAAGTTAGTTTTTCATTTGTCTTTCATATTAATTGAATGTGCATATTTTAGTATTTTAAAAGATTTGAAATGTATTTTGTGGTTTATACTGTATTTCTATTGTATTCATTTAATTTTCCATTTTATTTTTGTCTTTAATATTAATTGTATTTAATATACATATAAATGTATTTGTATAAATATGAAATTATTTATATTTTTGTATTTTAAAATGTTACATTTATTTTTTATTTTATACTCCAAGTTAGTTGTTCATGTTATTTATTTGCCTTTTACATTAATTTAATGTACATATAAACTGCATATTTATGAATACATTTATTGACACAAATCATGATTTTAATATTTTAAAATATTTTACATTTATTTTGTATTTAATACTCTTTAGGTAGCTTTTCGTTTTATTTGCCTTTAGTTGTATGTAATGTACATACAAATATATTCATATACATATAAAATGTATTTAAATATATCACCATTATTTTAGTATTTTATACAACAAATTTTAGTCTTTAAAGCTTAAGCTTTTTAGTCTCCTTTAAAACGCATTAAAAATCTTGCTGATCTTAAACTTTTGAGCCAGTGTGCATTTATAAATGTAAAATGCTAAATATACTGCAATTATAAATATATTTATATCGATATTTATCGTTTAACTTTTAATTTTTAGTAATATACTGTGTAATAACATCAAATTTTTTGGTTCCCTGTGAATAAGTGCCTTAATTGTTAGCAGTGGCTTTCATGTCCTCATTATACATTCACCAAAGTCAGGTGTTACATCCTTATTTTTGTGTCCTGTCCTCAGCTTCCGGAGCCCATCATGCCCTTCCGTCTCTACAACAGTCTGATGGGTCTGGCCAAGGAAAGCCTGGCTGTAGTGGGTCCAGAGGGAGCCGAGGCGGGCAAAGGGCCCGACCTGGTGGACCTCGGCCCTGAGACGGACCCCGAACTCTTGGCCCTCGTGGACAGACTTAAGAATCTCCTCAAAGAGCTGCCCAAACCAAACACTGCCACTCTCCGCTACATAGCGCGCCACCTGAGAAGGTAACAAGTGTACTATTGACTTCCTCTCACATTTTAGGCTCACTTTGCCAAGATCTGTTTTATTAAACACTGATTATTTGGTTAATATCCCTTTTTTTTTGTAGAATTGCAGAACTGGAAGATGACAATAAGATGAGTCCGAGTAATCTGGGCATCGTGTTTGGCCCTTCGCTGATGCGGCCCCGGCCCTCAGGGGCCACGGTTTCTCTGTCGTCTCTGGTGGATTACCCGTATCAGGCCCGAATCGTAGAGTCCCTCATTGTGTTTTATCCTGCCATTTTCCATTCGGACTCCAGTCGGCACGTATACGCCAGCAGCACCCGCGCACAGTCCCTACAGCAGGTTTGTGTGATGTGTTTTAGTAAGAGGTTAACTGGTTAAAGCTAAGAGGTTAAAGCTGAACAAATGTGTCTCTGTGTAGCAGAGCAGCACTGATGGAGAAGAACACTGTTCCAATGATGAACAAGGAGTCATGGATGAACCCGGCACTGCAGAGTCGGACAAATTAGAGGGCCATGGTATTATATTTTATTACTAATATTATTGCTTTACTTTGTTCAAATGCATTGTGCGGGTATATTTTGATTGTATTGGTATATTTTGATTGTATTTTAAGTTTTGTTTGACCCTGGAGCACAAAATCAGTCTTAATTGTAGCAGTAGCCATCAATATGTTGTATGGGTCAAAATTATCTATTTTTCTTTTATGCCAAAAATCATTAGGATATTAAGTAAAGATCATGTTCCATGAAGATATTTTGTTAATTTACTACCGTAACTATATTAAAACTAAAATGTTGACTATTGCATAAAATTATTTAAATGGGTCTCATTCTTTCAATATTTAAATTCCTTTCATATTAAGTTGATTTAAAATACATGAATTTATATTTGAATAAATGCCACCATTTATTATTTTAAAACATTTGACATTTATTTTGTAGTTTTTCTATTTTAGTTGTTCAATTTTTTTCTCTTTTTATATTTTTAATATATACTTTGTGTAAAATTAATAGTTAAATATATCACCATTATTTTGATCTTTTGATATTTTAAATTTACTTTGTAATTCTATACTCATTTGATTTAATGTACCTATTGATTTTGTATGTGTAAACGTATATTTAATTACATAAATATCACCATTATTTTAAATATTTTACATCTTTGTATTTAATTCTTCTCAGTTTTTCATATTATTTAATATACATATAAATGCATTCATATAAATATAAATAAGTATTTATTCAAATAAAAATCACTTATTTTAGTATTTTAAAATATTTTCATATAAATAAACTTAAGTTAAATCACATTTAAATAAAAAACATTTACTTAGTTTTTTTACTCTTTCATTTTATTTATTTGTCTTTCATATTAATTGAATGTGCATATTTTAGTATTTTCAAATATTTGACTTTTGTATTAAAATTTTACATTTATTTTATATTACAAAATATTATATTATAAAATATTTTTCATTTGATCATTACATTACATATATGTATTTATAATATAAAATTAATAGTAAGTACATAACATTTTAGTATTTCAACATACTGTATTTCTATTGTATTTATTTCGTTTTTCATTTTTTCTTTTGTATTAATTTTATTTGTTATACATGTAAATGTATTCATATAAATATAAAATTAAGTTTACTTAATCACCATTATTTTTTGTTTAAATTGTACTTAAAAAAAATAATAATTTTATTTATTTGCCTCTCATATTAATTGAATGTACATATTTTTGTATTTTAAAATATTTATTATTTATTTTGTGGTTTATACTGTATTTCTGTTTTTCATTTTTTCATTTTTTTATATTATTTTAATATTTTTATTTAGTATACAAATAAATGTATTTGTATAAATATAAAATTATTTAAAAGGATTATTATTATTATTATTATTATTATTATTATTATTATCATCATCATTATTATTATTTTAAAATGTTATATTTATTTTGTATTTTATATAAAAAAATATTTTTTATATTTTTAAATATTTTTCATTTTATTAGCCCTTGTAATTAAATAAATTTCACTTTTAATATTTTAAATATTTTTTTTGTAGTAGGTTATCGTTTACTGTATTTAATTCTTTATATTTAAATAACTTTGCTATTTTAAAGTATATTGTATTTTATAGTTAAGTTTACAGTTTCTGCTGTGCTTATTTACTTGTTCATTGTATGCTTACCTTTTATGTTAACTGTATTGAATATACATATAGATGTATACATATAAAAATACAATTTAAATTTTATTTTATATTTTTCCTCATTTAAGTAAGGTGTTCAGTTTCATTTATTTGACTGATTATTTATGATTTATTGTGAATGATTTATGTATACAATTATACATACTTTTAAACAAATTCCAAAGAGCATTTTTGTATTCATCTACACTAAATAACGTGATATAAGAAAAAATACTTAATGTTTGATCATGTCTCTGCAGAGAGTTCAACAGGAACCCCTGGTTCTCTGGAACACAGTCTGGACTCTGATTCAGACGCAGATGAGGAACGGGTCAGAGTTGAACTTCAGCCCCCCAGCCCTACAGACCCCCCGCTTGACTCCACCACCGAAACCCAAATGAAGCCACCCGTCCTCCTCGTGAACCTGCAGTGTCCCTCCAGCGCAAACAACAGCGACCCTCCTGCCCTCCCCGAGAGCGAGCCACCCGAGTTAGACGAAGCAGAAGAACCTCCAACAAGCTCGCTGGCAGCGTTAAACATCAATCAGAGTAACAACAACAACATCAAAACACTCACGACAGCCAGGGTTTGTCTGTAACGGTTCAATGCGTTTTTAAAATGCCTTTTAATATTTAAAATACTTTGCCTTTTAGAGTTCTGCAAATATTTTTAGCTTTACGGTACGCCTCCAGTATCATCATGCATTCTCCTTCTCGGTGTTGATGAATGTCTCTGTTAAATTTTGTGTGTTGTTGTGCTTGTCTTTTAATAATAAAAAAGAGTGATTATCACATTGATCTGTATTAGTTTATAACCAATGCAAACTAACATGCAATCTAAAGTCTGTTATCAGACAAAAGGTTAGCCAATGAGGAAGTGGTTAACTAGAATATATAGGTTTTTTTGCTTAGTGATATTTGCATACATCTCTCTGTCATCCTTTTTTTGTTTTTGACATTACAACGATGGCTTTCAGAAAGAAAAAGGTGAGTGCTTGCTCTTTCTCTACTTTCAGATGGTTTTTAATATGGAAAAGCTGTCAAATGAAAAGACGAAAGCAGAGACAGAATAACAGAATCATTTATTAGTTAAAAAAGGAAACAATTTTAAAAGAGACAATTCAGACCATGTTTGATTTCAGCAGTTGGAGAAAATATCAGGCCTGTCAACCAAAAGATGAAACACCATTAATTCTTAAAAGTCTAAAACTGTAGTAACGATACTAAAATAACACTGTCACAGATTTGCATTATCAATGTTGATATACAAATCCTGAGGTATTAATTTCAAGGAATAAGGGGAACCACGCCAATGAGTTTTATATCCAATTTTAAGCATTAGCAAAACACTCAGCAGAAATACTAACTTCATAGGTGTTACTGGACCAGTCTGTATGTGATGTACCGTCCAGCAGTTTCACTCGGTCTGATGATCTTTACAACCTGGAAAACATGCCACGAGTTGCTTGAGTTACACTTAAATGCTCAAACTATCAACCGAAGGTTTTCAGAGATGTCAAAACAGTAAGAAAATACACATTCGAGTTCCTACCTGGCCTCTCTTCAAGCCAAAGTAACGGGCAACGGGATCCCCAGCTTGAATTCTGGGAAGCTGGCTTTCCTTAAGTTTACTGAGGAGAAGAGCTGGTTAAGGCTGAACTAACCAATCAAAAGCAATGACTAGAGATATTTGGTCAAAGTGGATCTAATACACCAGGGTTGGTATTTTTTCCCCCATAATATCGAAGTCAATGACTGTCCAATGTTCTTGAAAATATCTTTCGTCTTCAACGATAGAAAGAAACTCAGGATTAAAATAACTTGAGAATGAGTAAATGATGGGAGAGTTCATTTTTGTCTGAACTGTAACTTCAACTGAAATTATTAAAAACATAGTAATAATAAAATAAAAAAACTAAACATTTAAAATGGAGTTCGAAAAACACTGAAAATATGAGCAAAAATGTGATTGTGCAAGGAAATAAGAAGGAAGAGCTGTTTGCGCTACAAAACCATGCATTCCTAATTAAGATAACACAATAAAATAACAGGGTAAGACACACTAGTTTGCAATATCAAGCAGCAAAACCAGCCGTTTTGTAGCGCTGAAAATAGCTGGATGCGGATGAGACTGGAAATTTCTCTAAACTCTTATGGGAAAAGCTGAAACTCAAAGGATACTATCGTGCCAGCAACTCGGTCACTTCCTCTTTAGTCATCACTATGTGCTCTGGAACAAGCTAAAGGAAATGAAAACACATTATTATTGTAACACCTTATTCTTCAATGCAGAAGATTCATACTAGCGATACTCAGGTGTAAACAACAATTAATGTACTACTGAATACGATGTTCTGCTAATTTATGCTGCCTAAACCACGGAAAAAAACATGAGGATGATGCTAAATCACATGGAGAAGGGCTTATGAAGCAGAAAAGGGCGCAATATTTTGAAAAACTAAAGTTAATAGGTGGTAAAAATACGTAAAAGCAGTATTAAGGTATTTGCCTAATATTTCACCTACCTGACTGGAAATAAGAACAAACACAAGTCAAGATTCTTGCCCTGGAAATCCTGGTTCTGTTTGGCCAAGCTCAAACAACTTTTGTTCCTCAGACAGTTTTTTGCACTCCTCTCCTTGATTTGTTATAACTTTTGGCAGTTTATAGTACTCAATGTTTTTTCCCAGTCTGGCCGATTAGCACAGCCCAAATGTGTCAATAATTCATCATTTTCAGCTGCAATAATCAGCAAAATATGCTAGTTTCATTCGGTTCTGTCAGTTGCATCGTTTACCCTCAGTGCAGCCAATATGGTCGACTGATAACTTCATGGAAATACACTATTGGGAAATAATTTGAAGAATAACAAACTCAAAATGGCAAAACTGTCTGCACTACAAACCAGTGTGTTCATAATTAAGACAATACATTAAAATAATATGGTAAGACACACACATTTAAAATGTCACGCCGCAAAACCAACTGTTTTGCACAACTAAAAATAACTCGACGCCGATGAGACTGAAGTCTGACCTATAAATTTAAAAAAGGATAAAGGAACCTCTAACGTTCTATAAGAGTACACTTCAGTTATTTCGTCTTAAACTCTATAAAACCAGGTGGAAAAACAGAACGGTCCATAAATCTATAGAGGGTTTTCAACGACGCGTCATCTGCGTAAACAATGCCACTGAACCATAGGAAACTCACATATTTTGCTGATTATTGCTGCTGAAACTGGTCAGTTAACGTCATGTTTTGGGCTGTACTAATCAGGGAAAATATTCAGAGTATAGACTGTCAAAAGTGATAAATCAAGGAGAAAAGTGCAAAAAACCTGTCTGAGGAACAAAAAAGACGTTTGTGGTTGGTCAAACTGAACCAGGATTTCCAGGGCAAGAATCTTGACAACATTCATGTTTGTTCTTATCATTTCCAGTCAGGTAGGTGAAATATTAGACTAACATCTTAATTAATACTGCTTGTACTTATCTATTAACTTTAGTTTGTCAAATATTGCGCTCTTTGCTGATCACCAAGTCCCTCTCCACACGTTTTTTTGCGGGTTTAAACAGCATAAATTAGCAGAACCACCTATCCTGTAGTAGACTAATCGAGACATAAGTGCACACCATCTATTAAACGTTAAAATACAGCTTTCTCACCTCGTGTTCGGTAATGTTGATGAGAAGCTCCTGCTGAAGAAACTGCTCGAGTATGTACTTCGGTGCCATGTCTACCAGAGACTGAAATGTGATAGACAAACATTATTTAAAGTAAACGCTTTAATCGTTAATGGTCATCTAAACTGTAAGTTAGCGAATACGCTTGCATTACCTGTTTGGCGGAGGGCGTCATGCCCATCTGGACTACAATTATGGCCCGGGTGATGTTTTCTTCTTGCATACGCTGGCAATACATTTTGATGGTCTTGATGCCAACCTTTGGTTCCTCTGAAAGCAAGACCACGGTAGATATCAAACAACAGTTCAAAATAAATCAAGCGTTCCTCAACAGAGTTATACAGGAACAGACCCAGCATACCAGGAAAGAACACAAACATCTGGTCGGTCGGGTCGTCGTTGTGGGCGACCAGCACCGTGAGGTCGGTTCGTCGTGGTCGACCTTCGCTGGGTTTGTCTCCGAACTGGCTTCTGAACTCCTCGAGAGTCTGATCCAGTTCATCTTGCGTCACTAAATATCCACGATCGTGACAAAGCTGAAATATACAGTTAAGAGACTGTAAGGACATAACATACTTCTGTTGGAGATCATAAGTCTAGAACCTCCAGCATCACAATAACCAGTCTACGCAGCATGGATAACATTGTAAACAAGTCGTACGGTGTTTCATTTACCTGCATTATAGTTTTTCTAATTTTCCATAGTCTGTATGTTTCTTCCTCGTCGTCCATGTCGCGCTACAAAAGGGTTTAATATTAAATATCACGATCAAAACAGACCGCTTATCCGATCCTTTTACTCCACGTTTGTGTCCCGTTGCTGCCGGCGCGTGTATATGACGTCAAACACACTACGCCACGGTGCGCACTTTGATTTCGTATGCACAAAATAATACGCACTATTTAATTTTGTTTGCGAATATATAAGCTATCAAGTTACACCATATGTTATGTTGATAACCGTTAAATAAAACTTTAAAATAGGTAAGTTACAAATAATATTCAATATTTTGTTGTTGATTTCGTTTAAAAACAAATAAGGAATGGGAGGAGGTTGTGTAACTTTCTAGAAAAAAAGTCCGGTTATCTGGGATTTCTTGTGAGAAGTGCGTGATTTCAGCAAAGTGGTTCTTTCGAACCGTTCGAAACAAAGAACCGATTCACAAAATGATTCAGTGATTGCTTTGTTATCTCTATAATCCTAAGCATATCACATCCTCTAAAACTCATGACATAATCATCTAAATTTCACCAAAATGATCTCAGTGTCAACCTGTTGTACAATAATTTAATATTTATCACATAATTTTTTCCTCATATTTATGTCCTCATTATTTTTGTCATATCTATTGTTTTTTATCTCATAATTATGATTTAGTACCTCATAATTTATACACTTTTTCTCAGAATTATGAAATATAGTAATTTGTTGTTGATGTCAATATATGCAATTGGTGTACGTCAAATGAAGCATGAAGACGCATATTCCTGTTATTACGGCGTTTGATGGATTACGTTTTATTAATGTACCAGTTTATTGCTATTTCATGTATCCCCGTTAGTTTTGTCGATCGGCTCGTAGCGGTTCAATGAGTCAGAACATCTTCGTGAACGAATCGTACGTGTACCGGTTCAACTGATTCATTACAAAGAACCGACTCAAAGAACGGGTTCTGGAGAGTTGGACTGTACAATACTCCTGGACTTTGCAAAGCAAGACGATAAAAAATGGCTTTTATCTATCGTTTCTTGCTGTTCGGGGCTTTATCGAGCAGTGGGATCATTGGTGCAATGGTACTGTAAAGTTCAATAGCCTGCTTTTGTAATTTAAACTTGCAAATGTGAATCATATTACGTAATCTGGTAATTATGTGGTTAGGCCTATGCGCTGCATAATTACGGGGGTTTTGCAAATGTTTTATCTCCAGTTTGCACAATCATTCCTATTGTGCAAGACGAGAGGTCTAGTTTCAGTGTATTTAGGTCTTTGGTCTTCTCATTCTCATCCTCCACAACAGTACCAGTTTACTTTTTCCTTTAAATAAATAATGCGAAACAACAACATTAATAATCTTATCTAATGTGATAACAATTTTGTATCTATTTTTGGCATAGTTTAGAAGAAACGTTGTTTTATGAGGTTTGCTAAGTAATAGACTTTTCTCGTTAAAACATATATTGGATAATTTTACATTTGCATAGTTTTACGAAAGTATCACGTATCAAATCGTAATATTTATGGTATTTTGATATATAAAATAAATACTATTACATCACAAGTTACCTAAAAGAACATCATGTCCAAAAATATTACACAACATTGGTAAGTGTCCAAAAATGCCATGAACCAATGCCATAAAACACAATGACACAGCTAATTATGACATAGACTAAAATCATTAAAATGTAAAAAGTCAAATTACATAATTGCAAAGCATTAAGACTTTAAAATACAAATAAATTGAGATAAAATGTTGGCTTACAACATAATCATCTCAATTTCTTTAAAATTATTTCAATTTCAACCTTTTATGCAATAATTATGTTTATCTCAGAATTATGATTTACTATCTCATAATTTATACTCTTTTCCTCAGAATTATGAAACATAATACTTTTTGTTGATGTTAATATATAGTTAAAACGTTTTCTTTTTGTAATCCTATTATTTCATTTCATAACATCTTTGTGGCACTATACATCACAATTTGCCTAAATGAACATCATGTCCAAAAACATTACCATACCTTGATAAGTGTCCAAAAATGCCATGAACAAATGCCATGAAACAACATAAATTCAAAATTATGACATAGTAAGTCAAATTAAAGACAAAAAGTTAATGTAAAAAGTCAAATTATGATAGGAAAAATAAAAATCATGACTTACAGCTTACTTTACAACAAATAGAAATGGTGACAAATCAATTGAGATTAAATTTTAAAATTGTTGAAATTGTGAAATAAAGTCATTATGACAGTAAAAAATTGACTTGTCTTTAGTTTAATGACAAAATCATCTCGATTTCATCAAAATTATCTAAATTTCAACCTTTTATGAAATAGTAATAGATGTATCTTATAATTTCAAACATCATGTCCAGAAACTTTACATAAGCGTGATAAGTCTCCAAAAAATGCATTGAACAAATGCCATGAAACAACATATATTTGAAATTATGACACACTAAGTCATATTAAAGACAAAGTCGATGTAAATAGTAAAATTATGACATTTCAAAATTGCTGAAATTGTGAGAAAAAAGTTATAATTATGACGGTAAACTAATAACTTGTCTTTAGTCTTAGTACAAAATCATCTCGATTTCATCAAAATGATCTCACTTTCAACCTTTTATGCCATAAAAATCATGTAAAAAAAACATTACATAACCTTAATAAGTGTCCAAAAATGGCATCAACAAATGCCATGAAACAACATATATTCAAAAATATGACATACTAAGTTATATTAAAGACAAAAAGGTTATGTAGAAAGTCATAATTATAACAGAAAACTAATGACTTGCCTTTAGTCTTAGTACAAAATCATCTTGATTTCATCAAAATGATCTCAATTTCAACCTTTTACGCCATAATTCTCATCATTTCAAACATCATGTCCAAAAACTTTACAAAACCTTGATGATAATGATGTAATTGTTGAAACTGTGATGAAAAGTCAAATGATACCAAAAAAGTTATGACATACTAAGTCATCATTAGCACAATAAAAAGGAAAAAGTTAAATTATGACGAATAAAACATTGAAATTGTGCAAAAAAATGTCATAATTATGACAAAAAACAAATGACTTGTCTTTAGGCTTATAACATAATCATCAAAATGATCTCAATTTTAACTTGTTATGCCATAATAATGGCTTCATCTCATAATTTCAACTTTCTCTAATAATTATGACTTAGTATGTCTTAGTTTAGAATTTTTATGTCTTAATTATGGCTTTATCTCATACTTAGTATCTCATAATTGAAAGTTTTTTCTTCAGAAGTATGACTTGACTGTTTTATTGCAACTAGTATGAGTCAAAACATTGTTTAATTTGTTATTGGCCTATCATTTCATAATATCTTTGTGGCACGACTCCATTCTAGTACAGTTTAGAAGCAGTATAATTGATATATTGCATACATCAGGGACTTATCTGGTATGCAAGTGCCAGCAAGCACATCAAGCTATCAGTTTTCTCAGTTGTGTAAGATCATCACCCAGTGACCTTTGACCTCAATACACAACATGCAGACAAGCTGGAAGCATGTAGTCAGCAAAAAATCAGCCTATAAGGAAGAAACAGCCTCTGTGTTCAGTTAATATTTATTTGGAGCCCTATATATGAGGGGGTTTGAGTGTTCTGGAGATTTCAGCACTTAAAGAGGATTTCTAACTAATACGAACTAATACGCTGCCTGCCATTTCAGTAGTTGGTACTGAAAGGCAGTCATGCGTTTCTTAGGGTCCGCTTTCGTTTTCTCCCTAGTGTTGCAGACTATGGTAAGAAATGCTTTCGGAATGTATTCGTTATTCAGTTGCGGTTAGAATTTAAATCTAGTGATTTGTATCTAATATTAGTTTGAAGGTGTTGCTAACTGTTCCTTTTTCTTTATGTATGTAAATCAATCCCGTTTGTTTACACCAGCATGTTTTTATTTGCAGTCTGCGCAGCTAGAGGACTGGAAGTCAGCCAAGTCCATTTATGAATTCAGCGCCACGGATATAGACGGCAATGAAGTTTCCCTGGAAAAATACAGGTGAGAGATGGAAATCAGCATGTCATGAGAACAATTACTTTATATTTCACCTCGAGGTACAAAACCTGTTTGTTCAAATATGACAAACCTTACAAAGGACTCACAGTCTAGAGGAAACAATGCTAGTTGACAAAAGTCTGAGCCCGTCTGCCGATTTTGGGCTGTCGGAGTCGACATATTTCTGTGGAAGCTCATTTCCACAACAACTTTGGCAAATCATAATTAGTAAAAAGTCATAATTATGACATATTAAGTCTTACTTATGACATAAAAGGACAAAATTATGACATACTTAGTCATATTTATTACACAAAGAGTTAAATTATGATATAAAAAGTCATAATTACGATATGAGTCAAAATTATAACATGCTATGTCATAATTGGCAAAAATTTGAAATACTGAAACACTTTTTGTCTCATAAATTTGACCATATATTTTATAATTGTGTATTTCATAATTTTAACTTTTTTTCTTAGCATGTAAAAAAAAATTGTCAGAATTATGGCTTTATCTCAGAATTTTGACTTTTTATCTCATAATTATGACTTAGTGTTTCATTATTTAATTTATTTAATAATACAAAATTATTTAATTTTGACTTATTGCATAATGACATAATGATTTATTGGTAATAATTCTGGTTTTATCTCAAGAATTTTACTTTTTGTCTTATAATAATGACTTTTTTTCAGTTAGAACTCAATATCTCATAATTTTCATGTTTTTTCTTAGTATGTCATAGGTTCACATTTTTTGTCATAATTTTGGCTTTATCTTATGACATTTTATCTCACAATAATGACACTAAAGATTTTGTTTCAATTAGGACTCAATATCTCATAATTTTGACCTTTTTTTCTCATTTTTAGTATTCTTAGTATTTCACAGTTTACAATTTGTTTTGTCAAAATTATGGCTTTCACATTTTGTCATAATTATGTCTTTTTTTTGAATTTTGACATTTTATCTAATAATAATGACTTAGTATTTCAGAATTTCAGAATTTTGTAGAAATTATGGCTTTATCTTAGAAGTTTGACTTTTTATCTCATAATTTAATTTTTTTTGTCATAATTCTGGCTTTATCTCAGAATGTTAACTTTTTATCTCATAATAATAATAGTATTTTATCATTACACATTTTTGTCATGCTTACGGCTTTGTTTTAAAATTGAATTTTTATCTCATAATAATGACTTAGTATTTCATAATTTTGATGTTTGTTAGGACTCAGTATCTCATACTGGTGACTTTTATTTCTTAATGTTAATTTTGACTTTTTATCTAATAATAATTACTTATATTTTCTACAAAATTATAAAATACTGTATTTATCTCAGAATTTTGACTTTTTATAATAGAATTTTGACTTTTCATAATAATTACTTCGTTTTTTTATAATTTCACATTTTTGTTATAATTATGGCTTTATTTTTGAATTTTGACTTTTTATTTCATAATTATTAGTAAGTCATAATGTTGATTTGTATTCCCATAACTGTGATGTAGTATGTCATAATTTCAAAGTTTCATGTAAAAAACATGTTTTACCATAGCAAGTTTTTTGATGTTGCAGAAATAGGCTTTAATAGGCTCATAGAGTTTACAGAAAATTGTGCAAAGCATGAGATGCAAAGATTGTGATTCCATCCAATCAGAGGATATCAAGCATGTTTCATATTTTGAGATTATTTTAAAACACACATTGTTTTTATCCATCATGCATCTCCTAGCAACAAGGCACTTGTTTCTGCATGAGTCTAGTGTATTACAATATCCTCAGTGTGTATCATTGTATGACGCATCATTGCTTTAGCATCAATCAGTTTGTAACTCAACAAAATCAAATTTTCTGTATATTTCAGGGGGGAAGTTGTCATCATCACTAATGTTGCCTCAAAGTGAGGCAAAACCCCAGTAAACTACTCTCAGTTTGCAGCAATGCACGCCAAGTACGCTGAGAAAGGTTTACGCATCCTGGGCTTCCCATCCAACCAGTTTGGACATCAGGTACGGAAACCAAAACTATTTTTAATGCTCTTAAAACTAACAAATACTGTGGTCTAATAATACATTTTTGTTCAGGAACCAGGAACAAATTCCCAAATCAAGGAATTCGCCAAGTCCTACAACGCAGAGTTTGATATGTTCAGTAAGATTGACGTGAACGGCGACTCCGCGCATCCCCTGTGGAAGTGGCTGAAGGAACAGCCGAATGGGAGAGGATTCTTTGGAAAGTGAGTTGCCAGATCATTTAATTAAGGTGACTTGTAAATTCTGTGGAAATAAATGCTTATTTGATATCAGCTACGTAGATTCAAGGGATAGTGAATCTCCCAAAAATGAAACCTCTGTTACTCATGCTTCTGTGGAACTTAAATAATGTTGGTAACCAAACAGTTTCAGTTCCCTTAAACCTCCACTGTTTTATTGTCCATACAATGAAAGTCAATAGGAACAGAAACTGTTTTGTTACTAACATTGTTCAGAATAATCAACAGAAGAAAGAGAGTCATGCAGGTTTGAAAAAAGCAAACTGCTAGGCCAGGAAAATTTGGCATTACATCACTTGCTCACCAATGGGTCCTCTGCAGTGAATGGGTGCCGTCAGAATGAGAGTCCAAACATCTGATAAAAACATCACAATAATACACAAGTAATCCAAACCACTCCAGTCCATCAATTAATCTGTCTTTTTTCCATTATAGTGGCATCAAATGGAATTTCACTAAGGTTTGTGCATCTTTCCTTTCAATTATGCTAATTAAAAGCATTTATTTAAAATGATTAAAATAGTTTCATTTGCTATGCATTTTTTTCTTTCTGTTCAGTTCCTTATTAACCGTGAAGGCCAGGTTGTGAAGAGATACTCTCCATTACAGGATCCAAGCGTAAGTTTTTAGGGGCCAAGCACCAAAGGTGTGAAGGCACCTATTGCATCCATTGGCATTCCTATTATTCTTCCTCTTCTTCCATTTCTTCTATTTCTTTCGTTTCTTTTGAGTCTATGGCAGCCCATACAACCACTTGCAGGAAAGTTGTGAAATTTGGCACACAGATAGAGAACAGTCTCAAAGTTAACCATAGCAAGTTTGGAGTCTTTAACTCAAACTTTCTAGCGCCACAACTTGTCCAAAGTTTCACTCATGTTTATGCTAATAACGTTTGAACCTCTGAATCCTTGGCTCATGCTGAGTCGAATGAACACCAATTATTATTATTATTTTTGCTGTTTTTAATTGTCTGTAATGCCTACTTTTTCAAACTTGTCCTAGACAGTTTGTCTGATTTTCACCAAAATTAGCTCAGATCATCTTCAGACCATGCTGGCAAAAAATTACGGAATTCAAGTTGATTTGTCCAACCGTTCTTGAATAACATGAGAATGAATTCTACGAAAAGTGCACAAAAATGGATGTAAGGCTACATCTCCGCAATGGTTTGGCATTTTGAAACCAAACTTGGTGTGTGTTATAACAAGCATGGCCTGAGGCTACCTGCAGTGTTTCGGTACAATGCCACCTAGTGGTCAGAAGATGGGAAAAATGGGCATTTCTAACTTCTCAATGGTCACAAATCTGCTCTTAGATTCGGTACATCGTGCTCGAATGATACCCAATTTTCCCATGTCAGCCATTTTGGGCGTCGGCTATTTTGAACTTTGTTGTAAAATGCTATATTTTACGAACGCATTGACATATTGACTCATATCAATTATCATACGAAAATCGATATGGGTCATCCGCACAATGCCCTGAGGGAGCCTGAGAAGTTTCGAGCCAGCGCCACCTAGTGGTTGACCTAGCGGTAAGATCAAATATTCACATGCCTATAACTTTGGGTGTGGTCGAGTTATTTTCACAGGAGTCACCTTTTTAGACTCCTGAATCCTTGCAGAGTCCAGCGATACCAAATATGCAAAGTTTTACCTTATGGTTTGTGCAACGTTGCATTTTAACACTTAAAAAACATTTGCCAATATCTTAGAAACAGTTACTCCAATCGACACGAAACCACTGAAACATAGCATGCCAGCTATATGCTAATGCCCAGGTGCCAAAAGTTTGATAGTAGGTGGCTAGAAATTCAAAGTCAACCATCAACCATTTTTTTCTTCTCATATATAAAAAATGTCTAGAACTCCAAAACAAGATGAGATATTTTTACCAAATTTTAAATACATATGTAGTATTATGATATAAAATGCTACATTTTACGAATGCATTGGTGTACCATTATGAAACTTTGTATGTTCCATTGAGACCATGACCTGAAAGTACTCAGAAGTTTTGAGACAGTACCACCTTGTGGTCAAATAATGAAATTTGAAATAAATGCTAATTGCTTTCTGTAAATTGTGCCTGTTGTAATAAGACTGGTATTAATAGACTCCTTGGGTCATGCTGAAAACAGTGATACCAATGTTGCCACAGTCAGCCAAACTTCCTGTCCACCATTTTGATTGACTTTTTCAAACTCCTCCTAGACTGTTGGTCCAATTTTCACCAAAATTGGGTCATATCATCTATAGACAATGCTGACAAAAAAAGTTGTTGATTTTGTGTTGAAAGACAAAACCGTTTTCGCATACCACAGCAACGAATATGAGGCATAATGCCAAAATGACACTTGAGGCTGTATCTCTGCAATGCTTTGGCATATTGACACCAACTTTGTGTGTGCCATTGTCAACTCACACAGAACACACCACATCATTGGTCAAACATGATAAGCCAATAAATAATATTACTACAGGCTGTATTTATGATTTTCAGCCATTTTGACTAAAATCATCCTAAAATGGCTTCAATTACTCATTGCTTCAGTTGCTCTGATGCTTGCTGTCTTGCTTGCCTACTGCTTGGCCCCGTAATTGCTGCTTGAAGCTATATTTTATGGTTTGAGTGGTAAAAACTCTGTGATGTAATAATTATGTTTTTTGTCAGTGCTATTTGCACAAACAAAATATATTTTTGTTAAATATTTCTCTTTTAGGTGGTGGAGAAGGATCTGCCCAAATATCTCTAAGAAGCATCATAAACTGACTGTCAAATTTAGCTCACGCTGCCCTGCCGCCCCTTCTTCGTTCTCCTCAACTGACAGCTGGGTATCAGTGATGTCATCTCATGGACTAATGATGGTTTGTTTCGAAACTCCTCTCGAGGAAAGAACAGTCCTGATGCATTTGGCGTGCAACCCCTCCTGAGAGCATCATCTGTGGCCAGCATCAGTCTGGAGAAAACCCCCTGCTCCCTCAACTGTCCCTATGCTTTGCAATGAAAATATGCACATTTATTTAGAACTAAACTAATGTTGTCGTAGTGTAACATTTCTTAATAAACGCAAAAAGATTAATTTGAACATTTGTTGGTGTTTCGTTGATATGATATTACTATTTTGAATTAGTTTTTATTTTTGTGTTTTCCAGTTTTAGTAAAAGTTTTAGTCATTTTGTGTGTGTGTGTGTGTGTGTGTGTGTGTGTGTTACATTTTTATTTCAGTTTTAGTTTTTTGAGTATGTAAAGTTAAACTAAATAAAAAATATAAATACATAATGCCTTGGTAGTTAGTAATATTTTTTTATTTTATTATTATTATAATTTTTTAGTCAATGTTTATTTTTATTTCAAGTATTTTTTATGGTTTTAGTTTGTTAATTATAATAACCATGCAGTGAGCATAATATTATATAATGTAATATATATTATCTAAAAATATTTTATAAAATGATTGAATTGACATTGTAATAATAATGTTGATAATTCTCATAATAATATTTTTATTATAAACACTATTTATTTATTTCTTAATAAACTGAATAAAAGGTTTGCAGGAAAAATTAGTTTTGCAGTTGCAGGTTTTGCAGGTGGAATAAAAAACGTTTTAGTTTTTTTTATTTCAGTTAATGTTTATTTCATATTTTGTACGGTTTTATTGATATTTTATTATAAACACTCTGTTTTGAATTTGTTTTATTTTTGTATTATTTTCCAGTTTTATTCAGTTAAAGTTTTAGTAATTTAGTAAATAAAAAATATGCTTTTTCCCCTTCTTATGTTTTGTTTTTGCATTTTAAGTGTTTTTTTCTTTTAATATATGTCTTTTTTCTATTTTAATTAAGTTTTAGTTATTTGAACACACAAAGTTAAACTGAATACAAAATTTAAATGTTGCTGTTGTAGTTAGCTGGAAATAAAATTAATTTTTGTTTTTTATTATAGTTAATGTTTATTTCAAGTATTTGTATGTTTTTATAACCCTGCAGTAAGCTTGAACTATTTTATATAGGCTAATGATTGCTTAGAAAAAAAAATGATAATAATATAAAAAAATTTCATAAACATATTTATTTTTAATTCGTTTTTATTGCTGTATTTTCCAGTTTTAATCAGTTAAAGTTTTATTAATTTTGTGTTTTTTAGGTGTTTTTGTTACTTATTAATTTTTTTGTAATATGACTTTTTATATCGTTTTATTTCAGTTTTAGTTATTGCGTGCATGAAGTTAAACTGAATAAAAAATATAAACTGAAATAAAAGTTCAGTTAATGTTTATTTTTATTTCAAGTATTTTTTATGGTTAGAGTTTTAGTTTAAAATTATAATAACTGCAGTGAGCTTGAAATATTATATTATATTATATTATATTATATTATATTATATTATATTATATTATATTATATTATGACATTTAATTAAATCGTATTTATACACGACTTCCGACGTGTATTAATGAAGATTCACCAACAGAGAGCAGCAGCAGCCTCATCCAAACACTCGGCAGCTCCCGTGTAAGCGTTTGGAAGTGCGATTCATCTTGGCGAATCGATTCATTCGTTTCGGTTCAACGAATCAGTTCAAACAGTCAATTGTTTTGATAGTCATCGCGTTCGTTTTCTAAATAACGGTAAAAGCGAGCTGTTCAATATGATTTAATTTAATTCGGCTTAATTAGTCAAAACTGTGTTGCTTGTTTTGTTCAAAGCAAAAATATCGCTTTCGCCCAATTACCACATGTGTTACTGTTACGCTGTAAAATGCTAATAAATCCATCCTGCAAGTAGTGTAAAACGCTTTCAGAAATTCTGTCGTAATTTCTTCGAAGTCTGGTGACGAATAAACCCCAAAACCAGCTCAAAATTATTTGCGAGTCTCCTAGCGAATCAGTTCAATTGAATCAGTTCAAACGAACGATTCATCCGCGAATCGAACATCCCTATCCTGTGCATGACAGCTCAGAGGAGAGCAGGAGGACCACGACGCGCAGGGACAGTCCTCAGTCTCCCACCTTATTTTTTCTCAGCTAACAACATCCATACAAGCCGAGAGGAAAAGCGCTCTATGTTTTGAAATATTCGCCATCATCGGTTGGCAACGCTCTCGCTCGGAGGATTCATCCCGGGATATTGAATGGAAGCAGCGGCTGAAGAAGCGGCCAGCCTGTCTGAGGCCGGGGATGGGAGTCCGTTATCCGGGGCAGCAGCATCCGAGGACGCGGGGATGGCGGACGGCATGGACTCGGGTAACTAACAAACTTAGGGTTTGATTCGAAATACGGGATAAGAAATAATGTTACCTCGGTTCATGCAATCTCATCTGGTTGATTTATAGGTGGTTGGGCTTCACATGGATAGAGCTAGCTAAACTAGCATTGGTCTGTGGATAAGAAATACTGATGCTTGATTTATCACACAAGCATTAGATTATTAGAGTTCACATGCTACGAGAGAGGGTGCATTTATGAATATATAGTTTTATGGCCATGTTGTCAGGTGGATTTTGTAACAACCAGATTGAGCTAGCTAGCCTTCAGCATAGCAGGGACACTGGGCAGATGACAGATGGGGTGGTGGGGGTTTCAGGTGAGAAATGGGGTAAAGGGTGGATAGCATTTGTTTAGGATAACTGGCATTAAATATTTAGCAAGGATGACATATTAAAATGTTTTGATCAGATCAGTCAAATAGGACTTTAAGTGAATGTATGGTTTATGTTGTCTTTTGTTTGAGTATTTTTAATAGCCAAACACCAGCCATTTTTCTTTCTTAATGTATTTGAGTGTGTACAATTGCGCATTATGTCTTTGGGAAAAACATTGTAACTTGTAATATGACTTTTAAATTGTAAAAATTGCAGTGGTAATACAGTGACGGTATGGTAATTTGCTGTTGTTGTTGTTGTTGTTTTTTTTCTTCTATTTTGTTATTAAAATTTTTGTAATAATATAATAATAAACTAATCTATACTTGTATATAAAAATGGCATTTTATTCATTTTAATAGTTTATAATTAATAAATTTTAAAAAGTATTATTCTATTTTTATAATGGCAAATAATACGTAAAAAAAATATTTCAGAGTTCAAATATCTTTTTTTGGTGCAGAATTAAATATTTATTTATTAATTTACATAATTTCCTTTTTGGGTAACAGTTTACTTTAATTTATATTCTAAAATAATTTCTACTGTATTAATTTTGCACCCTATAATGCATTGTATTGATCATGAATATCAATCAAATTGTAACCTCAGTTACAACACAATATAATACATACATAATATTTACTATAATTAGTGCTGTCAAACCATTAATCACGATTAATCACATCTAAAAAAATTATAATATTTATTAAAAGGCTATTTATTATTATAATATTCCTTCTTAGATCTGCAATTGGTTGTTTATTGTATTAATCGCAATTAATCAAGATTAATCGCATCCAGAATAAAAACTTTTGTTTACATAATATATGTGTGTGTACTTTGTGTATTTATGTATATATAACACACATACAGTATATATTTTGAAAATATTTTCATGTATTTGCATGCCTATATTAATATTCATGTAATTTATATTATAACTGATATAATCTATATTATATATAAATATACTTAGTATGTAAACATACTATATTTTACTTAAATATTTACATGCATATATGTGTATACATAATATATATACACAGTACACACATATATATTATGTAAACAAAAACTTTTATTCTGTATGCAGTTGATTATGATTAATAATCGTGATTAATCGCGATTAATCGCATCTAAAATGAAAGTTTTTGGTTACAAATTATATATGTGTGTGTACTGTGTATATTAATTATGCATATACTGTATATAACACATACAATATATATTTTGAAAATATTTACATGCATATATTTCTATTCACATAATTTATATTACTAATAAATATATGTAATATCTTTCTTAAATATATACATGTATGTGTGTGTATTTATATACACATAATAAATTCAGAGTACACATATTATGTAAGCAAAAACTTTTATTTGGAATGCGATTAATCGTGATTAATCGTTTGACAGCAGTAATTGTAATGCATTAAAACACAATAAACAGTTACAGATCTAACAAGGAATAGTATAATTTTATATTGCCTTTTAATTTTGGTTACAATTATTTATGAAAAGATACAATGTCACAGTAGTAAATTACATGTACAAGTACATTATGAATCAATTTATAATGCATTACATATTACACAAGTATAAAATAAAGCCTATGTGTATTTAAAATATACCTTAGCTTCAATTAGAAAAATGTCATAGTGTAAATTTGATTTTGAACTCCACTGTATTACCATGATATATAAAAAAAGCCTTACACTTGGTTAATAAATGATGATAATTTCATATTTTCACTTCCATAACAGTTACTGTATCTATCAAATACACTCCTGTTTCTGCCTCTGAGAGGCAGTTTTTTTCTCCTCAGTTCCCCATTTTGCTTTTTCTGCTGTTAATAGGTCACATATCTATGTGTGAGGTATCAGTGGTCACATTCACATGCATGGCATGCTAATATCCATTAAAAAAGACAAAATACGCCTTAATCTGTAAACCTGAGAAGTTACAGTTCTGGTTTTAACATCAGTATGTAAATAGATATATGCACAAAGCCAGCTATGACCATTCCCTAACCAGGAAACTTTGTTTTCTTGGGTTATTAAACATATTCAGTGTAAGATCATACTTGTAACCCACTCTACAAGTCTTACTGAAGAGCACAAAATCGTCAACTCCATAAAGTGCCTGTGTACTTAAGGATGACCTTTCTCCAGCTCATTGTTGACAAGATTTTTCATTTAGATATGCACAGAGGCTTTGCAAACTGCACTGTGGTTAGTGTTTTTCAAAGACATAAATGTCAACACAATTGGCTCGTGGTAAATGTCACATACTGTTGTGCTCCAGTCTCATCCTCTACTTTTTAATCACCAAAAGTGCGTCCAAACAGGGACGGTTCACTCCCTGAATTCCCCTGGCGCTGGCGTCTCCTGCCTTGGCATCCTCCTGTTTTCACTGATTCGCTCCCTGGCGTCTCCCGTGTAGATGTGTGTGGGAAAACATGCTGACTGTTGAGCACGCAATCACATGACACGTGTCTCACGCTGGTCTGTGAGTCATTTTCACACCTGAAGTGATTTGGACGCCCTCGTCCACCCTTTCTTTTATGTTTTGTTCATGAAATCAGCTTCGATTTTGGTGAGTCATGGGTTTAAGAATTCTTTAGCAGTGTTTATGTTTGAACATGACTCGAATCTCAACAGAACAGAGCTACATTTTTACATTTGTGATTTAAAAAATCAGGGGTGCCTCTCTTGCCTCCCTGAGCCCATTAAGTTTTACAGACCCCCTAAAGCTTGTGGTGAGTTTGTTGGAGAATGAAGACATGAGAGGAGGCAAAGCCTCCATCGTGATATGTTCAGATATGACTGGTATATGTTCGGCTGTGTTTGGTTCATGTAATAAATCTCGCCTCTTGTGCTCGTGTGCGTTTGCAAATCAATCCGAATGAACAATATAATGACGTTAAGGGGAAGACTAATTTACAAAAGTAAGTAAACTCACATACTTATAACCACTTTGCTACGTCAAAATAAGGCTTGAAATGGTGTGAAAACATGATCTGTTGAAGTTTTTAGTGAGTGATTAGCTTGGTCAGATTTTTTACGTAAATCTCGTTGTCTGTGACCAATATTTACAGAGCTTTAATGGCTTATCTGATCCAATAAATAAAAAAAAGAGCAATTAAAATTTTTTCACAAGTTGCAAATTAAATTTCTACGCAAAAATTGCGAGAAAAAAAACACTTTTTCCACTAAGATTGTTTCTTCTCAGGTTGAGTTTTTCAGTCAAATGCAAGTTATTTTTTTTCTGATGTAGTTTATGTTCGTGTCTTCGAAATTTACCTCAAACAATAGTTTGTTTTGATACTTTGTTGCATATTTATTCGCATTGTGTGTTTCCATTCAGTTTTACAGTATCACAAAATTTGCATAAATACATGGATGGATTGGGTTCTTCTTTCAAAGTAAGAATGTCTGATTTATTAGTTTTCTTCATGTTGTTTTACTGTATGAATGTTTAGAAAAGTAGAATCCACTTGATTTTGTACACTATTTCTTGTTAATGTGCATGATTTCAGATTAGCCGCATAGTTAATTATAAGAAATGAAATGTATTTTCTTACTTCTTTGTTTTTTTTTGTATCAGTATGGTAGATTATATATTTAGATCGATGTGATAAACAAGTTCAAAAGTACTCTAAAGTAATTCAAAAGTAATCTGATTACACTACCAGTCAAAAGTTTTGGAACAGTCAGACTTTTTGTTTTTAAAGAAGTCTCTTCTGCTCACCAAGCCTGCATTTTTTTGATCCAAAGACCAGCAAAACAGTAACATTTTAAAATATTTTTACCATTTAAAATATCTGCTTTCTATTTGAATATATTTTCAAATATAATTTATTCCTGTGATCAAAGCTAAATTTTCAGCATAAATTCTCCAATCCTCAGTGTTGCATGATTCTTCAGAAATCATTCTAATATGCTGATTTGCTGCTCAAAAAAACATTTATTATTATTATTATTATTATTATCAATATTTAAAACAGTTGAGAAGATTTTGATGAATAAAAAGATCCAAAGGTCTGCATTTATCTGAAATAAAAAGCTTTGGTAACATTATGCACTAAACCATTCAAAGGCTTGGAGTTGGTATAATTCTTTTCTTTTTTGCAAAGAAATATAGAAATTCATACTTTTATTTAGCAAGGATGCTTTAAATTGATCAAAAGTGTTAATAAGGACATTTATAATGTTACAAAAGATTTCTATTTCAGATAAATGTTGTTCTTCTGAACTTTTCATTTTATCAAATAAACCTGAAAAACATTATACTCAACTGTTTTCAACATAATAATAATAATGTTTATTTGAGCAGCAAATCATAATATTAGAATAATTGCTGAAGGATCATGTGACTGCAGTAATGGTGTTAAAAATAAAAAAAAAAAAGCTTTGAAATCACAAGAATAAATTATATTTTAACATATATTCAAAAGAAAAAACAGTTATTTTAAATAGTAAAAATATTTCAGAGTTATACTGTTTTTGCTGTACTTTGGATCAAATAAATGCAGGCTTGGTGAGCAGAAGACACTTCTTTAAAAAACATAAAAAATCTAAAACTTCTGACTGGTAGTGTACATTACCTAAAGTGTGTAATGTAATGGATTATATTACTAACTACAGTTTTTCTCATGTGATTTGGACTACAATTAGCAAGTAATCTACCCAGCTCTGAATGTAACAAATACCAGTTTGCAACTTCAAGCAGTATAATGGGACTGTTTTTTACAATTATTAACTGGAAGCTGATGACAATGGAAGTCTTGCACATTCAAGTTCAATTAAATAAAAAGTGGATACTTTAGAGTTTAAAGCTTTAAGTGAGCAAAAATAATATGTTTTGCATGTGGTAATGCAGTTATTGCTCTCGTTTTGCCCCGTCTGAATGATAAATATCCATTGCTGTTCTGTTCAGTGGCCGTCTCGCTCGGCTCATTAAATGCAGCACTGAACCGATGAAGGCAGAGATAGGAAAAGATCTTTATTGTAAATTAATTATAAATCAATTTTGAGGTTATTACCACTAAATGGTCCGTCTTAAGCACCTGCTTCATTATCGTCATGTGATGGTGGTAGTAAATGTACACAATTAAAGCATTAGACATGGCTTTCTCGTTTATACAAATAACCTCCCTTGAGATGCATATATAATCAAACCCTCTAGGCCGTATAGTGTTGTGCTCGCCGATATCGCTTTGCAAAACAGGGCAAGTCTGTCTGCACAGTCTATATCCTCAACTCGTGTTATTCTAATGGCTCAGACTGCTGGGAGTTTTCAAGCTCCGGTGGGAAATGGAAAACAAGCAAGAATTGCATAATGGTGTCTCTCTGTATTCCTTGCCCCCCTCGCTTATGCCCTGAAGAGGACAGAGCTTTTTATAGGCCAGCCTGCAGACAAGACCAAGGTTCTGGAAGATACTCAATCCCATCGGCACCTCAGAAGGAGTAGGGCGTCTCCTGCGAGAGGACGCAGAGTCCTTCTTTGACACATTTGTGTTCAAGGCACCGTAACCAAACTTTGTTTATGAAGACTTAACAACAGCATGGTTTCTACGGTTTTTCATATGATTGTGGCCATTCAAGCCATTCCTGGGCGTCTTTTACTTAGAAGAGCTATGAACTTTGAATACATCTGTTGAACAGCAAATTCGCAAGAGGAACTTTGTAGTTTTTGTTTTCATCTCTCAGATTAGAAGTGAGCAATAATATTGGTTTTGTGTGTCTTTTATTTCCTTTGGTTTGCTTTATACAGTTCTGTTTTACCAGAGTATGAGCTGTCGTTCATATATTGTCATGGTTTTACTTCCAGCATTTCGATTTTTGCAGTCATACCACATGATATCCTTTATTCAAAGTAGCATATATATGCTAACTCTTTGGTAAATTTAGTCCCATATAACGAATATCAGCTGGAGGTGTCAAGTGACACCTTGAAATTTCTGTCATCAAGTTCTTCATTTCAAGTCTGTGTTGAGCTGGCTGTGATCACACCTAACTAAAGCAATTTCAGGAGGTGTTTTGTTAATTAATTAGCACTGGAGATGTTAACATGTGTTTTAGAAGTTTGTCAAGTTAAATATGGCTTGACAAACAAGCAAGTTCAACGCTGTCTCATAATAGAATAAGTATGCTATGTTGTTTAACCTAAAGTAACTTTGAATGAAATTACCGCCAGATCATTTTGTTCATTTTCTTCTCTACAGATAGAGTTAAAAGCAGATTTTTAGCTGGTCTAATGCTCTTTATTAGCTGTGTGGTCAACCTTGGTTAGTGGAGTACAGCAGAAATCCAGCAGCATGTTTGTGCTCCAGCTTGAACTGAAGCCAAACCTATCATTGGTGAACAAGGTCTAGGAAAAAGCTCTTTTAAGGAGAACCACAATGTTGCCCAAACAGCTTCAGGATCCCACATAGACGGCTGGATCCAGAAATAACAGGAACTAACTTGGTCATGAGGCTTGTTGGTGTGGATGTGCTATTTCAGAGGTGAAAATGGAAAATGTGTTTGTTAGGGACAATGCAACCATTGTGTTTTTCCTAACTTAGTGTTTCCAATTTATGCTGCAACAACAAAGTTAGCAAAAACGTGAAGCTTGCTGGTGGAAAATCCAGTTTGTTATGAATTTCTAGCTGGACATTACCTAATTCAGGCTAGCAATTAGTGACATCTTTGACTAGCAGCAAACCAGCTTCCAGTTGGTTATGCCATCTTAGCTGGTCTACCAGTTTGTGGTCCAGATGGTTGACCAACTGGAAGCCAGGTACCATGTTGCAAAACACTGTTAACAGCCTAAAGTTTCACTAGTTTATCTAAAAAACTGTTATTCACTCATACTCTTTCCCTCCAGGTTGCTACCTGGTAATTAATAACTAATCAGATTAGAGTCAGTAAGTCAAGAACTGATGCATTCTGATTTGTGAATGAATCTTTCCGATTTTGTTAACCACTGAAATGGTTAATTGAAGGCCTGACTCAAAATAATGAATTGTTTACTATCACAAACTAATGTATTTAGGGCAGATGTTTCGATTTTCCCATCCAGTTAGCTGCTAAACATTGCAAACAGATTATTGACTCAGTCAGAAACTGATTCATTCTGACTGTGAACAAATTGTTCTAATTTTGTAAGCCAGTTAAAATGATTCACTGAAGTCCTGACTTGACAAAACAAATGAATTGTTCACAATCACAAACTAGGTTAGGGCAGATATTTTGATTTTCCCCTCCACTTGGCTACTAATCGTTGCGACTGGATCATTAAGTCACTGATTCATTTGGATTTGTGAATGAATATATCAAATGATTCTTAGAAGATCTGACTCAAAAGAATTATTCATTGACAATCAAAACCAAATCTGGTCTTGTAGTCAGATGATTGAGTCATTAAGTCAAGAACTGACTTATTTGAATTTGGAATTAATCATTCTGATTTTATGAAAGATTCATTCATAATCACAAACTAATGTGGTCAGGATAAATGTTAAGACTTTCCCCTCCAGTTAGCTTCTTGTTGTAGTTGGATGATTGAGGCATTAAGTCAAAAACTGATTCATTCAGATTTGGAACGAATCGTTCTGATTTTATGAACCAGTTAGAATGATTCATTCAGAATCACAAACTAAGGTAGTTAGGGCAGATGTCAATACATTATGTATTACTAATCATAAGTCAGAAAGTCAAGAACTGATTCATTTTGGTTTGGAATGAATCAGTTCTCCAGTTAGCTTCTACATGTTGTAGGCAGATGATTGAGTCATTAAGTCAAGAACTGATTCTGAATTTTATAAAGCATTTAGAATGATTCATTGAAGATCTGACTCAAAAGAATGAATCACTGACAATCACAAACTAAGAAAGTTAGGGAAGATGTCATTCATTCATTCATTCATTCATTCATGAATGAATGAATGAAATGAATCAAGTACTGATTCATTATTTCAAGTAATTCTTAGAAGATCTGACTCAAAAGAATGATTCATTCACAATCACAAACTAAGAAAGTTAGGGGTGATGTCATTTATTCATTCCTTCAGATTTGGAATGAATCATTCAAGAATCAAGAACTGATTCATTATTTCAAGTAATTCTTAGAAGATCTGACTGAAAAGAATGTTTCGTTCGCAAACTAATGTGCTCAGGATAGATGATAAGACTTCCAGTTGGCCTCTTTTTGTTGTAGTTGGATGATTGAGTCATTAAGTCAAGAACTAATCATCCTGATTTTATGAGCCATTTAGAATGATTCATTGAAAATCTGACTCAAAAGAATGATTCATTCACAATCACAAACTAAGGTAGTTAAGGTAGATGTCAAGTGCAAGTCATATAAACTGCTTTTATGATGCTTTTATGGACTTTTTCAAGCTTAAAACCTCCAGATTGATGTAAGAGAAAAGAGCAGCCAGCACATTTCTCAGAATTTCTCCTTTTCTGTTCTACGAACAAAAGTTGTGAGGGTGAGAAACATGTACATTTTCGGGCTGAAGCTGTTTTTAGCTGGATTTTCCAGCAGGCCTGTCATCTTAGTTTTGGTGTTGCTTTCTCGCTGCATGGCTATGAGCTGCTCTGTCTAGCGGCCAATGCCCTATTTAGAGCAGCATGTGTCTGTTGATGCCACATGCATATGCAATCTCGGAGAAAGCTTGTTGACCTTGATTGGGATGCCATGGAAACCGAGGGACTGAATGGGAGCATGTACGGATGCATCTGGGCCGACTGTGGGGTGAGAAGCACAGCTCAAGGAATCCAGCCGTCATCTTCACATGGTGTATTTTTATCAAACCATCTTTGTCAACAAACATCCCAGTCGCTGTTGACAGCTGCTGCCGATGCTTGAGGGGCGGCGATGGAATATAAATGGAGGTTGAATAATGAAGTCGGCTGATGCCGTCTGACCCGCTGACTTTTGATGAATATGTCTCAAGTAATAATAGTGTTTGTTCATATTGCACACAAGTCTGATTTGGTTTTGATTCACGATCTTTGAGGCTGACTGAATGATGAAATCTGTTATTTTTATTCAGGTGTTTTGAATATCTAGTCAATCACTGTTCTTTTTCTTTTCTAGATTCTACATCGAAAAAGGCTTTCATAACAGAGGTACGCTTCTTTACCGCATATCAACAATATCTGTGGTTAGACTGTAAATGAACCTGCTTATGCAGGGATTGCAGGCTGGAGGTATCTCATATTTTCACTTTTTATACCAGATGCCTTCATCGTCAGGCCAGCCGGCCCATGGGAAGAAGATCGGGCACAGAGGAGTGGATGCTTCTGGAGAAACCACATATAAGAAGGTGCATTGCCTTACTCAATTTCAGCTACTTTTTCAAGATTTGACATTGATTCCATGTCATTTTAGATACTTCTAGGGATGGACAATATATTGGTACTATATCAGCCAGTATTAGTTGTTTTTGTTGTTTTATTAAAAGTGCAATTTTTAAAAAATCTAAACTTTTAACTTTTTTTTTTTTTTTACGTTTTATACCGGTTGATATTGTATATTTAATTGTACATGCCAGTTTCCTCTCTTTTCAGTCTGAATTAGCTTTTTCATAATTTAACATTACCTGAAACAAATCAGTTTTAACAACTTTTTCCAGATTCAACACTGATTTGCATTCAGAATTATAGTTACTTATAGAGATGGACAATATATCAGTCAATATTAGTATTTAGTATTTTTTTAATCATACAATTTTTCATTAAAATGGTTTTTTTTTTTTTTATTGATATTGTATATTTAATTGCACATGTCAGTTTCCAATTTTAGTGACTTCTAGGGATGGACAATATATCGGTATCATATCAGCCAGTATTATTTTTTTAATAAAAATTAAACATTTTAGTTAAGTTTTGTATTGGTTAATATTGCATATTTAATTGTACAAGCAGTTTCCTCTCTTTTATGTTTAAATTACCTTTGCCTTTATCTATAAGTAACCTGAAATGAATCACTTTTAACATGTTTTGCTAGATTCACCACTGATTCCATGCAGATTATTTTAGTTATCTATATATTGGATTCATATCAGCCGACATTATTATTATTATTTTTTATTTATTTTTTTTACATAAAAAAAAATTAGATTTAGTTTTACATCGGTTGATATTGTATATTATTTAATTGTACATGTCAGTTTCCTCTCTTATTACATTTGAATAGCCGTTAACCTGAAATTAATCAGTTTTAAAACGTTTTTCTAGATTCGCTATTGATTCTAATAAGATTATTTTAGTTACTTTTAGGGATGGACAATATATATCGGTATCATATCAGCCAATATTAGTTTTTTTTATTATTTGTTAAAATTTTTATTTTAATTTACTTTTTTTTTCCCTTAAAAAAAACTTTTACATTTACAGTATTAAAACCTTTTTCTAGATTTGATATTGATTCCATTCAAATTATTTGAGTTATTCTAGGGATGGACAATACATCAGTACCATCAGCAGATATTAGTTGCGGTTAGTTTTTTTTACTTTTTTATAAAAAATATTCATTAAAAAAAAATCTAACTTTTTTTATTTTATGTAAGATTTATACTTAAATTTTATAATACATATCAAAACAGAAAATGCAGAAAAAGCAGTCTCTGGGTTTAGGGTTAAGATTTATGAGACTCACATCATCCATATTCTCTTTAGACCACATCTTCAGCACTCAAGGGGGCCATTCAGCTAGGGATTGGCTACACGGTTGGCAACTTGAGTTCCAAGCCTGAGCGGGACGTCCTCATGCAGGATTTCTATGTGGTAGAGAGCATCTTCTTCCCCAGGTGCGCAATCTGTCTGCAGTTGAGGGTGAATGTGGAATTTTACATGCAATAAATGATCTTCTCTTTGTTCTTCCAGTGAAGGGAGCAACTTGACGCCAGCTCATCATTTTCCAGACTTCCGTTTCAAAACCTACGCTCCCGTCGCCTTCCGTTACTTCAGAGAGCTCTTCGGGATACGGCCGGATGACTATTTGGTGAGAAATATAAAAGCTGGATTTTAAAACAAATTCTTAGATTTATTTAATACTTCTCGCTGAACCAATATTTTATTGTAATCTTTAGTATTCGCTGTGTAATGAACCACTGATCGAGTTGTCCAATCCGGGAGCCAGTGGCTCAGTCTTCTACGTCACCAAGGACGATGAGTTCATCATTAAGACAGTTATGCACAAGGAGGCAGAGTTTTTGCAGAAGCTTCTTCCTGGATATTACATGGTGAGTTGCTGTACTTTGACTGATGCATTTCAAATTATCAGCCCATTTTATTATTATTTTAATTTTTATAACTAAATTCGCAGTTTTATTGTTTTGCTTTGTTTTTTTTCTTATTTCTTATTTAGAAAAAAATCAAAAAAAAATTTACAGTTATTTGCTCAGCAACATCTTTTTGAGAAACAATATATCGGCAATTGACCGATATTAGAATTTATTGGGCAGCATTTTGACCAAATATTTTTTTTGTTTTTATTATTGGCTATTAATAAAAATTATTATTGGCTATTGTCCAGAACGTTTAAATAATTAATGTTAAGAATTTTATTACTATTGCATCACATGTATTTTTAACATCTGATACCGATATTTAGAGAGCAGAATAAATACTTATAATATAATAATTTAATTATAGCAAACAATACGTAGCCTGGATAAAATAGCTGAAACACTTATTTTACACTATATTTAATAGATTTCAGAACTGACGCAATTGTAAACTCATATTTATGGCCAAATATTGGCAAATTTTCTGCATGATCAGTATTGTTGGTGTATTATTGATATAGACCTCTGCTATTTACATTTGTAAACTACAGTCTTTCCACAGTAAATACAGAAGTTATGTTGTTATTTTCTTACTTTTTGAGAACATTATCGGTACCATATCGGTTATTGACTGATATTAGAATTTAACAGGCAACATTTTGCAATATATTTAGTGTTTTATTTTTTATTTATTCTGACAAATTATTAACTATTGGCCAGAAGATTAAATAATGTATTATTTATTTATTTATTATATTTATTATATTATTGTTGCATCCTTAAGTTTAAAAACTGTTGTGTATTTTTAACATCCGATGCCGATATTTAGAGAGCAGGATAAATACAGCATGATATAATTGTTTAATTATACCAAACAATACGCAGCCTAGATAAAATTGCTGAAACACTTATTTTACACTATATTCAAAAGATTTAGAACTCACACAATTGTGAATTAATATTTTTGACCAAATATCGGCTGATTATCTGCATGACAAGTAATTTTTTTATTACTGATTTTTATTACAGACCTCTACTCTTTACATTTTTGAGCTACAGTAATTTCACAGTAAATACAGAATTATGTTGTTAATTTCTTACTTTTTAAGAAACAATATATCGGTACCGATATTCGACCGATATTTTAATTTATTAAATGTTTTATGCCAATTTTTTTTTAACACTGTTTTATTTAAGAAATATATTTAAGAAATTATTTGTTATTGGCCATAGTGTCTAAATATTGAACGCCTTACTGGTATCAGCCAGAATTTTAATATATTTATAAATATATATATTTTTTTAATTAATGGTAACCGATATTGATTTACAGTGTCGGATATAATATCTATAGAGTATATTGGCTGATAATGCTAATCAATATGATACAGTATGATTCTGCATGAAATAATACTTTGTAATGATAGAAAATGAATTGTAACCTTAATAAAAATTCTGTTATATTGGAATACCGATATATCGGTGTATCACTGATGCAGACCTTTATAGTTTTTCAGCTACAGTAAGGTTTAAGCTAGGATAAAATGCACTGTTGACATTGCACTGTTTAATATTCTGTACTTTGAGAAACATGCTTTCTAGCCTATTATCACATGCTGTCACAAATCAACCGCCTGGTTAAACAACAACACTGCTGATTACCCAACAAGCTAATTTGAACTAATTTCTCCCCTGAGGCGATATGTCTACTATTTACCTGAATTACGAAACAAATGACACAATTAGCATGTAAGCCGTGCTCGTTTCAGCTTTCTGTCTCCAGTGGACCATTTCAGTCCACAGTATAAGTACAAAAGGGTTCAGTTTCCAAGAGAACATGAGTTTTTTTTTTTCAGTAGATCATGTCTAAATGGGTTCTCAGTGTCAGCAGAGTCTAACCAGCGACTGGCTTGGCTTGTTCCATCCATTCATCTGGAGCTAATGAGCCTGTGAATGGTGACCGATCAGTTGTTGTTTAGCAACAATGCTGACCTTGGCTGGTTCGTGGTCTACAGAAACCTGTCTTTATTGCTGTCTGGCTCTTTTCCTCATTCTGTTTCTCTTCTTTGATCGTATCTTGTAGGACATGTCACCTTGTGCCAAAGGTGATGGGTGTCACACAAAGCTTTTCTAGGTTGGATATCTGCTTCATTGATTTGACTTTGTGTGGTGGTTTTTAAGAGGATTTAAACTCTAAACTAATTGATATCATGTGGTTTTATTATGCTCTGCAACATTAGCTGGCAAAAATTAATATCGTTGACTTAAGGAAGGTGTTGAAATAGAGTGTTTTGTGTCTGGAATGTGGAAAAATCTAATAATTTTACTTTAATTTAATGCATAAATGCTTTTAATAAACTTGGATTAACAAAAGTGTGATTTGCATGCTGTATGAAAACAGTTTGTCGATTTTGTGACAATAAACAGAATATTGCAATATTAACTTGATTTTAAAAAACAGTTCATCGGAAAAACAAAAATTTGATCAATTACTCATCTACATACTGTTTTAAATCTGTGTGACTATCTTTTTTCCGGAGAAAGTATTATACAACCAAACATTTATTTGATGAATATCTAATTTTTATTTTTACATATTGTCAAACTTGTCGCAGTACATTTTGGATATTTGAATAAAAATGAATAAATAATGACAAAGCTATAATTTTGGGGTGAAATGTTTCTTTAAATAATTAATAAATTAATTGGAAAAGCCCGAAAAGTGGTACTTTGCTAAATATATCATTTTAGGGTTTCTGGTCTTCAAAAGTATTAATTCATGTCTTATATAAATACACATTTTTTGTTGTGTTTTGTTTTTGCCTTTTGCTGTTCTTTTTTTTTTTTTTTAGCTAAATATCTAATTTCAGGGTTTTGGTGGGATTTAAAATAGTCTTCAAAAGTATTTAATTTGCCCTGCAAACAACAAATTCATGTTGACTAAAGATTTTTTTTTTAAGTGAACAAAGACAATTTTGTTTTTCTATGTTTTGGTTTTAATCTTACTTTAATTTTATTTTGTTTGGGGTTTTTTTATTCAAATTTTGATAAATGTATGACTTTCTAAGACCTATTTGAGAAGAAGTAAAGAAAATGTAAGAAACTTAATGGAATACAATATGTCAACATGGTCTTTGAAAGTAAATGTCTTGTATTAGCAATGCTTAAATAGTTTAGCATTTATTTATTTATTTATTCTTGTAATGCCATGACTTTATGAATTTAATAAGGTCTTTGTTCACCTCTAAAAGGTTGTATTTATATAAACATTAAATAAAACCAGACAAAATAAAATAAAAATAAGGTCATAATAAAACAGAAAACAAGAAAAAAAACAAAAAATGTCTTCAAAATGTTATTTTTTTAGTCAACATCAATTTGTGGTTTGCAGGGCAATTGATACTTTTGAAAGCCATTTTAAAATCCCCAGAATCCCTGAATTTAAATATTTAGCAAAAAAATAAAACAAAAAAACCTCAAAAAATTATATACATATTAAATAAAAACAAATAAAAATAAGATCAAAACAGAAAACAAAACATAAGAGAACAAAAATGGGTGAAATAGCACTTTTAAAGACCATTTTAAGACCTCTCTGTTGTTGTTGACCTCTAAAAGTCTCTATTTATATAAATATTACATAAAACCAGACAAAATAAAGTAAACATAAGGTCAAAACAAAGCAGAAAACAAACATAGGAGAACAAAAATGGCTTTGTTCACCTCAAAAAATTATTTTTTGTTTAGTCAACATCAGTTTGTTGTTTGCAGGGCAAATTAATACTTTTGAAGGCCATTTTAAAGCCTACAGAAACCCTGACATTAGAAAAATAATAATAATGTCTTTGTTTACCTCTAAAGATTTGTATTTATATAAGTCTTAAATAAAACTGAACAAAATAAAATTAAAGACCAAAACAAAAACATAGGAGAACAAAAATGTCTTTGTTCACTTTGTTTAGTCCACATCAGTTTGTTGTTTGCAGAGCAAATAAAATTCTTTTGAAGACTATTCCCACTAAAAGTCCCACTAAAACTCTGAAATGAGATATTTAGCAAAAACAAACAAACAAACAAACAAAAAAGAACAACAAAACACAACAAAAAATGTGTATTTATATAAGACATGAATTAATACTTTTGAAGACCATTTTAGGACCCACAGAAACCCTAAAATGATATATTTAGCAAAGTAACACTTTTCTGCCTTTTCCAATTAATTTATTAATTCTTTAAAGAAATATTTCAACCCAAAATTAAAGCTTTGTCATTATTTATTTATTTATTTATTTATTTATTTTTATTATTTTTATTTTTTTCAAATATTGTGCGATTTATGTGAAATAAACTTTTGGCTTTTTCCAAAATATGTATAAAACGATGCGGATTTTCTACTACAGATTTCAGTAAGAGACATTCGACAGATTTACGCTTGAATCTTTGTTCGCTCTGACAAAAATCTGACATTTGATTTTTCTCATTTTTATTTCCCGCAGAACTTGAATCAGAATCCACGCACCTTATTGCCCAAGTTCTTTGGGCTGTACTGCGTACAATCGGGTGGCAAGAACATTCGGATGGTGGTCATGAACAACGTTTTGCCCAGGGTGGTGCGCATGCACCTCAAATACGACCTGAAGGGGTCCACCTACAAGCGACGGGCCTCTAAAAAAGAGCGGGAAAAGGCGAGGCCCACTTTCAAGGACCTTGATTTCATGCAGGACATACCAGAGGGTCTCATGCTTGATACAGACACCTACAACGCCCTGGTCAAGACGTTACAGAGAGACTGTTTGGTAAGTTCTCTACGGTGTATATAGAACGGGCATGTCAGTCGGAGCGAATGTTGATGTGTTTTTGGTGTTTAGGTCTTGGAAAGTTTTAAGATTATGGATTACAGTTTGCTGCTGGGAGTTCACAACATCGATCAGGCGGAGAAAGAGCAGCAGATGGAGGGATCTCAGGGCAACAGTGATGAAAAGAGGCCGCTGGCACAGAAAGCGCTCTACTCCACTGCTATGGAGTCCATACAGGGAGCGTCGGCCTGTGGAGAGGACATTGACACCGAGGACACGTGAGTGGCTGAAATGAGTCCATATTTTGACACACATAAAGGATATTTCAACAGATATGTGACACATTTTCAGATGCATCAAAAGATTATGTTTAGTAAAGGAATGAAATGACAATTTTGTCTGATGTGATGAAGCTTTGTCATTTTTCTTCATGATATTGCTGATAACCGATTCATGGAATTCTATACTATTTTGGTACTTCTTATTTTTGTTTGTAACCTTCATAAAATCTAGTTAAAGTCAAAGTCCCATCCTGTTAGATATCCTGTTTCAACTATAAGTCCATTTATGGAAGCTAAAGGATCGCAAACAACAAATTCATGTTGACTAACCAAAGAAAAACATCTTTTTATTTTTGTTTTGTTTTGTGTTTTTATTCGGTTTACATTTTCAATTCATTTTTTTTAAGTTTTAGCTAACTTTGGGAAACACTTTTTAACATGTTTCCATTTTTATTTTTCCTAAATAAATTAAAGATTTTTTTTTGTACTTAAAAAAACCCTGAAATTGTGCTTGTAATCTTTATACAAAGTGTCCTGATAGAGATCCTGTTTCATCTGGAAATGCGTCACATTATTGAAGTAAATAACCTGCAAACAATAAATTCATGTTGATTAAACAAAAATACTGTTTTTGTTATTTGTTTACTTTTTCATTTTATTTTATTTTTTCTATTTAGACTTTATCAGTCTTTTTTCCCTCTAAAATTATTTTTCGTTTTTTTTTTATTTTTTAGATTTTTTTTTTTTAATTAGCTAAATTTTGGAAACGCTTTTTAGCATGTTTATTTTTTTGTTTTGCCTAAATAAATTTAAAATGTGTTTTTTTTCTCTGAAATTGTCTGCTTTTTTAGAAATATATATATATTTTTATTATTATTATTGTTTAAATAAATGTAAAAATCTTCCAAAAAAAAAAAAAAACACCTGAATTTGTACTTGTAATTTTGTATAAAATTTAGATAAAGTGTCCTGTTACAGATCCTGTTCTAACTAGAAATGTCACATTATGAAATGCATGCGCTTAAGTTATATAGGCAAATAAAAGCTTATTATTATGATTTCAATTGTTTATTAATAAATGTGTGATTAGTCGACTAATGCTTGAAATGCAACTACTAGTCAACCAGATTTTTTTTTTAAACTTTGGGAAACACTTTTCAACATGTTTCTATTTATATTTTCTATTTTATTCTAAATATATATATATATATATATATATATATATATTTTTTTTTTTTTTTTTTTTTTAATAAATAAAAAATAAAAAAACTCTGAATTTCTATTGTAATCTTTATACAATAAAGTGTCCTGATAGAGATCCTAATAAATTAATAATAAATAATAGAAAATACTTGTATTTTTTCAGAAATCTCATTCATTATAATCTTTATCAAATTTGAATGAAAATGAAATGTCCTGTTCGAGATCCTGTTTCATCTGGAAATGCGTCACTTTATGTAAGTTAATAACCCGCAAACAACAAATTCATGCTGACTAAACAAAAAATGTTTTTTTTTAAATGAATTTATTAAATTTACACAATTTAAAATTAAAAATACAACTTTTTAAGAATATTTGTTTTGTGTTTTTATTATTATTATTTTTTCTATTTAGACTTAATGAGTCATTTTTATTTCTTTTATTATTATTATGTTTTTTTATGATTTAGCTAACTTTGGGAAACACTTTTCAGCTTGTTTCTATTTTTATTTTGCCTAAAATATTTTTTATTTTTTCCTTCAAAAAAAAAAAAAAAATGAATTTGTAATCTTTAGAAAATCTGGATTAAATAAAGTGTCCTGTTAGACATGGTGTTTCATCTGGAAATTCGTCACATTATGGAAGTAAATAACCTGCTAACAAATTAATGTTGACTAAACAACAAAACAATATTTTTAAAGGTGAACAAAGACGATTTCGTTTTCTTTTGTTTCATCTTTTAGTTTCTTTCTCTTTCAAGTTTGTTTTAATCTTGCTTAAATAAGATAAATAAGTGAACAAAGAAATGTATTTGTTGTTTGTTTTTTCATTTTGTTTTTGTTAGCTATTTTCTTTTTAAAAGATTTTTTTTTTTTTTTTTTGATTTAGCCAACTTTTCAGCCCTGTTGCAGTTTTGTTCCCAAGGGTATAGCTACACGTTTCGTTTCAGTATTTAGCAAGGTTTAGACTTGTTTTTTTAGTTCTTCAAAAAAAGCTTTCATAGCTATTTCTTTTCCCATGTTTGTTTTTGCCTGTCAGGATGGGTGGTATCCCTGCAGTCAATGGAAAAGGAGAGCGTCTGTTACTCTACATTGGAATAATCGACATCCTGCAGTCTTACAGGTGCTTTCGTCAACCTCTCCGACTCATGTCGCTTACCATTTACATCATGAAGAGTGTGATTCATTGCTGCCAGTATGATTCAGAAGCACCATGGAATAACATTTTTCGTTTCTGTTTAGGTTAATAAAGAAATTGGAGCACACGTGGAAGGCTCTAGTCCACGATGGGGTAAGAAATACATTGAATTTCATTGGCTATCATCTAGAATAGATCTTTTGAAATACATCAACACCATTGTCCCTGATTGCTTTGGATGAAAAGAATTGGCCAAGTTAACATCCAGCTGTGTTTTCAGACTCAGTGGTCTTTGACCTTCCTCATACTTCCTTCATTTTCATATTAATAAAGCATGTTCTGCTGCGCTACATTAGCATGAAAGGGGTTTAGTGAGAATTACGGGTTTTGGAGGAAATGCTTGTGAAATGTGTACTAATTTGGGGCCGTTTTTCCTCAGAGGATGTGCTAATTGTGCTATTGCTGGATATGAAGCGCACATGCATATATACCACACACATTTTTCTCTCGGCTCAGCTGTGAATAAAGGAGATTTCTCCAACCCTGCCTGTGACGCATCAGTCTACGCCATACGGCGAATGGCTCACGGTTCATTTGCATGCTAATTAGGTTATTTATAGACCTAGAGCTGGTGTATCTTGATCGCGTCAGCTTGGAGGTGACAGAAATATATTACCTAAAGGTTGACTGGTTGACTCCAGGAATAATCGTTGTAAATTAAATTTGTATTTAGCCTCTCCAGTTAGGCGTAGTTTGACAGTATATTGTAAACGAATGTGCAAGTTTCCATTTTTGTTGACTGAAATAAGTCAGAATGTGCTGTAACTTTTCAGATTGAGTTGGTTCGCTTATTCTGTCTCTCTTTCACTCTTCAGGACACAGTGTCTGTTCACAGACCGTCTTTCTATGCGGACAGGTTCTTCAGGTTCATGAGCACTACTGTATTCAGAAAGACTTCTTGTGAGTAAACTGTTGCTGATTTAAACTTATATTGCTTAATTTCATATTCTGTATGAGCGTTATATGATAGCAATGGTAATCCAAATTTTCAAAAAGAAAGAAGTATCTGGTATTGATCAGTTTTAAAGTAATATTGGCCGATAACCAATAATGTACCGATATATTGTTTCTGAGTTGAACTACAGTGGTCAATTTCATAGATTAATTTCATGTTCTTCATGAAAAATTATTGCTAAAGTAATAGCGATGCACCGATATTGAAGTTCTGGTTGATACCAATAAATATTTCTTTTAATAACCGATAACCGATAAATGGCTTTTGATAAAATTCTGCAATTTTGGTCCAATTAAATGAAAAATAAAACACTACACATTAAAATGAATGATTTTAAATGCTATAAATGAATTTACAAGTAATTTACAAGTAAATATCTGGTATTGGTCAATTTTAAAAATCTTTAATACCATCTGACAACCGATAATGTTTCAATATAATGCTTCTAAGTTTAACTTATTCAACTGCATAGATAAATTTTATGTTTTTCTTTACAAATTATTGATAAAATAATAGTGATGCATCAATATTAAAGTTATGGCTGAAACCGAATATATATATTTTTTTTAATAACCGATAAATGGCTCTTGATCAAATTCTGCAATCTTGTTCCAAATAATAAATAAATAATAAATAAATAAAAAATAAAACGCTATACATTACAATCAGTGATTTTAAATGCTACAAATGAATTTATAAGTAAATATCTGGTATTGATCAATTGTAAAAATCTGATAACCGATAATGTGCCAAAATAATGCTTGAGTTGAACTTACATTACTCAATTGCATAGATAAATTTCATGTTTTGCATGACAAATTATTGATAAAGTAATAGCGATACACCGATATTGAAGTTATTTCTGATACCTGTAAATTATTAAATTATATTATGAAATACTAACATTTCTAAAACTGAAAAAATAACTATAAACTATAACTATAAAAAAACATATAATTATATAGAAATAAAAACCCAACAAACTAGAAATATAAAAGAACACAACAAAATAACTAAAACAAACTAAATTTAAAACTGAAAATATAATATAATTTTAAATATTAAGAAATATTATAATAGTAAAGGTAATCCAAATATTTAAAAAAGAGGTAATGAGCATGTACAAGTAAATATCTGGTATTGATCCATTTTAAAAGTTTGTAATATTGGCCGATCACTAAAATTTACATTTCTCAAATTCATTAATTTCATGTTCTGCATGAAAAAATTATTGATCAAATAATAATGAAGCTCTGGCTGATATTGTTAAATATTTCTTTTAATAACACATTACCGATAAATGGCTCTTGGTAATATTCTACAGTATTTGGTCCAAATAAATTAAAAGTAAAACACTAAAATTTATTATTTTAAATGCTACAAATGAGCATCACAGCATAATTATTATTAAATTATGTTGTGAAATACTAAAATGGCTTCAACTGAAAACAATAATTAAAGCTAGAAAAATAACAGATAATAGATATATAGAAATATTATAAATAAGTAAATAAATAAAATTGAAGCATATTTAGTAATATAATTACTAAATTTAAAACTGTCAATATAAAAAAAAAGTTAAAAACGTGAGCATGTTCAAGTAAATATCTGGTCTTTTGATAAATGTAAAAAAAATCTATAATATGAGCCGATAACCGCTAAGGTGCAGATACATTGTGCAACCCTATGAAAATAAAAAAGTTTAAAAAATAATGTTTAAAATGTATGTGCCACTTATGTAACCAAAAAAACAAGTTATTTATTGTCTAGAAATCATACTAGATATTTACTTTTAGAGAAAAATGAAAGCCAGTGTTTTCAGAAAAATCCTAACCTTAACCCTGCTAATGAAAGAAATTACATACTTCATGTGTGATGATACTGAACCTATTTCAAAACTGAATTGAATTTGTAAACCTGCTTCTTTCAGCACTGAAATCCTCTCCGTCAAAGAGGGGTCGTGGGGGTCTTGCTGCGGCCAAATACAGCGGCCCCGGAGCGGCCTGGTCAGCCAGCCAGCTGCCATTTGTAAGAGACGAAAACATCTACGACCTGAGAGGAGCCCGTAGTTTCCCCACACTGGAAGATGATGGTAAACGATAGACGAAGTACATTCGTCATTCTCAACCTTGTGGACTTAATGCCTTTAGGTGCATTTTTTAAAAATTTGGCCTGGTTTCAGGTCGGACGGATGTGCTTCCCTGCACCCCTCCATCGTTCGAGGAGGCCACCACAGCCTCCATCGCCACCACGCTCTCTTCCACCACATCCCTGTCCATTCCAGAACGCTCCCCGTCGGACACCTCCGAACACTCGCGTTACAGGTAACGCACCGTCTGCTGCTCTCCATGCTATTTTGGCTGAAACAGGTACAAAAAACTCTCTGTTCTCTTCCATACAGGAGACACACCCAGTCCAGCCATGAAGAAACGTAAGTAAAACTGAGACTAGTCTGCTATATTCCAAGCCTTCTGATAGTTTTTTGACTGAAATGACGGAGTTTGTTTCATTAGCAGACTTTACAGTGTTTATTTCTCTTTTTTTGGGGTTTAATCTTCTCCTTAATGAAAAAAGAACGTTAAGTGATGTTGTTTATATGGTTTGCTTGAGCCCTCTGCTGGTCTTGTTGTAGAATGCAGGATGAGGACCAGCAGACTATCACAGTGGAGGTGGAAGTTGAGGGAAGATATGACAGCGAACCCACCCTCGTGGCTCCCCAGGTATCGCCGGAGATCAGGTACGCACTCCAAACTGAAAATCAGCTTGCACGTAATATTTCATATTTACTTGGGAAAGCCAAATATTGTTTGACATGTTGAAAAAAAGGTCTTGATGAAGTATAATGGAATTAAGGATGATTTGAATGCAAATGCATTGTCGCTGAATTGAGGGCAGTGTGGATGTAAGATCAGAGGTATCATGGGAATGAGGAATTAGATGTGCTCCATTCAGCTGAGCTCACCTGCTGGGCGATGGGAAATGACACCATGGCAACTGCCACAGAGGAACATAACCAAACAGGAAGTGTTTCATCACATTGGCAATAAGTGCCCTAAGGTTTTTGTGTTAGTCAGTACCAGTGGCAATATACCCAAAATGTAATGAAATTTAAATAAAATGTAAATATCAGATGAAAAGCACAACAAATTAGAAATGAAAATAAAAAATGTTGAAGTATTAAACTGAAAAAGAAAAAATAAACTAAAACTGTAATAAAATAAAATCTGTGCAAATATATATATGGAAGCCCGTTTCCGCCACTGAATAAAAAATGATATAAACTCAACTTATATATAAAAATATATAAACTCACAATTTAGACTTTTTTTTCTCAGAATTGTGTAATATAAAAAATATATAATATAATATAATATAACTTGTGATAAAAACTCACAATTGCAAGAAATAAAATCAGAATTGCAAGATAAAAACACTTTTTTTCTCTCTCAGAATTGTGATATAAAGTCAGAATTGCGAGAACTCACAATTCAGATTTTTTTCACATAATTATGTAATATATTCATAATTGTGAGTTATAAAGTCAGAATTGCAAGATAACTCACAATTCGGACTTTTCCTCAGAATTGTAAGATAAAACTCACATTTCTGAAAAAAAAAACACAATTCTGACATTTTTCCCTCATTATTGAGTAATATACTCATAACTGTGAGAAATAAAGACTTTTCCTCAGAATTCCGATATAAACACAATTGCAAGAAATAAAGTCAGAATTGCCAGATAAAAACTCACAATTCAGATTTCTTTTCATAATTGTGTAATAGAATCATAATTGCTCACAATTCTTACTTTTTTTTTATCAGAATTGAAAAAAAATCACAATTGCGAAGTAAAAAGTCACAATTCTGAGAAAAAATTTGTTTATATCTTGCAATTCTGACTGTATTTCTCAGAATTGCAAAACCAATAGACTAAATGTGAACTGAAATTAAAATAACAGATGACAAAGACAAAAATAAAAGCTAATTTAAAATATTAATAAATACTATAAATGTATATAAATAATACTAAAATAGCACTGCATACAACAAAAGTACAAATGGCCAAAATTCACCATGAAAGTCCCAAAAAAGTGGCTCCCTAAACGTAGACTCTATATTCCAACTTTACTAAAGTCATTCAATAGTTTTGTGTGAAGAACAGAGCAAATGCAAATGGTTTATTCGCTGAAAATCTCTAAAAAAAAATTTTTTCTCTTGCACATGTATAGTGAATCTGGAGAGACGTTTCTAGAAGCCTCATCCTCCTCCGTCCCAGCGAGCCCCAGGATAGTGGTGGAATCTGACGGCGGCAGTCAGGCCTCAGGCTGTACGAGTCGTGCCTCTGTGGATGAGGACGATGATGTGCCAATGACAGACATTTATTTTGTAAGTCCTTTTGATTTTAATCATGTAGAATATCATTTCTTTTGGGGTTAAATACAACAATTACATGTTCTTGGTAAACTGTGAGGTTCATCCAGTAGTAAACACTGCTAATGTGACCATTGTTGTAATACTGGTAACTAAAGGAAACATCTCCAATACTAGACAGAATCTCACAGAGGGAGATTGTTACTGCATAACAGTATAAGATCCGTTGAAATAAAGTTCAAGTCCTTTTGTTCATGTGTGTTAATTTTAAATAACACCAGTACAATACACACATTCTGACCCATGAATGACAAAACACATGGACGTGCCAATACATCCACAGGGATGTCTCCGAGGACAAACTGAGAAAGGGCCATCATTATCATTTGTATCATTTCGTGTGCTGAAAAGAGGCCTAGAGACGCACAAGTGCCACCTCTTGAATTATTCATCCATTAGCACCATGCATCAGCTGCTCTGTCGCTCTTTCCTCTTATTAATGGAGCTGTCAATTTTCCCATTTATCGACTGCTAAACAGCACTTCATCTCCTTGGCTTTTTCATTACCTTTCTGCCATCTTTCATTATTTGTCTGCCATCTCTTTGTCCATTTCTCTTGTAAGTTCTCCGATGGCAGCGTCTGTGTTTGGCAGCCTGTCACGCACAGAAGGCGGCACGCTGTAAGTTTTGTAGCAGTAGTTTTAAAATGATTCAGAACAAGGTAGCCTTTGAAGATTGCTGTGTTTTTTAGACTATTGTAGCTTTTTTGCAACCTTTAGTATTAGAGGGATAGTTCACATAAAAATTTTAATTCTGTCATTAATTACTCACCCTTGTGTCGTTCCAACATTTGTTCATCTTCAGAACACAAATCAAGTTATTATTCTTGTTTTCTTTACACAAAAAAGTATTCTTGTAGCTTCATAACTTTAAGGTTAAACCACTGATGTCAAATGGACTATTTTAATGATGTCCTTACTACCTTTGTTGAACGTGGTAGTTGCGTTGCTGTCTGTGCAGGGTCAGAAAGCTCTCGGATTTCATTAAAAAAATCTTAATGTGTGTTCTAAAGATGAACGAAGGTCTTACGGTTTGGAACAACATGAGGGTGAGTAATTAAGGACAATTTTAATTTTTGGGTGAACTATCCCTTTAAACAGGCTGTTGTTACTGTACCTTTAAGACTTCTATATGCAAATGAGCCCACCAAAAAATATGAGGTAAATAATCAATATATACTCAAGATATACAGCCATATAAGTCACAGCATAAAAAATTACAGCACACGAGTACATGAAAATGTCAGGATTGTTAATCTAAAAAAAGTTTCCTAGTTTAAAAGGCACCATTCTCATTTTCATTTAGTTTAACTTGATGTAGTAAAATAACTAAAATCAAAATAAAACTGTATTTAAAAAAAAAAAAAAAAGAAAAGAATATTAAAAAATGTAAATATTAATAAGAACAAAAATTGATTAACAACCTGATGTAGTAAAATAACTAAAATCAAAATAAAATGTAATAAACAAACTATATATATATATATATATATATATATATATATATAATTAAATCTTTAACAAAAATTTAAGAAAATATGAAAAAAAAATGAATTCAAAATATTAATAAAAACCAAAATCTATTTAAAACTTGACGTAGTAAAATAACTAAAATATAGTAGTAAATGTAGTAAAATAACTCAAATAAAAATTTTAACTGTATAAAAAACTATATATATATATATATATATATATATATATAAATGACAAAATGGCACAATAAAATTATGAAATCTTTAACAAAAATTAAAGAAAAAATATGAATTCAAAAAATTATTAAAAACTTAACTTAAAATAAAAAATAAAATATAATAAAAAACTATATATATATATATATATATATATATATATATATATATATATATATATATGTATGTATATAGTTTGTTTATCAAACTAACTACTTTTCCCACCTTTTTAACATTCACTGCAAATCTTTTACTAATGTCTCTCTTTCTTACCACTGCATTTCTGATATTCCTCACTCTGGTCTTCCTCTCTTTCTTCCTCTGCAAATTTCCGCTGTCTCCATCCTTTCTGGCGCCCTCTGGTGTCTGGCTTGTGTAAACGCAGCCTCCCGAAGACAAAAGCTGGGTATATTCTCCTCTGCATTTCAGCTCAGGGCCTAAAACCCTGCCAGAGGATGAAGGGGAGAGTGAAACAGTAAGTGTGCGCTGTGTCCTTGTCGTCTTAGGTTTGTGATTCTTATTGTTGACGGTCCTTTGTCTATTAAAACTAAATTTGAATGTGTCCCAACAGTAATCAGACCTCAGGAAAGAGGGGCAGCTACAAGGTTTGGACTCTTCAGACGTCCTCATCACGTGCGGATGCTCTACTGGTCGGATTTATTCGCAACCTAAAGGGATAGCTCACCCAAATTACCACGGGATTTACTCGGCTTCAAGTCATCCTAAGTGTATATGACGTCCTTCTTTCAGACAAATACAATCAGAGTTATATTAAAAGATGTTCTGGCTCTTCCAAGCTTTATAATGGCAATGAATGGGTGTTGAGATTTTGAAGACCAAAAAACTGCATAAATCCATCATATAAAGTACTCCACATGACTAAGGAGGGTTAATGAAGGCCTTCTAAACGAATTGATGCCTTTGTGTAAGAAAAATGTCCATATTTAAAACTTTATAAACCATTATCTCTAGCTTTCGCTAACTGTCGTACACACAGCAGATGAAGTTTTGTTTACAGAAAAGGAAAACCAGTCTCCTTTTGTCTCATATCGAAATCTTCAGTTATTTTTCTTGACAGATCCTCATTTTGTACTTCTAACTTGTAACTTTTTACCAAAAGCTTACGTTATGCCTACTTCCTACGTCAACCGCTGGAACACTCTGTCGTAAATTTGCGTAGTTACGAAAACTAGAGATTATGGTTTATAAACTTTTAAATATGGGTATTTCTCTTACACAGACGCATCAGTTCGCTTCACACGGCATTTATTAACCTTCCCGAAGTCATGTGGAGTACTTTTTATGATGGATTTATGCACTTTTTTGGTCTTAAAAATCTCACCACCCAATCACTGCCATTATAAAAAAAATCGTAAGAGCCAGAACATTTTTAATATAACTCCGATTATATTTGTCTGAAAGAAGAAAGTCATATACACCTAGGATGGTTTGAGGGTGAGTAAATCATGGGGTCATTTTCATTTTTTGGCTGAACTGTCCCTTTAAATTTCATTTTCATTGTCACCCATTCCATGAACAACACCAAGCAAGTAGTAATACAAATGTCCACTTATTTATGAGAAATAATGAAAATATTTATGTTTAATTATTTTATGACTGTTTTGTTTTTCATTCACTGTCCAATTTACATACTGTGAATGTGTTTTCTGATTTTTATTTTATTTTTTTAGGGGACTTAAAGGTGATGTGTCTTAAGTTGTTAATGCACCTTGGTTATCAGATAGCGTTGTTTCATAACATACATGGTTTGCTTTTATTTTATTGGTTCATCAGAAAAATATTAAGCCAGCAATAGTGTTCAATGTCTCAGATTTATGATATGTGCAACAAGTGATGTGTGAAATTTGGCAATAACCAAAGTCCCATTTCTTTTTTAAGTTTATTTTAATTTCAATGTAAAAATTAGGACTGAAAATGGATGCTGGATGTTAAAGAGAGCGACATTTTCCACATTCCCTAATGTTTATATTCTTGTTTGGCTCATTTTGACATTCTTCTATCCAAAAAAGTTCACATTTGCTTTCCCACCAAAATCAGTACACAGTCATCAGGGCCTGGTTATTAAGAGACAAGATGGGACCAAACTTATTATGTGGGAGGCCAAATATGTAAAACAACTTGTAACCATAATCACAATCAGAAATATTTAAGTTAAAACGTTCAATTGTAAATCCACATGTATAGAATTTGTGTGTGTGTGCCTATGCATTGAGCGTGTTTGTGGTTTTGAGTAAGCGAGTGTCTCATTTTACAATGGAAGTGTGCGACACTGATTCTTATGACGTGCAGTGGCCAGTTGCTATTGATATTGCTGTTGTATCTAAAATAATAGGACGACTGCAGCAATACATTTGTAAAGTGTAGCACACGCATATTTTGGTTGCCTTAATTTATTTTTTTGCCAACCTAAATCCTATTGCAGTTATAAACTATTCACAGATTCAGTCTTTCTTTCTAGTTCACCAATGATAGTGTCTTAGCTTTGTATATAGGTCTTTAAATACATATAAAAATCTATTTTAAATGTTGGTTTTCTTTTTTATTTTATTTTGCACAAGTGGCTTGCAAAAGGTGTCCAATAGGTCCACACGAACCCACCCATTCTTCCAGCGTCGAGGACGTTTTCTTGTGTTCGAGTCTAGGATGTTTGTTTTGTATCATTATGTGTACACTTTACAGTTGGGATGGTTAAGTCTACCTACTCTATATGGTCGAAGACATACAACTGTATCAATTGCTTACTCTTCCAACAGTTGAGCTGTGTTTGTATGTGTGTGTGTGTGTGTGTGTGTGTGTGTGTGTGTGTGTGTGTGTGTGTGTGTGTGTGTGTGGGGTCAAAAAAGCTGTGTGCCCCCTAAATATCAAAAGAGCATGATGAAATGTGTCTATTTACATTAATGTACAGCATAGACATTTATCTCTACGGAAAGACCACAACCAATGGACCGATGTGTGTACATTTGTTCAGAACCTTAATAAATACAACTCTTGAACTTGACTCATGATTTTTATTTATTTATTTTTGTCCTTGTAACATATGAATAAAATAAAGGTATCCACCCTATTCTATATTCACTTTATTTGCACTACAAACCATTGTGTTCATAATTAAGATTATACGTTAAAATACCATGGTAAGACACACCAATTTACAATATCAAGCAGCAAAACAAGCTGCTTTGTACTGCTAAGTTAAACATAATTGGACGCGATGAGACCGGAAGCCTCACACATTAAATTTACAAACGGCCGCGCCCGCTCTTATAGGAAAAATAAGGTGGGTATCATTTTGAACTCTTTGCTAGCTCTTTGACTAGCTGTTTTGTGCTATTTGTACTTATTTCATAAACGTCATTAAGTAAAGTATGCTAATGTTACCTCGTAACCGACAGGCCGCAGCGGCGTTGCTAAACATCCGGGACGTTTTGCAGTTTGTATCACTCCGCTTGTCTGTGTTTGAATGAGAACTATATTACGAAGTTCAAAAAAAAAAAAAAAAACGATGTCAAGGTTGGTAACGATTTTATGGGGATAAACTGATAAAAACAGTGAATTAAAATGCATTTACCTTAAAAACACAAACATACACACCGCAATACAGATGAAAACAAACCTTAAAAAAATCTCTCACAGACAACAATATATTTAAAATATATTTAAAAATATATATTTAGGTCTACTTGACAGATATTTTTTTAATAAATTGTTTAAATGTCACACACACCATAAAACAGCAAACCTTTAAAATTGATGTCATACACACTGTAACCACGAAATATTTAAAATATAGAAAAAATATTTTAATTATATAAAAACATTACAAAACAGATAGAAACAGCTAATCTTAATTTTGAAGGTTTGCTCTTTTTCTGTTTTGTGGTGTTTTTTAAAATTAATATATTTTAAATGTCACACACAAATAAAAAATAAGAACACTACTAAACATAAAAACTGCTAACCTTTGAAATTAATCTCTCTCTCTCACACACACACAACAAAACAAAAAAACATTAATGAAAAAAATGTCACACAACAAAATAGGAAAACAAAATAAAAAATAATAAAAAAAAAATAAATAAAAAATTAAGGCTGTATTGTGTTGTTTTGTATTTTTTTTTAGTCACACACTACAAAACAAAAAAAAAATAAAAAATGTTATAATTTATGTTTTAAAATAGTGTATTAAAATTACTTTAAAATTAATGTCACACACCCCACAAAACATAAAAAAAAAGTGTTTGAAGCTGTTGCCTGACAATTTTAAAAACATTTTTTAAGGCTGTATTTACATTACTAAGACAGCAAATCTTAATTTTTTAAGATTAAAAAATCTTTATAATAAAATATTTTGTAAAAAAAAATTTAAGGCTGTATTTTATTGTTTTGCAGTTTTTTTAAATTAATGTCACATACTACAAAACAAAAAAAAATTAAAGCTGTATTTATCTCGCGTGTAAACCTTTAATATTTATATTATAAATGAATGTAACACAAAATGTGGTAACACTTTACAATAAGGTGTATTAATTAACATGAAGAAACAATGAACAATATATTACACTATTTAAAAAACTTAAAAATATAAATATAAAAATAGCTGTTCACTGTTTGTTCGTTAGTTCACAGTGCATTAACTAATGTAAACAAACACAACTTGTGATTTTAATAATGCATTAGTAAATGTTGAAAGTAACATTAAGATTAGTAAATGCTGTAGAAGTATTGTTCATTTTTGGTTTGTTAACTAATGAACCTTATAGTAAAGTGTTACCCAAAATATATACACTACCGCTCAAAAGTTCGGGATCAGTAAGATTTTTATTGTATTTTAAGTAAGTTTCTAATGCTCATCAAGGCTGTGTTTATTTGATCGAAAACACAGAAAAAAAATTAAATGTTGTGAATTATGTAAAATGTTCTGTTTTAATATACATTAAAAATCTAATTTATTTCTGTGGTCAAAGCTGAATTTTTCAGCATCATGTCGGTCTTCACAGTGTCAAACGATCCTTTAGAAATCGTTCTAATATTCAGATTTATTATCAGTGCTGGAAATAGTGTTGCTTAATATTTTTTTGGAACCTGTGATACTTTTTTCAGGATTCTTTGATGAATAAAAGTTAAAAAGAACAGCATGCATTTAAAATTGAAATCTTTTCTACTAAAATACACTACGGTTTAAAAGTTTTGGGTCAGTACATTTTTATAATATATATTTTAATGTATATTAAAATAAAAAATAAAAAAAACATTTTATATTGTATACTTTGCAGTGTTTCCTGTATTTTGAACAAACGAATGCAGACTTAATGAGCATAAGTGACTTCTTTATAAAAAATAAAATAAAAATAAAAATACAAGCCTCACTGATCTAAAACTAAAATTAGCATTTTTAATCTGGCTGCTATATTTAGGTTCAGTAATAACCAAATATTAATATAGGAGCCTTTTTTTTATTTTAGAAGAACATTTCAGATGGCATTTACAGGCTTTTGCATCTGAACTCTTTATATTCACACAGTTACTAGTAGCAGCATCACATAAATCAGGGTTGCACAACAAAACCCACCCAATCGCTACTCAAAAGTAGCTCAATCACATTTTGAGTGGGGTTCCCCTGGTAAAATTAGCATCCAGGGGCTAAACATTACTTGAGGTCGCTTCAAGCCGCCGACATAACTTAAGTCAACACTGATTGAAACATGAGTGAAAAGGACCACGCAACACTACTGCTTAAGTTCTCAATGTTGAGATTTATTAGCAAACCTTTAACAAAGGCAATTTCTTGGAAAGCATCACAATAAAAATTGGGGCAAAAAACAAAGAAAAACATTTGGTCTCTAAAAGTCATAAGCAAAACTAAAAATGTACCACTCGGCACAAATACAAATATGTAAAGGACAAATAATTTGGAAAGCATAGTGTGAGGGATGGAAGGAATCAGAAGGCAGAGACAATTATGCATTCCTGTCAATCCTGACGTCAATCTCTCGTCCATTGAGCCGGTAACCATTCATGGTACGACAGGCTCGCTCAGCGGTCTCGGGACTGTCGAAACGCACCACACCGCACCCCTTGGACTTGCCATTCTCCATCTTTATGTCTGCATACTGCACCATACCTGTTAGAGAGAAAACAAGCCATTTTGATTAATGAAAGTTAGCAAGAAAAGCCAATAAGATCAGATGTGGGGGGGGGGGGGTCTTACCACATGTATTGAAAGTGTCCTTCAACATCTTCCAAGTGAAGTCAAAGGGCAGCTGCAAAAATAGACAAAGACTTATTAAAATTACGCTATACATGTATAAATGCATTTATATATATATATATATATATATATATATATATATATATATATACACACATAATTTTTATTTTTATATATTTTTTATTTTTTTTTTTTATTAAAACAAAAAAAAAAAGTCAAGATTGAATGCTTACATTTCTGACAAAAATCTGGCAACCCTTCCTGGCATTGGCTCCACCAGCCCCAGGTCCTCCTTGTCCAGACCCACCGAAAGGAGTCCCGAAGTTGCCACGATCCATATCAGTCGGTCTGTCAAACTGCCCCCCGATGCCACCAGAGCCCATCCGGTCCATGCCGGAACCCATGCGGTCAAGACCTGAAGAAGGGAAGCGGTCCATGCCACCGGAGCCCATGCGGTCGAAGTTCGAACCCATTCGGTCAAGGCCAGAGTTCATCCTGTCCATGCCCATAGGAGAGGAAAAGTCCATCCCGCTGCTCATGCGATCCATGCCGGATGGGCCCAAGCGGTCGAAGCCGCCAGGGCCCATGCGATCCACGCTGGAGCTCATGCGGTCAAGGCCTGATCCCAGCCGATCCATACTGGGTCCCAGTCGGTCGAGCCCTGAACCCATTCGGTCAAAGCCGGATCCCAAGCGGTCTAGATCAGACATGCGGTCCATGCGATCCATTCCCATGCGGTCCAGTCCGCCCATGCGGTCCATGCCGCTGCTGCCGCCACCACCACCACCAAGCCGGTCCATGCCAGAATTCATGCGATCCATTCCCATGGAGTTTCCTGGTAATCCAAAAAAATAAATAAAATATTTACAAATTAACATCATGCATCTATATACATCTCTATCTCTATATTTAAAAAAAAATATATCATAGGAGCAAAGGTTAACGTTACGAACCCATTCCTCGGTCAAAAGTGTCTCCGAAGTTGCTACGGGACATACCCATGTCATTACGGCCACTGAAATCTCTATCAAAGCCGCCACCGATTCCACGATCCATATCTGCAATTTAAAAAAAAAAATTATAATAATTTTTTCAAACCAAACTACTCAAAACGTAACTAAATGAATAAAAACAATATAAAATGGATACATTACCATTCATTCTTCCCATTCCAGAAGGGCCGAAACGATCCATGTTGTTCATACCACCTCCGAAATTATCCATCCCTATAAAACATTTGAATTCAATTCATATTAAGGGGGGGGGGAAAAACATGGAAGATAATTCATAAAAACAGTACATAAAAAGCAAGTTATGAATTGAGTTTTGAGTTATCTTTGTTTTATTTTAAGTGGATCAAAAGCAGAAAAATGCTAAATATTTAATAGATAAAAGCAATTTGCGTGTTTTTTTAAATTTATCATTTGACTCCTAGTAGATAGAGTAGCATGTCTTGCATTTTACATTAAAAAAAAAAAAAAGCACATAAACCCTTAAAAGATAATTCAGTAGATAAAATAAGCACTTTTTAAATATAATAAAAACTTGTGGGTAAAATTATGCTGTAACTTACAGATAACTATAACTATTGAGTATAAAATAAGCAGCAAATAATTCAAAAAAAAAAAAAAACCTTCAAAAATCCAATATTGTACTGCATAGTCAGTATGGAGATCAATGAAGTTTGAATAGTGCCCATCCAAACACCTTTGAACTACAGCATGCAAATTCAGTAACACCCGCAGATCCTTTCCAGACGTTTGGGCCAAAACAGACCAAAATAAGAAGAGAATGGCTGATGAGATGAAACACATACCTCCCATTCTACCCATGCCACCAAATCCCATTCCATCCATTCCTACAAATGATTTCATGGAGAGGGGAGGGGAGTGACGGTCAGTGAACGCGTACAATAGAAAACATTGCAAAAACATCAACATGCGACATGGCGTTACCTCCTCCTGGTCCCATGTTGCCCATCCCACCCCGGTTGAGCTGGGTAGCGTCGATGGGTTGACCGCCAGGTCCCAGACCAAGACCAACACCACTCAGTCCACCTGCAGGAGAAGGTGGGAATTGATTTAGAAAAGAAACTAACCAACATCAAGATGTTTGATGAACATAAGGAAAACACTTACGAGGAAGTGCTGGAGGACGATCTGGGGGTGCAAAGTCACCTTTGGGAAGTGATTTCTCATCCTGAAAAGACAATCATGAGATTGTTTTTTTTTTTGTTTTTTTTTAACATTCTGGCTTTTACAAGCTTATGTGCGAAAACCACATGATCACTTACCAGTTTGACGTGCATGACCCTGTTGAAGAGGAGCTGTCCGTTGAACATAGCTAACATCCATTAAGGAAAACTTGAAGTATTTTTTATTTTAATAAGCATTAAACAACTTTATTCCAATTGACACCACATATTAAAAAGTATTGTGAAGGATACAGACTGCTTGAACGGCCTCAATGGGCATCTCAAACGTGACCGTTCCCATTCCCCTGCTCTTCCCGTCTTTATCCTCCAGGATATCTGCACGCACAACCGCTCCAGCCATTCCAAACACCTCTTTGAGCTTCTTCCATCCGACCTTGTAGTCCAGCTGTGCAGAGAGAGGCCATGTGAGTTGTCAGGTTGCAAAATATGGGACATATTGGTTTTAAAGTGGATTTAAAGTCTTACATTGGCCACAAAAATGGTGCTTCCGATCTTTCCAGCCTGGAGTCCATGGATGATCTCGTTGGGAATGTTGGGGTTGTTCATGAGGCTGGGAGGGATATTGACCATTGAAGGACCGCCAGGCCCTGGGCCCATCCCCATGCCCATTCCTCCACCCATGCCTCCTCCCATTCCACCACCCATGCCTCCACCCATTGGTGGTCCACCACCACCACCACCTCCTCCATGAGCCCGGTTAGCTTCACGCTGGGCAATCACTCCATCAGGATCCTTAGAGAAGCACAAAAGGATTGTTCATAACAGTAGTAATTATATACCACTATGATTTCAACATTTTTGAAGACACCATTTTTACAACCGTTCCTTATAACTTTATTATAAATGCTAAAAAATTTAGGCCCCTATGATTTTCACAATACGGAAAACGGATGGAATCTAGTCACAAAATTGAATTTACTGTACAATACGGAAAGTCATGGAATTTGCCAAATTTAAGATGAACATATAAAAAGTAGGTCAGTACACTTAACGCGCCATATTGACTAGTGTGAATATTAAGGCATAAAAATACAATTTAAATATGAATCCTGAATGTTCTGCACGTCTTTGTGTTAATGAATGCCACAGACGCACAGTTTCGTTTGCTACACACATTGAAGTGTGTGAGACAATTATATAATATTTCGAATATTAGTCACTTCATGAGCATTTCACAAAAAAGTTAATTGCTGACAATTTGTCTTCAAATATTAAAAAATGTACAGGAGAAAAAAAAAAATAATAAAATAATATAAAAAATAATAATAATAATAATAATAATAATAATAATAATAATAATAGGCTAAAAAGTTTCAAGTAAATTTTGATTTATATGACGTTAGATGAGTGGTTTCATTAACAATTTGCAAATACACACCGAATTCTGCTAAGGACAGCACCATTAAACTGTCTGACGCGCTTAATCCAACACACCTGAAGTACTTGTAAACAAAGTCTGGTTTGATGTGCAGTTACACACGGACTTATAGAAAAAGAGGGGAACCGAGAACTCATGCCAGACTCATTCAACATTTTAACCGAAGAAAATGGTCTCCAGTATGGCACAATGAGCTTTAACTTGTTTATCAGGCGGCTTCGCGTATATCCGCTTCTAATACCCTCCGATGTGCATCATTCAGTGTCCTGCATTAGCCAAAATAATGACTGTCTTTGAAATATTTTTGATGATTGCGGCTGATGCGCCCGCACCCGCTCTGTGTCCCGCATCTGGGATGCTGCTGTTCACACGCGAGAGCACGCCAGGGAAGGAGAGCGAGTGGAAAACGTACTAATTATTATTGATTACGGATTTAAATCATTTTATAATAACGAAAACAATACCTTAAAACAGAGGTGGGCAAACTACGGCCAGCCAGGCGTTTTCATCCGGCCCGTGAGGCAATTGGAAAAAAATGGCTAATTTGATGCAATATCAGTAAAGTCCAATAGATGTCGCATTTAGTGTGGTATATGGCGGCTTTCGCTTTTTACGCTTCGTTAAACATAAGCGCCTAGTCATTCTTGACTGCATCCAAACCGCACAGCTCAGATACAAAATAAAAAGTCAAAATATACACCCTGTGTAAAACTGGCACATTTGTAAAATGTTGCTGTTTTTAAAAATGTGAAAGTGTTCATTTGTTGGACAAGTGCAAAACAGATTGGCGACGAATATGAAAGGCAAGTGAGTTTGCATTGCGCATTTACCAGCAACGTTCAGTTTCTCTTTTAAATATTTAGGCTGGGCGTTTATAATAAATGTTTATAGTGAACGCCACTATAATTTGTGCTTGTTTTTTTACTTACAGTGTCAGTCAAATGTTTTTGAATTGTTCCTAGCCTGTTTGTATTTGAGTTCCATGAAATGACGCAAATAAGAACATTCGGTTGCAGTTAGAGACTATTTTTTACAGCGGAAGGCTTAATGATTTTACTTAATGAAAACATGAATACATGTTTTTAATATTTGCATTGTGTGGTAACCGTTTTATAAAAGCAATAAGGTACGAGAGGCCGTACCTTATTATTTTATATATTTATATATATATATATATATATATATATATATATGGTACGTACCTTATTGCTTACATATACACATACATACACACACACACACATATATATATATATATATATATATATATATATATATATATATATATATATATATATACACATATATACATATATATATATATATGTATGCATGTATGTGTATATGTAAGCAATAAGGTACGTACCTTATTTTATTTATTTATTTTTATATATATATATATATATATATATATATATATATATATATATATATATATATATATATATATATATATATATATGTATGTGTGTATGTATGTGTGTATGTATGTGTGTATGTAAGCAATAAGGTACGTACCTTATTATATATATATATATATATATATATATATATATATATATATATATATATATATATATATATATATATATATATATATATATATTTATTTATATTTATTTATTTATTTTCTTTCACACTTTAAAACCATGGTATTATTTTACTTTAATTTTAGACAAATCAATAGAAAAAGTATCTAATATTTTTAATATCTGAACAAAAAGGTCTCATAAAACCTAGTGTACATTTAAAAAGTACACCTTTTTTTTTTTTTTTTTTTTACAATCATATCTTGTCAATGTCTTTAATAATTTTGAAACAAAATGCATTTGAAAAAAGTAAATTAAAAATTACATTAGTTATAGTTTTGATCCAAAGTACAGAAAACAACATTTTAAAATATTTTTAGAATTTAAAATAACTGTTTTCTATTTAAATATCTTAAAATGTAATTTATTCTTGTAATTTCAAACCTGATTTTTTAGCATGATTACTCCAGTCACGATTTTAAGAAATCATTCCAATATTTTGATTTGCTGCTCAAACATTATGATGTTGAAAACAGCCAAACAATGTTTTCAGGTTTGTTTGATGAATAGAAAGTTTAGAAGACCAGCATATCTAAAATAGTAATCTTTTGTAACATTATAAAATGTCCTTATCAGCACGATATGATGCTGAAAAATGTAGCTTTGATCACAGCAACAAATTACATTGTAAAAAAAAAAAAAATTAGAAAAAAAAAAAAAAAAAAAAGCCATTTTAAATAGTAAAAATTTCACAATTTTACTGTTTTTGCAGTACTTTGGATCAAATAAATCCGGCTTGGTGAGCAGAAGAGACTTCTTTAAAAAAGAAATTAAAAACCTTACTGTTTGAAAACTTCTGACTGCTAGTGTATAACATTACAAACAGCACCAAATAAAACAATTGGCAATAAATCATTTTATCTATATTTACCCAGTGTTATTCATCTACAAGACGCACTCACCTCTTTGACCTTGAGAGGACGACCATTCATGACATGTTTGTTGACTTTTTCTACAGCCTTTTTCATGAGCTCTTCAGTTCTGAACTCAACCACCCTATTTAAAAGAAAAAAAAAATATTAGCAAGAGTTGCGCAAAAGCATTAAATAAGTAAAGATCAAAGGTCTGAATGATACTTACGCACAACCCTTCGTTCAGTCAGCAGACCAGCCAGGATGAACAAAAACAAAACATGAACAAGAGAGACAATTAGACAAGTGCCACAAGAAGTCACTGACAACTGACTCAGGAAAAACACATCAGACAGACTAAAAAAAAAAAAAAAAAATTGATCAAGAATATTCATATAATACTTCTCTGTGGTGTTCAACAATTACATAATTACATTCAAACTCAAAATGGCTGACGACCAGAATACACAAGCGGCCTTCAATTGCAATTATTCGGTTCAGGCTCCGTTTCTGTTGTTATCCCAACTAGTTGAGTCGCTCAACAAATCATTGACGCCATGTTTAGTTACTGAACACCACCTGAAGTCCAATAATGAGACTCGCAGTGCTACCTCTTAAACACACGAGAACCAGAATTACTATATAGCTGAGAAACGATCCCAGCGGTTCCGCTCAGAACCGTCCGTTTTTGTTCAAATGCCACCCAAGACGACACATTTTGAACTCTCAACCCAGTCCTGAACATCCCACATTAAAATCTAAGAGTACATGTAAGAACTCAAGCGGACAAATGGAGGTTCGTCTCTTGCACTTACCCTTGATTTGCCTTCTCCGTCCATTAAGTGTTCCACGTACGTTACCTCACCCACTACAAATCAGATTCCAGACGACACACACCAAGGGGAGAGAAGCCGAGAGAACAATTGGGGTTTAGAGCAGACACAAACGGGGGGGAACGGTGAGAGTGAGCTCGGCCTGCGAGTCCGGAGCCTCCTCCCCCAGCACCTCAGCAACACAAATTCTGGTACAGGTCTACAAGAAGCAAGCTGTAAAATGCATTCAGGAAAACTTCTTAAGCTGTCCTTGCTGGGAACCTCAACATCCAGGACTGACCAAAAGTATTTGACCTCATGGATTGTCAACTATGGCCTTTGTTGGACGTCAAAGAACCTTTACGGGTAAAGTCTTTGGCTACCTCCAAAACATTCGACACACCTAAACCGTGGCGTTGGGGCCAAAAAAAAAAAAAAAAAAAGTTACTGAGTAAAAATAGCTAAGCCTATGTTGGAAAATAAATGGTTTGAAGTTACAGAAACCGAAACCTCGTCCACCTAAAACCATCTTGGCTTCCGAACTAAACAATTGGACTCTTGAATTTAATCGATTAGCCAAACCAGCTCCAACAAGTCCCGTTGGATGAACACTCAAGAATAGAATTAGATGAGACTGCAAACCCAAACCAGGTCTAGTCTGTTTGTCAAAAGCTACCTCGAAGAACCACCTGGCATTTCTCCAGCAAGAACGTCTGTCCATAAGATAAAACAAGGACCAGCTTAAGAAGCTGCTTTACTCTGTAGACCTGTACCCCCAAAAATCAATCACATCCATTTTTTTAGGGCACAATAATGAAGATCTGCTGCAACAACATTCACTCTGGCATTCACCTAAAAAAGAAAATGCAATTTAATTCTACAAGCAACAATTTCCACATGAAATTCCCCATGCGTGCGAATCATTAGGCATGGAGGGGCTACTACACATGGATAGGGAAAATGACCACTCATGGGTAGTTCTGAAATACTAACCAGCAGGTTAGGATAAAAACTAAACACTTTCTCCAAAGCCAAAGAGACCGATTAATGGCATCAGATTGATCTAAAGTGATTAACTCAATTCTGTGTGTACGTGCAATTCGCACAATTTTAAAATGCCATCCACCTACATAATGGATCGTTATTCACAACAGCCTTTTTTCCTCAAGACACTTTTCCGACAGACCACTTCCCCATGATGGGATGTTTGTCCTCTGACCTAAAACAACTATGTAGGTGGCCACCTTCAAAACCCCAAAACTAAAGCTCCATGGCTCTAAGCTAACCTAGGATGTATGACTAAATATCACGAAAACATACCTTTTTCCTTCATGAGATCTTTCAGAGTTTGCCATTTAACATCATAGGGAATGTTGCTGACAAACACGCGGTATCTCTTGTTGGGGTTTCCGTAAGGTTCGAACCGGCCCCCGCCACCACGCTTCTGGGGCCTCTCTTTTCTCGACTCATGGTTGGACTTGCCGTTCATCGCGTTTCTGTATATAAAAGAAAAATGCACAATTCATTAAATGTTTTCTTACCCCACAAGAAAATCATGCAAGCAACCCTAGATAAAACTACATTTGGTTAAACTACAATTTCTATTTATGTTCCATGGAGTTCGCTTTTTCTTCACCCCCGTTGCCAATATTTAGGATGTCTAAATAGGTTAAAACCCTGGTTTATGACTTGCAATTTTACAGAGATACAATTTCATTTTAAATTAAGAACGTATAACAGTGTTGAAAATTTGTTTTATCCATTTTCTAATACTACATTGGGTAACAGGGAATTTGCAGCTACAAAAATTGTGGAAACTGTTGCAAAACCATTAAATTTCACTTTCAGCCATGAATTATAAACAAATTCTGTTAAACTAAAATGCAAGGTTTTTTATTAAAATTACTATAAAATACACATTTTATTTGATTTTCTACAGTTTGAATTTTCTGCAACCCTGTGACCAAAATTTACTACGTTTAAATGCAGTTTTGAAAAAAAAAAAAAAATTCCCCCCAAAATTGTGAAGCAATACAATTCTAGCAACATGATTTGTTTAAAAATAATGTATAACAGGGTTGAAAGTTTAACACTAATTAGACAGTCATTTTAGATAGTTTAAGACCAAATGTTTTTGTAGCTACTGAGAAGGAGAAAAAAAAAAAAAAAAAAAAACATTTTAGTAATTAAAAAACCTAATAAAATGATTTGCTTTCTTTTTTCGAACTAAAACTTGAGTAACAGTGTTGAGTTTGCAGCTACATTGTGGAAACTTTTCCAAACCATTACATATTTTCAGCCAAGAATTAAAAAAAATTATATTGAAAATTTTTTTTTGTTTTTTTTTTTTAAAAAGTATTAAAAAGGCATGCATAATTCAGTTTGCTTTTTTATTTATGTTCTACAGAGTTTAGGGTTGTTGTTTTTTTCCAACCCTGTCACCGAAGTTTAAGGCGTCTAAAAGTAGTTTAAACACCTGATGTGTGTTGTTTTCTAGCAATACAATTAGTTTAAAAGTAACGTATAGAAAGGGTTGAAAGTTTAATTTGAATTACACAGTCATTTCAGCCAGTTTGAGATCAAATGTTTTTGTAGATACTGAGGAAAATATAAATAAAACCACATTTTCCATTGATTAAATTATTTGCCTTTTCTTTCTTTTCTTCTAACAGTAACTTGGGTAACAGGGTTGAGTTTGCTGCTACGCAATTTTTTTTTTTTAATAAAAAGCGCAAAAAAAAAAAATTGCGCGTAATTCAGTTTGATTTTCTAATTATTTTTTACAGAGTTTGAATTTTCTTCAACCTTGTTACCAAAATGTAGGACATCTAAATACAGTTTAAACACAATGTGTGATGTTTTTTTTTTTTTTTTAAGCAATACAATTTGTTTAAAAATAATGTAACAGGGGTATAAAAAAAAAAAAAACACTTTACATGACAATCATTTTGGCTAGTTTGAGACCAAATGTTTTTGTAGTTACAGAGAAGGAAAGAACAATCATTTTCCAGTAATACAAATATTTTTCTAACAATAACTTGGGTAAAAGAGTTGAGTATGCTGCTACAGAAATTGTGGAAACTATTGCAAACCAATAAGTGATATTTTCAGTAGTGGGAAAAACAAACTAAATTACATTTTTTTTTTTTACATAAAAGTACAAAAAAAAAAAAAAAGTATGCATGTTTGATTTTCTATTTATGTATTACAGACAATTTTTCTTCAACCCAGTTACCAAACTTTAGGAAGTCTCTAAATGCAGTTTAAACACCTGATTTGATTGTGATCATGCTTTCTATTTTCCAGCAACAAAACTTGTTTTATAATAACGTATAACAGGATTGAAAATTTGACTTGAAATAGTCATCTAACAAGTTTAAACGACAGAAGAAAAAAAAAAAAGTTCCATCAATAGAAATATTAGTTCTCTTTCCCCCCAACAACAACTTGGGTAACAGGGTTGAGTTTGCAGCAATAGAAATGGCGGAAGCTGTTGCAAACCCTTAAGTGTTATATTTTTTAAATCACACACTTTTTTAAATACATACAATATATTCAATTAAACAAGCTTTTTTTTTTATTAAAAACGATAAAACAAAAAACCTATTGTTAAACTAAAGGTTTTTAGATGTTAACACCTAAGCCAAGAATTCGTAATTTCTAATCGGCAACAAGCGAACCAAACATGCAACAAACTAGGCCGCAGCAAACAAAGGACATTCATCTTGTTTGTTACGCAACAAAAAGTCGTTCATAGCTCGTCTACACGCTTTATTTCGCGTATTTAGCACATTTCACGCATGATGTTTCCTTAGCCCGTTTCCTCCCATTGTGAATCCAACGACTCTTTGTTTCATCAGGATACGAACCGAACAAACGAGTTTGTCCTTTAACGCTTATATTTCACTGCAACCTAACTATTAGCAGTAAAAATGCACTATGGAGCAAAAACAATATGTACCTACATACATTTAAACTTATAAAAAGCAACGCTTGAAGGTAAAAAATAAGCATGCAGTTGTCGCGTTACCCTTGTTCTTGTTTCTCTGGCTTCTCTGATTTAACCTCAGTCGACATTTTGCATTCAGATGTTCGCTGTTCTCCTCCTTTTTCAGATGAAACTGCTCTAAACCACTCAGACTTGGTCCAGATACAGATAAACACGAGTTTAAAGTCGTAAAAACAATAAAGGTCGCTGCTCAGTAGTGTTTTTGTCCCGTTGTGTCGCCACTACCGCAAAATGTGTTCAGCCGCTGAATGAGTCCTTCGCCTGGTGAAATGGCGGCGATACAGAAGACGCGATGCTGATATTGGAAGCGAACAGAGGCATGATGGGAAAATTGTGACGCATTTCGAGTTTAAAAATCCCAGGTGACTGGTTATCGTAAAATATCTTAGATCACCCACGTTTTTGTATTACTATCACATATTAGACAATGATACGTTTATTTTTATTTACAAACCTAACAGATTTCAGCCTTTTTGTTTTCTGAAGGTCTATGAAATGTTTTACATTCTAAACAAAGAGCCAAATAATCATAAAACAATCGTACATTTGTTTTAGAAAATGTCTCTGTCCCCTCATTTCTACTACACTGAACAATGTTAACATCTAATAATGTATTTTCATTATTATGATAGGCTATTTGTTTATCTATTAAAAGGTGTCAGTGTAAATCAAGGTAAATATCACTTGTGAACAGATTATTTTTCGATTTAAGACGCTATTTTGTCAAATTACACAAACCGTGTGGGAAATGTGGGTTTGCCATGCTTTTCTAAAAAAATGTTAGAAATTTAATTTCCATAACATAGTGCCATTAAACACAATATGTAATTTAATATGTAGTGGAAATTATACTTTAGTGGGAAATTTCATGATTATAAATACATGTAAATACATTTGGATGCTGTTGTTTTAACTTTATTTCAATTGTAATTTAGCTCATTTTATTTAAAATACATGAGGCAGTAATTTATTTAATCCAAAGTACAGCAAAAAACTGTAACATTTTTAAATACCTTTACTATTTAAAATAACTTTTTCTATTTGAATATAATTTAAAATGTCATTTATTCCTGTGATTTCAAAGCTGAATTTTTAGCATCCTTACTCCTGTCACACGGTCCTTCAGAAATCATTCTAATATTCTGATTTGCTGCTCAAAAACATTTATTATTATTATGTTGAAAACATCTGAGTAGATTTTTTCAGGTTTCTTTGGTGAATAGAGAGTGCAGAAGAATGGCATTTATCTGAAATTGAAAGCTTTTGTAACATTATAAATGTCTTTATCATCACATCTGATCAATTTAAAGCACCCTTGCTAAATAAAAGTATTCGTTTCTATAATCCCCCCCCCCCTCCAACCAAAAATCAAGCTTTTGAATGGTATAGTATATAATGTTACAAAAGTTTTTTTATTTCAGATAAATGCCGATATTTGGATCATTCGATTTATTAAAGTATCCTGAAGCATATTACAATGATTTCTGAAGGATCATGTGACACTGAAAGCTGGAGTAATGATGCTGAAGTTTTGATCACAGGAATAAATTACATTTTGAAATATATTCAAATAGAAAGCAGTTATTTTAAATAGTAAAAATACTTCAAAAGATAACTGCTTTTGCTGTATTTTGGGTCAAATAAATGCAGTCTCTGTGAGCATAAGAGACTTCTTCAAAAATAGATATTTCCCTGTATTTAATTTGGTATAGAGAAAACACAGTTCTAATTATGAAATTAACTGTAAGGGTTGCCATGTATTTCTATAAATGTTTGAAATGTCATTTTCATCACAGGATGGTATTAAACACACTATATGATTAAATGTAGTAGAATTGCATGTTGGTGGGAAATCTCATGACTACTAAAGGTAATTGTGACTTTTTACCCCACAATTTTCTGACTTTTCAGAATTGTGGGTTTACAGTTGAAGTCAAAAGTTTACATACACCTTGCAGAATCTGCAAAATGTTAATTATTTGACCAAAACAAGAGGGATCATACAAAATGAATGTTATTTTTTTATTTAGTACTGACCTGAATATGATATTTCACATAAAAGACATTTAGTCAACAAGAGAAAATAATAGTTGAATTTATAAAAATGACCCTGTTCAAAAGTTTACATACACTTGATTCTTAATACTGTGTTGTTACCTGAATGATCCACAACTGTGTTTTTTGTTTAGTGATAGTTGTTCATGAGTCCCTTGTTTGTCCTGAACAGTTAAACTGCCTGCTGTTCTTCAGACAAAGCCTTCAGGTTCCATAAAGTCTATGGTTTTTCAGCATTTCTGTATATCTGAATTCTTTCCAACAATGACTATGATTTTGAGATCTATCTTTTCACAACTGAGGGACTCATATGCAACTATTACAGAAGGTTCAAATGCTCACTGATGCTTCAGAAGAGCTGGGGGTGTAAACTTTTGAACAGAATGTAAATGTTTCTTATTTTGCCTAAATGTCATTTTTTTTTTATTTAGTACTGTCCTTCAGAAGCTACAGAAATAAGATACATGTTTCCCAGAAGACAAAATAAGTCAAATTTACCCTGATCTTCAAATTCAAAAAGTTTTCACCCCCAGCTTAATGCATTGTTTTTAACCGTTTAACTGTTAGGACAAACAAGGGACTCATGAACGACTATCACTAAACAAACTGTCAAAAAAAAAGTAGTATTAAGAATCAAGCGTATATAAACTTTTGAACAGGGTAATTTTTATAAATTCAACTATTTTCTCTTGTGGACTATATATAAATGTCTTTTATGTGAAATATTATATTCAGGTCAGTGCTAAATTAAAAATAACATGCAACTTGTATGATCCTTCTTATTTTGGTAAAATAATTAACATTTTGCAGATTCTGCAAGGTGTCAGAAAACAAACTTCCAGCTTATAAAAAAGGTTTGTCTCAGAAATCTTTTGAAAAAACAACAGCACAGTTACCAGATCCAGAGCATCATTTTTAATTTGCTTTGCACACTTTTCTTGGCTGATTTCAAGCACCAACATATTTTGGTGAGGACATTACAGACATCTTTCTCTTAGCCACTGCACAACATAAACATTGTAGTATTTCAAAAGTTCAGAGTGATAAAAATCCTGTGCTCAATGAGTAAATCAAAACAAAACAGAAGCGAAATGACACGTACAGTATGAACACGTTAAAACACACACACTGGCAAAATTAGAGATACTTCAACTGAATCGACAAACTGTGTGAACGCGTGTACAATTAAGTAAATGCCTCCTTTTTGAAACTGCAACGAAAGCTAAAACCCCCCCTCAGAAATTTACAACGGATACATTTCCGTTCTAAATTAGTGAAAGCGCCATTGTATTTAAATAAGAACACATGCACTGGAGGAACAGATAGGTTCGGTTTTATTAACATCGTCATTTGAGCTGCTGAACTGCTCTTGCAGGGTTGCATATTGTGGCCAGCTCATTGGCATCCACTGCAAGGTAAAAACACAAAATAAACAATAAAATTATGAGTTCAACATTGTCCCTCTCCTAAAGTCCTTCATATGCCACAACATCTACATCTATGTATATATCATACATGTATTGTTAAGGTTATAGGTAAGAATTGCATTGTAATATTTTTGAAATTGCACTCTCGATGGATTACCCTACATTGCAAAATAACCAAGGAATGGCCCAAAAAGTGAATTAAGCAGGTGGAAGCACAACAACGAGACAGCATTTCTCAAGTTAGCATTAAGCTGGTAAAGTTGCCTGTTGTTGGTGATCCGACACCACTAGTGGTTTGAAATAATGGTTCAAATCAGCACAAAAGAGCAACTTTCTTTCCGAGGAAAAAACACTGAGTGATGGGAAAGATGATGTGATGATGGATTATTCTTAAAACTCTTCAAAAATATCAAAATAATTATCGTTAACAAATAATGCCATCGTATTTTGTGTATCTATTGCACATTGAACTTTTTTTCCATTTAGAGAGGAAAAACTCCCATCTTCCAATGCAATATTAGCTCATGGGAGACGGGTGGTGGGATGAATTTTGAGGGAAAAACCTTTCGCATGTTTGAATTACCAACTGCAGAAGCACTGTTCGGTTCTGCCGCGTCAACTACAAGCGTCTAAGCGCAGGCCGATCAGCTTCGTCTTTTAAAAAAAAAAAAAGTGGTCAGCAAATAATCCAGACATTCATGGGCCTGTCTGCTCCACACACACACACACACACATACTGAACCCTGGACCTACAGCACACAACACTTCTTAATAACAGAGACATCGGTTTTTATCTACACATTTACAATTGAGACGCATTAGAATTTACAATAAAATAATTCATGGACCTACATATCTTAGGTAGCTCATTTTATTAGCCTTAAAAGAACAGTTCAGCCAAAATTAAGTGTCTCATTATTTACTCACCCTCATGTTATTCTAAACTCCAATGCTGTTTTTCTTTTCCATTACGTGATTAAAATAATAATAATAATAATAATAATAATAATAATAATAGTAATTGCAACTTATTTCAATTGCATGTTTATCTCCGACAATTTTGACTTTTCTTTGAATTCTTATTTTACATCTAGCAAGTTTCTTTTTTTCCGCTCAGAATTTATTATTTTTTTTTTTTAAAGTAATACTGTTTATTAAGTACAGCTGGTATAGTGTTTTTGATTTATTTAATTCAGCGGCACGGCTGTCAAATGTTTAATCGCTCGCAAATGTTTGTTTACATAATGTGTGTGTGTACTGTGTATATATAAATGCACACAGATGCATGTATATATTTAAGAAAAATATGTTATTTACAAAATATTAGTGCTGTCAAACGATTAATCACATCCAAAATAAGTTTTTTTTTTGCTCCGAATTCTAAGTTAAGAATCTTGCAATTTTGCTTTTGTGAATTTGTTTTTATACTATTTATTAAGTACAGCTGGTATGGTCCAAAAAATAGAATTGTGAGGGGTTTTTAAGTTTAATTGAGTTGTACGGCTGTCAAACGATTAATCGCGATTAATCACACGCAAAATAAGTTTTTGTTTACATGCGTGTATACAGTGTATATTTATTATGTATATAGAAATGCACACACATACAATAGATTTTAAAAATATTTACACGTATTTGCATGTATATACTTATATTCATATGATTAATATTACATATAAATATTTTTAATATATAAACCTTTTTTTCTTAAATATACATGCATGTGTATTTATGTATATACAGAAATACAAACAGTACACACACATATGTAAACAAACTTATTTTGGATGCGATTAATCGTTTGACAGCAATACAAAATATTTATATGTACATATAATTAATATTATATGTAAATATAAATATATTATACATGTATGTGTGTGCATTTATTTAACAATATACACAGTACACATTATGTAAATAAAAACTTATTTTGGATGCGATTAATCACTTAACAGCACTACAAAATAATTATATGTACATATAAATATGTACATAAAAATATTTTTAAATTACATTTGTGTGTGTGTGTGTGTGTGTGTGTGTGTGTATTTATATATTCATAATTAATATACACAGTACAGACACATATATTATGTAAACACAAACTTATCTTATTTTGCATGCGATGAATCATTTGATAGCCCTAGTGGCGGAACCAAGCTTTAGAATCTTGCAATTCAGTTTTTTTTCTGCCACAGAATATAAAATAAAAATGCTAACTGCAACTCTCTCACAATTTGAGCTTTTTTCTCATGTAATTAACACCAATAAATTAACACCTTTGACCTCTGATGAATTTTCACAAATCTTTTCTAGAAAGTTCATGTGGTCCATACGGCTTGTGCACTATATTCCGACTATAGTCATACGAAGCTGGAATTTAAAGGGGTAGTTTACCAAAAAATGACAATTCTATCAATAATTACTCACCCTCATGTCTCTCCAAACCCGTAAGACCTTCGTTCATCTTCAGAACACAAACTAAGATATTTTTGATGAAATCCGAGAGCTTTCTGACCCTGCATAGACAGCAACACAACAAACATGTTCAAGGCCCAGAAAGGTAGTTAGGAAATCATTAAAATAGTCCATGTTTCATCAGTGGTTCAACCTTAATGTTATGAAACTATAAGAATACTTTTTGTGCGCAAGAAAAAAAAGACTATTCAATAATTTCTTCTTTGTTTTTTTCTTGTGACCATGCGTCAAAATCTGATACTAAAGAGAAGAAATTGTTGAATAAATCATTCATTGTTTTTGTCGCACAAAACGTATTCTCATAGCTTCATAATGGACTATTATAACAATGTCCTTACTACCTTTCTGGGCTTTTAACATGTAAATTGCATTGCTGTCTACACAGGTCCAGAAAGCTCTCGGATTTCATCAAAAATATCTTAATTTGTGTTCTTAAGGCGAACGAAGGTCTTATAAGTTTTGGAACGACATGAGGGTGAGTAATTAATGACAGAATTTTCATTTTTAGGTGAACTATTCTTTTAAGTGGCAATTCACTGAAATATGCTTGACAAATCAACCATTACTAAATCTGAAATTGTTCTTTGATTAAAACAGCAGTCAAGTTTGAAGTGACACTAGGGTGAATAAATAACATTTTCATTGTCAGAAAACTATTCCCTCAATGAACTTTACCGTCAAATGTTTGCGCAAATTGCATACCTAGATCTTCCACAGCAAGTGCATAAGGCGCAAAAGGTCCACGTTAAGAGTGGGAAAATGTGCAATTACTAGGATTCTGCATATCCCACAGAACCATTCCCACACTTTCAGGCAATACCATCAATGTAGGGAACGAAAAAGATCTGATGGTTGGTGCTCGGCAGATTCTTCATGCACCAAATCGACACACAGCTAAAAAAGACACCTTCGCTTAAATACTGTAGTGTCATGGACGACGGTTTCATTACTGGTCTGGCAACGATGTTTAGCTTTACAATTACTTCTTCCTCTGCGGCTTGACCTGCATCTTCCACAAAGTAAACTGCTACAAAATCCCAAGTATGCCATCCTCAACCTCAGCCATTTGATGCCAACTAAACAGCGCAAACAGGCAGCGCTTACAAAACGCATACTGTAAACACACATACACATTCGTCTTCAAACACTCACCAAAAAAATGATTTTGAAAATGATTCAGAACAATGAACTGTAGAGGTCTGTTTGCATCTGCACTTACCACGACTCAACAACAACATAGAAAGTTGCCACATATTTGCATCCCAAAAGCGCACACGTATCTACATTTGTTCAGCTCACATCTAGGCTACTTTGTCAGAAAGTGCTACGACTTTTGAACCACCGCATGCTGTTGTACGTTGTTCGGAGACCATTCGCTTCAGCCTTTGATCTGTACGCAAAATTCACGAACAGTCACCAATTTGATGAGATTTGCGAAATAGGCATGCATGAAAACCTGCGTGTGTCCACAGCAGAATCATGCCAATGGCGGCGTGTTATTGCACTCTCTCTATTATTTTTTTTTTTTCTTCCGCCAACCACCTACTTTCTCGGATGAGCTTGAGCATCCGCAGATATACATCAGCCTCCACATTCATTGCCCGGGCAAACGGCCTTGTAATACCCATGTCGATCGAAGCTTAGAGCTTACTTGTTCACTTAGTGTGTAAATATTTATACATTTATATCTTGAGTAAATCGTATAGGAGCCACAATGACTAAGTTCGCTTAGGCGCGACTCCGTCGGGTTAAGATGGAAAGTACTTGAAGGTAGATGAGTAGAAAAACGATACATCGAAAACGAAAGAAAGGTTTGGTTTTAAGCTTCAGCAGCCGTATGTACTTGAGTCATAATCCCTCGCCGCTGTGCTCAAAGGAATCGTCTATACACATAAGTTAGATTTCCGATTGTTTCAAATACAATGCATACTGAACAGTACGGGGCGCCTCAGCCTGGCTGTTCAAGCCCCAAATAAATAAAAACAACACACTTATAAAGGCTCAAAAAAAAAACTGGTGGAAAACAAAACAAAACAAAATAAATGAAGTGCTCACATATTTAGATAAAAAGGATTAAATAGAAAAGAATGCATCCAAAATGCCGCGGCTCTAGTTGACGACGCCGCGTCAAGAACCTGTAGCACGCTAATACCACCGCGATCGGGCCCCGTTCCCCCGCACCACGTCTCTCATACTATGGTCTCGTCTGCTGTCTTTTTCAGCAGCTTTGTGGAAAGCAAGGAATGCTGGGTAGAGTGTGCACCCTTGGTGTCAGGAATGAGCAAGCGGACTTTCTGATTGGTTCGTCTCCACTCTGAGTACAACTGACAGTGGTAGCGGAATGAGACCTGCAAAAGAAGATCAATTTTTAAAACTTGTGGTTTACAGAACAGAGATTAAAACGGTACATTTCATGAAATATAAGTCTGAGTGACATTTCACGCCAAAATGAGAAACAAAAGTATGAAATAATAAATTACAGGAACATTCCCTCCACTCTCTAACTGTGTCTCGACACAGATTTTCGTAGAATTGTAAGATAGTATAAACCTGCAATTCTCAGAATTGCATGATATAAAAAGTCAGAATTGCGAGTTTGCATAATTCTGACTTTGTAACTCGCAATTGGAAGCTTTCTCACAATTCTGAGAAAAAAATCTGAATTGCGAGATACAAACTCGCATTTGTGAGAAAATAAACATTGCAAGTTTATTACAAACAAAAAGTCAGAATGGCAAGATAAAAACAGAATGGAAAGAAGTCAGAATATTGAGTTTATATCTTTTGATTATGAGAAAAAGTCTGAATTACATGATATAAACTTCCCATTGCAAGAAAAAAGTCAGAATTGCGAGATACAAATTTGGATTTGCGAGAAAAATATTAGAATTGCGAGTCTATAGCTCTCAATTATGAGAAAAAGCCAGAATTGCGTGATATAAACTTCCAATTGTGAGAAGAAAGTCAGAATTGGAAGATACACATTTGCAAAAAATGGTCAGAACTGTGTGACAAACAAAGTCAGAAACTGCGAGAAACATCAGAATTGAGTTTCTCACAATTATGAGAAAAAAAGTCACAAGTGCGAGATATAAACTCATAATTCTAAGAAAAAAATCTCAGAATTGCAAGTTTATCTCGCAGTTCTGACTTTATAACTCACAATTTCAAGTTTAGATCACAAGAGTTCTTTCGCAATTCTGACTTAAGTCAGTTAAGTTTGCACAATTCTGACTTTTGTGAGTTTATAACTTGGAATTCTGACTTTTTTTTGTCTGAGAACTGTGAGATAATATAAACTTGCAATCCTCAGAATTGCGTGATATAAAAAGTCAGAACTGCAAGTTTGCATGACTCGCAATTGAAAGTTCTCACAATTCTGAGAAAGTGTCAGAATTGCAAGATATATTCAATTACGAGAGAAAAAAAATCAGAATTGCGAGATACAAACTCGCATTTGTGAGAAAAAAAGTCAACATTGCAAGTTTATCTCACAACTACAAAAAAAAGCCAGAATGGCAAGATAAAAACGGAATGGAAAGAAGTCAGAATAGCGAGTTTGTATCTTACAATTATAAGAAAAAAAAAAATGTAATTGCATGATACAAACTTCCAATTGCAATAAAAAAGTCAGAATTGCAAGATACAAATTTGAATTTGTATTATATCTCACAATTCCGGAAAAAAGTCAGAATTGCATGACATAAATTTCCAGTTGCAAGAAAAAAGTCAGAATTATGAGAAACAAATTTGCATTTGCGAAAAAAATTCAGAATTGCGAGTTTATATCTCACAATTACGAGAAAGTCAGAATTGCATGATATAAACTTTCAATTGCGAGAAAACAAGTTAGAATTGCAAGATACACATTTGCATTTGTGAGAACAAAGATCAGAACTGCGTGACAAAGTCAAAAATTGCGAGAGAAGTCAGAATTAAGTTTCTCACAATTTTGAGAAAAAAGTCACAAGTGCAAGATATAAACCCACAATTCTAAGAAAAAAAAAATTCTCAGAATTGCAAATTTATCTCGTAATTCTTACTTTATAACTCACAACTGCAAGTTAAAAATTTTAATTCTGTCATTAATTACTCACCCTCATGTTAATCTTCGTAACACAAATTAAGATAATTTTGATGAAATCTGAATGACCCTGCATAGACTTTCTGACCCTACATAGACAGCAACAAACCTAAATATTCACATGGACTATTTTAACGATGTTCTTACTACCTTTCTGGGCCTTAAACGTGTCAGTAGTATTCCTGTCTATGCAGGGTCAGAAAGTTCTCAGATTTCATGACAAATATCTTAATTTGTGTTTCCATACAGGTTTGAAACAACATGAGGGTGAGTAATTAATGACAGAATTTTCATTTTTCAATCAACTAATCCTTTAAGCATGCTGTTTTAGAATAAAAATGTAAATCTGCATTAAACTGGCTGTAATACACTACCAGTGTCCAGAGGACGTAGATGGTGAAGAGTGCGATGGTCAGAGCGATGAGGCCGACTGCCTCCAGGCGACTGTTGAAGTGCAGGTGGTCCTGTGCACCCCGTAGACACAGCCAGCCTGAGATGGCTGCCAGGGGCGTTATAAACAGGAAGCACACCATGTCACAGAAGAGGGTGCGCTTCTCATTCCGGGGGCCCGGGTCCCTGAGCCACTATCGAAAGATGATGTGAGGTTTAGTGATCATGTGTACTTGGACAATTTACACAATATCAGCAAATCTAGTTAACTATCCCTTATAATAATTTATAAATAAATTCTAATAATTTATGCCATGCAAACGCACACACAAATAACTGTAACAAGGGCAAAGTTCAGCTGAGCCATGCAAACGAGGGTAAAGGCATTAACCTTTGTTACCTCTGTGAGGGGTCGGGGCCGGCGCTCAATGGTAAACTCAGTGTGGCACAGCTCACAGTAACTGGTGTTAGAGGAGGACAGCCATTTCTCCAGGCAGCTCTTGTGGACCGTGCCCAACGTGCCGGTGCAGTCGCACGGGGAGAGAAGCCCCTCGCTGTTGCACACGTCTTGACCCTCGTGGCAGATCCGACAAATCGGACGATCGCTAACAGAAAAGGGAGTTAACAGCTTTGCCTTTAGGCCACTGAAATATACAGTTGAGGTCAAAAGTTTACATACACCTTGCAGAATCTTCGAAATATTAATTATTTGACCAAAGTAAGATGGATCATTAAAAAATGCATTTTTTTTTTTTTTAGTACTGACCTGAATAAGATATTTCACATATAGTCCACAAGAGAAAATAATAGTTGAATTTATAAAAATGACCCCGTTCAAAAGTTTACACTTGATTCTTAATACTGTGTTGTTACCTGAATGATCCACAGCTGTTTTTTTTGTTTTTTTTGAGTGATAGTTGTTCATGACTCCCTTGTTTGTCCTGAACAAACTGCCTGCTGTTCTTCAGAAAAATCCTTCAAGTCCCACAAATTCTTTGAATTTTTTTCAGCAATTGTGTACATTTGAACCCTTTCCAACAGTGATTGTATGATTTTGAGATCAATCTTTTCACATCCTTTCACTGGGGGACTCAAATGCAACTATTACAGAAGGTTCAAACTTTCACTGATATTTCAGAAGGAAAAAGTATGCATTAAGGATCAGGGGTGAAGACTTTTGAACAGAACCAAGTACTTTTTTCTTATTTTGCCTAAATGTAATATTTTATTCATATAGTACTGCCCTTCACAAGCTACAGAAGATACTTACAAGTTTCCCAGAAGACAAAATACGTTAAATTTACCCTGGTCTTCAAATAAAAAAAAAAACACATAGTTTCTCCTTCTGGAGCATCAGTGAGTGTTTGAACATTCCCTCAGTTGAAAAGACGGATCTCAAAATCATATAGTCATTGTTTTAAAGGGTTCAAATAGACAAAAATGCTGAAAAAACAAAGAATTTGTGGGATCTGAAGGATTTTTCTGAAGAACAGCAGGCAGTTTAACTGTTCAGGACAAACATGGGACTCATGGACAACTATCACTAAACAAACAAAAAAAACAGTGGATCATTCAGGTAACAACACAGTATTAAAGGAGTAGTTCACCAAAAAATGAAAGCCTCACCCTCAAGCGAGGTGTGTATGACTTTCTTCTTCCAGACGAACACAGTCGGCGTTGTTTTAAAATGTATCCTGGCTCTTCCAAACTTTATAATGGTGGTGGAAAGCGCATATATCTGTCTTAAAACTAACCCATATGCCTCCAGAGGGTTGGAACACTCCACTTTTTTTTTGAAAATAGGCTCATTTTCCAACTCCCCTAGAGTTAAACAGATGAGTTTGACCGTTTTTTAATCCATTCAGCTGATCTCCGCATCTGCCATTAGCACTTTTATCATAGCTTAGCATAAATCACTGAATTAGCATCTCATTCAAAAATGACCAAAGATTTTCGATATTTTTTGACTCTTCTGTAGTTACATCATGTACAAAGACAGACAGAAAATGAAAAGTTGCAGTTTTCCAGGCTGATACGGATAGGAACTATACTCTTATTCTGGCGTAATAATCAAGGAACTTTGCTCCTGTAACATGAGTGCAGCAGGCGCAATGATATTATGCAGCGCCTGAATATAGTCCCCAGCTATTTTACTATTAACTTAGTGGCTTAGTGCTGGTCACATTGGAAGTTACCCAGATGGGGACTATTTTCAGGCGCTGTGTAATATCATGGTGCTCGCTGCACCCATGATACAGGAGCAAAGTTCCTTGATTAATACGCCAGAATAAGAGTATAATTCCTATCCATATCAGCCTGGAAAATTGCAACTTTTCATTTTCTGTCAGTCTTTGTACACAATGTAACTACAGAAGAGTCAAGTTTTAAATAGGAAAAATATCGAAAATATTTGGTAATTTTTTAACAAGATGCTAACGGTCTAATTAGATTCAATGATTTATGCTAAGCTATGCTAACGGGAGACCCGGAGATTGGCTGAATGGATTCAAAAATGGTAAAACTCATCTGTTTAGCTCTAGGGGAGACGGAAAATGAGCCTATTCTCAAAAAAGTGGAGTGTTCCTTTAACAGTTTGTTGGATGGTTGGATGGCTTGTGGGTGAGTAAATTATGGGTTAATTTTCATTTTTGGGTGAACAATTCCTTTAAGAATCAAGCTTATGTAAACTTTTGAACAGGGTCATTTTATGAACTCTTTCTCTTGTGGATGATATGTAAGTGACTTTTATGCGAGATATCTTATTCAGGTCAATACTAAATACAAAATAACATGCATTTTGGAGGTTCTGCAAGGTGTATGTAAACATTTGACCTCAACTGCCTATTGTTTGAAACTGAAAACTTTATTTAGATTTGTCTACCTCTGGGTGCCCAGGGCTTTGATAACAGTAGATAGTAGACGTCCATCCTTGGCCGTGACCTGAGTGACATACTGGGCCCGGCGGTTGTCAGCCTCCTCCACGGTTTTGGACAGGGCAGCGTTGCCAGTGCAGTCACACAGGGAGCCTGGGAGGTGGCAACACTCCCCTGTGGTCATTTCGGGGCCGTCCAGGAGGGCGGGGGGCAGGGGAGCACCGGGGGGAATCAGGGAGCAGACTCGCTCCCACACCTCAAGTCACAAAGACCCTACCACTGCAGAGAGGAGGAACATTTTCAACAAAAATGGTCAGTTGTATATTGGCAATGAAGCACCGCTCACACAGAAGACACTTTCAAACTGGAAATTCAGGTTACCAACTAAACCAGATGCAAATATTCATAGAACAAGGGTACAAGTTCTGTGATTATAGGTTTAATCAACAGCATTAGTGGCATAATGTTGATTACCACAGAAAAAGTCATTTCAACTTTTCCTTGCTTTTCTTAAAGGATTAGTTCACTTCCAGAATAAAAACGACCTGATAATTTACTCATCCCCCATGTCATCCAAGATGTTCATGTCTTTCTTTCTTCAGTCGAAAGAAAATTAAGTTTTTTGAGGAAAACATTCCATGATTTTTCTCCATATAGTGGACTTTAATGGGGATCAACGTGCTGAAGGTCCAAACTGTAGTTTCAATGCAGCTTCAAAGAGCTCTACACAATCCCAGTCGAGGAATAAGGGTCTTATCTAGCGAAACAATAGGTTCATTTTCTAAAAAAAAGATTCTTTTTAACCACAAATGCTCATCTTGCACTAGCTTGACTTCACACATTACGAAGTCATGTTGGAAAGGTCACACGTGACGTAAGCAGAAGTATACAGATTCAGTGTTTACAAGCTGAAAGCAAAGAAAGTCAAACACCCTCTACAACAAATAAAACAACAATTTTGAACTTGGAGGAGAAAATGAGATGTACCGAAGTACACAGATAAAGAACTAACCATGTATGACTTTTCCAACGTGATTACGTAATGCGTGAAGTCGAGCATTTGCAGTTTAAAAAAAGTATATCCTTTTTTTTTTTTCAGAAAATGACAGATCGTTTTGCTCTTATTCCTCAGCTCATGTAGAGCCCTTTGAAGCTGCATTATAACTGCAATTTTGACCTTTAACCCGTTGTGAACCATAGAAGTCCATTATATGGCGAAAAATCCCAGAATATTTTCCACAAAAACCTTTGTTTCTTTTTGACTGAAGAAAGAAGACGAACATTTTGGATGACATGGGGGTGAGTAAATTATCAGGTCATTTTTATTCTGGAAGTGAACTAATCCTTGTAGAAAATTCAATTCAACCAAATCGACAACTATAAAACATCTCATACTCATATTTTCATACTAAAACTCATATTTTGTCATATTTTCATATACGCACAATAAACATACAATTCATTATATATACACCTACATAAACACACAGACACTGCTATTTAAATTGAGATTTTTTTGTTTGTTTGTTTTTTTGCCCCTGTAAATTTCAATTTCGATAAAGCTTCCTTGGAACACAAAAAAGGAAATGTTTTAAATAATCATAATTTGAAAAATCATTAAATCGAAAGCGAATGTAAACAGATTCTGTCTAGCTACAAAGAATGACAAAAAAGCACCTCAGAATTTCCAAATTATTTCCAAATATTATATATCCAAGCTTTTTACAATTATTATTTACATTTATTTATTTATAATAAAGATCTTGATGACTGATTCCCAAGTTTGACAGCTGTGACTGTCGAAAAAGAGCAGCTTGGACATTCTTCAGAATGTTTCCTTTTGTGTTTCACAGAAGAAACAAAGTCACAAAGGTCTGAAACAACATATTAGTATAATACAAAAGCAATCATATTGAGGTAAACTTAGTCGATTACTTGAACAATACTAATAAGAAATCTAGTGAGCTGTCTATCTAGACCGCATATTTGGGCACTGTAAGTTTCAAAACATTATTTTACACATCTTGTAATGAATGGCAACTCGCTGGATTATTACATCTAGATATGATCTACAGATCAACCCAACAACATATAACCTTTACTAGCATGGGAATGCATGGACAGCAACAGAGATAAAAGAATGATCAAGACACACATGCACTTTTATTTTACATGAAATCCATGTGCTGCCACAACGTCAGTCTACATTTAAACCATCTGGTCTGGTTTGATCTGATCTGATCTATCAAGCTGTCTGACACTGGTCTAGGGTGGGCCTTTGGCACACAACACAAGCTGCCAATTAAACATCAGCTTCCCCCAATATAGCGCTAAATGTTGTTTAGATTTCAGACTACTAGTTTAAATCGAAACGAGCCCGATTCGACACGTTTTAAGACACCGTCAGAGTGAACGTGTAATAATGCAGCTGCATTAGACTGCTAGTTCCATTAGCCATGTAGCAAAATATGCCATCAAAGCCTGGGATTAGAGATTAAAACATCATTTCGTGTCGTCTAATCTTACCTTCTGGTTCTCCATGCTGAGCTGCTGCCTTAAAGGGTGAATTCCGTTTAAAAGTGGCGCTTGCTTGTAAACGATAAGGTAAAAGTGCAAGCCTTGTTTTGGGTTTGATCCTTTCAGCAAACGACTCGGCTCGGCCTCCTACCGACGTCTCTGATTAGCGCCGTGTACGATAAGAGCGTAGAGGGAGGCGCTTCCGTACGCAGCGCTGCTTCGGAATTTTCCTAAACAGCTTTCGTGAATAGCCGTCATCCGAGAAATGCCTATTGTTGTTATTTCTAAGGACTGTTCGCTGCTCATGTGAGGTTTTGTATGCTGTGATGGAAATATGTTTTGATTTTTATAATAATTTTTTACTTCAATACTACGTCTATTTGTAGCAATACTGAACAAAATGAGCATATTTATGCGTAACGTAATATTTCATTTTGTGCGTTAGATACGCTTTTATTATTATTTTTTTGCTTCATAAATGTAATTTTAAAATGTTAAGTAGTTTTTTATATGAGTTTTTTTTTACTTTTTACTTTTTTTAAATGTCTTTAATTTAGAAAATGATTTTAAAATTTGTGTAAATTTATTCCCTTTTTTCTACTAGATTAAGAATATCGCTTACAAAATGTTGAGAATCATTTTGTAACCTATCTTTTTGGTCTGTATTTCAGCAACAGTGAACAAAATATGTTCATGCCTAACTTAATATTTCACTTTTGTGCATGTTAAAAATGCACTTTTATTTCCATTTTTTGCTATTTTTACCAAATTGTTTAGGAAATGTTTTATCAGACGAGTAGATTGCAAACAAAGTCAATGCAAAGATGCGAATCGGTAATGCAATTGTCTGAACATTTTTAACTGGAGTAAAAAAAAAAATTGCATTATGCCTTGTCGCACAAGCCAGTCAGTGAATAACTTTTAGTTTGGCACGTCCAGTTGTACCAGAAAATGGAGGAAAGCATTACACGATTACCCAGATAGCATACGTACGTCTGCAAGATGTCTGTTAAAGATCTCTTGATCTGGAAAGCATCTGTGTACAAACGTCTGGCAGACATCTGTAAGATGTCAGTCACATACATTCTAAATCATAAACATCTTAAAGACATCTAATAGACATCTGATAGGAAACGTCCAATAGATGTCTTGCAGATGTAAATGCAGACGTCAAATAGATGTCTCCGAGATGTACGTGTGCTATCAGGGTATTTTATTTGCAGGAACAACATCCTGTTAGTAAGAGTGATAAGGCATGAGAATATTCTATTTGCATGTAATCTACTCGCGCAAATAATTAAAGTTGCTTTTGGGGTGTACACACTAATGTCACTAATATTACTCTTTATGATTTTCACTTATTCACGTCCCTTTCGCAAATAAATGCATAAAAACAAATTTCTGATACAACCTGTCAATAAGCTCCTTCGATGACTGCCTTGTGTGACAATGCGTCATGCGAACTTTCTGCTCGAGCTGAAAATTTCCAACTTGAAAGACGCGATTAAGACGAATATCATTCGAATCATTCTTTATTTAATTATTATTATATTATTGGTCTTCATTTGAAAACATTTAATAAGATTCAATTTTTCACTTTTGTGCTTGAGAAAGTAGTACATTTGTTTCTATTTCTTGTTATTTTTACCAGACTGTTTAAGAATTGTCATCTAAAAATTATAGTTTTATTTTAAATGTTCATTCATTGATATGAATCTTTGTAAAATCTTTACAAATATTTCAGTTTTTTAATTTTTTTACCAAATTTATTGACATTCTTTTTTGTCATTGTTTCTTGTTGTTGTCACTTTTAGTTTATTATTATTATTATTATTATTATTATTATTATTAATAATAATTCTTTAATTGTTATTGTTATTTTGGTCTGTATTTTTAGTAAAAGCAAAATAACTGAAAATGTTTATGGCTAGCCAAATTAAATAAGAATTCATTTTTCACTTTTGTGCTTAAGAAAGAAGTATGTTTATTCCTGTTTTTGTTATTTTTGCCAAATTGTTTAAGAAATGTAATCTAAAAAAATTATTTCAAATGTTCATTCATTGAAAAAATGTCTAATTAAAAAGGTTTTTAAAAAAAATTTTTAAAGCTAATTTATTACATCTTTTGTCATTTTTACCAGATTAATCAAATTAGGATCATCATTTATCAAAGTTTTGTTGATGTCATTTTTAGTTTAATTTTTTTTTTTTTTAAGTCCCGGGGCCAGTTGCATAAACTTAGCCTTTATGTTAAGACAGTGTCTTAAGTGCTAGTTTGACCAATTATCAGTTAACCAAAGGGTTATTTTTTGGATTCAATTTAGACTAATCAACATTTTTTGTAACTGAATTTAAAAAAAATTATGACCAGTCTTAAAGAAAAAACGAGCTGACTAACTTTTTAAGACTAGTCTAAACCTCTTATGCAACCGGCCCCTGGATTTAAATCCTGAATTAAAATCAATAGCAACAAATTTTATTAGTATTTAAGCCAGTATATTCGTTTAAACAACTTGTGACATGGTAACCAAACAGACCATGTAGCACATGACACTCATTCTAGGTACAGAATCAGACAGACATATTGTGCAATATGGATTAAAAATAAATAAATAAATAAATAAAATCACAACTGCAATTGTGACAGTAATTTGGTTTATTTTCCATTTTAATGTAACCTGATAAAAGGCAAAACAGCTGTTGTGACTTCATGGATGTGTAAATGTCACATAACCACACTTGAAAAAGGCATCTTAATCACAGTATGGGAAAACATAAGGCATTTCCAAACTAGCCGTATGACTTAGTCAAACAATCGAATATATAGTGACTTTCACAGACCGGTGAAACAACTGACCATCTAAAACACTGCGCACCATTGCATTTTCCCACTGAAGAGCTATAATACCTCAGCAATGCAATGAATAGTTTACATATATTTATATATATAACTGTTATTTGAATAATTTCTCATTTCATGAAATGCTTAATAGACGCATTCACATAACTGCTATATATACGGCAATCTGAACGCTTTGATCAAATTGCGCAACTTCACACCCGTCAGCCCTGGCGTAAAATATTGCAGGATAGGACTAGAGGTGTGACGCGTGAAATGTTTAACAAACTGAAATAAAGATGACAGCAGCCCTCCTTTGGTATCCGCACGATCCAAGACGAATCCGATTTTCTTTCCCAAAAAAACAAAACAAAAACAAAACTTGCCCTTTTATCCCAAGTCAGGGATCTGGCTCAACAGACGGCGGGCATTTAGTGTGGATCCCAGAGAATAACCATCAGAGGAAGCCGAAGACACACTGATCCCTCACCATCCCTTTTCCATAGGAGCGGATCACACGATCAGCGCCCAAATATATCACTTCCGAGGAAAACGTGAATTCAGACAGTGGATAATAGTAAAAGGAAAAAAAAGAGGGACAAACAAACAAGAAACCCCCCCCAAAACCAGGAAAAGGAATGTTACCTAGAGATTCACGCTTCTAAGGGACGTCTAGAATTAGCGTGGAAATCACAACAAGGTAAAAAGAGGAAAGAGCCGTAGCCATAGCACAACACACAGGAGCAAAGCTGAGATAAATAGAGGGGAACTGAAGCCCAAGGGTGGGGGAAGAGCCGGGGGAAGTGGGGTCACAGGTTTTGACAACACTGAAATTTGTTGCCCTTTAAACCATCGGTAGTGGGCGGCACGCTGATGTCCACTACGTTGTTGCCGGGAGACTCGTCGTGCACAGACCTGTCGGCGATCTGCTTCTGTGACACGATCCGATAGATTTCTGGAACAAAAAGAGCCATGACATGTTAAGAGACATTTCGTTTGAGACAAAATCACTGACAATCATTTCAACAAGAATCCAAGTGATCAGGAACTTCGCAAAAGGACGAGTTTGGCTTGCAGGAGAAATCCAATAATTTCAAGAGGAATGTGATTGGGAATGTTGTGCTAAGGCAAAATATCTCCCCATGCAATTTTCACAACCGGTTTGAGTCGGTCACATGCATGGAGTTGACATGTTCATAGAGTAATTTTGAAAGTTAATTTTTGCTGGCAAAATCTAACAATTTTAGTAGAAATCTGATCAGGAATTTTTGCATGTGGGAGAAATATGTCCTCTCATTCCCAAAGCAGATTTCACAACAAATTCAAGTTGGTCACATGGATTCGCAGAATTTGTGAATTTTCTGCGGGCAAAATCCACTTGGAAAATCTAGTCATTTTAACAGAATTCCATTCAATAAGGGATTTTACATGAGGGCGAAATATTTCGTCCATAGATTCTGAATCGAGGTCACATTGGTCATGGGACAAATTCTTTGGGTTGCATGAAAAATTTCAATATGAATGCATGTGATTGGGAATTTTGTTCAAATGCAAAATATTTTGCAACCACTCTGAGTCAGATGCATGGGGTTGCCACATTCCACCATTTTAGTAGGAATCCGATCAGGAATGTGATCAGGAATTTTGCATGTGGGATAAATATGTCCTCTCATTCCAAAATGCAGATTTTGCAACTAATTCAAGTTGTTCACATGCATTCACAGAATTTGTTGACCTGGACTGAAATTGACTTTTTGCGAGAAAAAAATCCGCTAGGAAAATCTAGTGATTTTAATAGGAAATCCATGCAAACAGGAATTTTGCATGAGAGCTAAATAAGTTTACATTGGTCACAGGACAAATTCTTTGCCTTGCAGGAAAAATACAATAATTCTAGAGGAATGCATGTGATTGAGAATTTTGTGCAAAGGTGAAATATTTTCCAATGTAGATTTCACAACAGGTCAAAGTTGGTCACATGGATTTGCCATGTTCTTCAACTTCAACTGAAAGTGACTTTTTGCAGAAAATATCAAAACATTTCAATAGGAATATTGCCCCTCACAGATTTCGCAACGGGTTGGTCAGGCAGCAAATTCTCTGGCTTGGCAAAAGATTTCTGGGCAGATTTTGCATCAGGTTCAAGTTGGTCACATGGACTCACAGAATTCATAGACTTGGATTTTTTTTTTTTGGTCAAATTGCACATCATTAAAACAACGATTACAATATTATCACAGATGATATATATCACACACCCCTAATTCACACAAGGCATCAATGTTATCGCTCCTCATTTTCTTAGAACGGGTGACGCCATGCGTCGCTGAACTGGCTGTTGTCACTATGATGGTCGCGTCAGCACTAAGCTTCAGACACATGCATTGACTTCAGTCACAATCATGACCCACCTGTTAGTATGTTTTTAAATGCCTCCTCCACATTTGTGGAGTCCAAAGCCGATGTTTCGATGAAGGAAAGATTGTTCTTCTCTGAAAAACACAAGATGAGAGATATTTTAACACAGAGTAGATCTTTTCTGGCTAAACAACATGCAAAAGCAGGAGGAGATGCTCACCCGCAAAAGCTCTGGCCTCATCAGTGGGAACGGCCCTGAGGTGCCTCAAATCGCTCTTGTTGCCCACCAGCATGATGACGATGTTGTTATCCGCATGATCCCGCAGCTCCTTTAGCCAGCGCTCCACATTCTCATAAGTCAGATGCTTTGCGATGTCATAGACCAAAAGAGCTCCAACTGCACCCCGGTAGTACCTGTAAAGGAGAACCCGCATGAAATATATACTAAGGGACAGTTCTACTGACAAAAAATTTAAATAGTACTGGCAGGATTTACTAGGATTTTTCCTTTGACCTGTCTGTGTCTGTGTTCTTTAATACGTTAATTGTTACGTAATTGTTGCATCTGCGCTTGTATGTAAAACTGCCCTCTAATGCCAATTTGCCCTTGTTTAGTAAATCTGGCCATAAAAATATATATTATACAGAATATTAACATATTCATAGAGAAGATAAATAGGTGTAAATGTTTGTTCTGACAATAATTCAACCATGATTCTTTACTAAATAATGCAGTGGATTAAAAAATAATAATAATAATAATAATAATAATTTGTATTATCAATGTTGATGAAAAAAGTTGATAGCCGTTATTAATTATACTATTATTATACTAGAATTAAATTATTTTGTCAATAACCATTTCACTATTATAGACTGTACATCACAAATTATTATATGAAACAACAAAGAATTACCAGTTATAAACCATTTTATTTTAAATTATGGCATAATTGTACTAGATAGGTAATTTATTTATAGTATATAAGATAACTAACAATTATTAAGCAAAGTTAAAAGTATTAAAAGTATACTCCTTATTAATTATAAAATAATCAAAAATAACTTAAAACTTATAATTTTTTTTAGTCAGTATATGCATTATATTTGTATTTTATATAATATATAATATAATTTTCAGCCGTCAAAATAATTTCTTTTCAGCCACAGTATAATACTCAAAATATTTGCTTAAAAGAAATCAATAAACTTATTATTAAGTAGAGCTAACATAAATATAATATTTAAAAAAAAAAATTCACATAGTTAGTTATAAAATAATTGTTAATTTTTAGCTATAGTATAATATGCATAATTTGTATAAAAGAAATCAATTATCTTACATTAAATAAAGCCATCAAATACAATTACTTTCACATAATTAGTTACAAAAAATTAGCATAGTATAATATGCATTATATTTGTATAAAAGAAATAAATTATTTTTAAATTAATTTTAAAAAGAACAATTTGATAAAATTACTTTCACAGTACTTTCACTTTTCTTATAGTATAATATTTTGCATAATACTTGTATAAAATAAATAAAAGATCTTTATTAAATACAGCGAAAATAAATATATATTTAAAATTGCTTTCACTTAATGAATTTTTTTTTTTTTTAATTAGCCATAGTATAATATGCAGAATATTTATATAGAAGAAATCATTTTCATCAAATTATTATTATTAAAATGTTTTAAATTAATTTTAAAAAACTAATAACTTTATAAAATTACTTTCACATTAGTTTATGTTTAGTCATAGTATAATATTTTGCCTAATATTTGTATAAAACAAATAAATTATTAAATACAGGTAAATTTAAGATTTAAGAATTTATCATTACTTTCACATAATTAGTTATAAAATAAAAGTTTTTTTTTTTTTTTTTAATGAGACAATAGATTTAGTATTATTCATTTTATTAAAAAAAAAAATAATTACTTTTTCACATAACTTTATGGAATTACTATGATATATCATGTACATATGTGAACCCAGTGAGCCCATAGAGGTGACATTCAATCTTGCATATTGAGGACCCTACATGTGCCATGTCCTAACAGTGCCAAACCTTGGGTTTGTATTTATTCACTTCATCTAGTACTCACGCTGATGTGATGGCTCTGTAGCGTTCCTGTCCCGCTGTATCCCAGATCTGAGCCTTTATGGTCTTTCCGTCCACCTGGATGCTGCGGGTTGCAAACTCCACACCAATGGTGCTCTTGCTCTCCAGGTTGAACTCATTCCGAGTGAAACGGGACAACAGGTTACTCTTCCCCACACCAGAGTCTCCAATGAGCACCACTAGAAAACAGAAGAACATCAGACCGTTTGAACACATCTATGATGCTTTACAGCTGCTCTTATAAAAACCACATCCAATGGGAAGATCTCATAGCCGTCACCGCATGAAATGAAGGTCACAGAACAGAATCGACCGTGTGAGTCCTTGAAAGTAAACCACAAACCAAAGTGTGCACCCAAAGCGCATATACAAAGTCATCATTTGAAAAGCAGAAACACGCTAAATTAGTAAGCCAGATCCTGGTTACGTCTACATGACGAGGCCATAGAGATAAGAGAGAAGCTGTAATCTACAAACACACACTTCCACTGTCATTTTCCCTTCGCTCCATCAATTTGACAGCATGAAAACTAAAACACAGGCCTTGCCAGTTTGTATAAAGGATGAGAAATGCATAGAAAATATCAGTCAGCTCATACTGTGTCCGTCGCAACGTGGTCACCATTCATTTTCTCTAGAGGAAACCTGAAGTAATTCACAAGACGGTTTGTTGACAAACTGGAGAACATCGAAAAACTGGTCAAAGCTTTCAAAAAGAGATTTCAAAAACAACCAAATTGACACACTTGTTAAACCTCTACAGTTATCTGTGGTTTTGTCACATACTGAAACACTTGGTGTAAAAACAGGAACCTGGTGTGGGAAGGAACTTTTAAATAAATATCTAATAAACAATCAAAAACAATAACTTTTCAATATACATTTACACATACATACATATATACACTCACACCTGAAGCAATTTCACACATGCAAAAATATACTTTGCAATGACGTCATGATCATCTACAGTTGTCAATTTCGCATTAGAGTTCATGTGTCAGCTTAATGATTTAGCTAAATTACCAACTGTAAAGGCTAATAAAATGGGTGGAATTGCATGTTAATGACCAAATTTGGCTTGTTTGAACTTTAAGAAGCGAGTATTGTGTAATAAACGACAAAAAAAAAGTTTCTTAAGGGCCTAGCAATGCAACCACACAAAATATTAAGCAACGCATAACGTTAACGTCAGCTACTAACGTTAAACAACCATACAAGTTTAAACATCTTTGACGTTTTTGGTATAGCAGCGAAACCCGCTGAGGCGAACTGAATATATTTTGCTTGTTGTTTAGGTACTAAATGCAGGTACTGCATTAAAACAGCTAGTTGCTTAGCTCACTTTAGCGTTCACTTAGCTAACATAACGCTAACTACATAACCTAGCTGCATTTTTGTTTTTCATACTGTCGAAAGATCATGCATATCATTAAACTTAATATTCAAATATACTAATTTACTTTCAACTCTTGAATCTTCGAAAGTATAACCGGTTAATATGTCTTTAGCTAACGTCTAACTAGCATTCCGGCTAACCCAGTTAGCCACAGTCGTCAGGAAACTTGCTGTTTTCGTTGATAATGATAATAAATGAAACGCATTTATTCTACTTTATGATACAATACGAAACACTGACCTTTAAATAAATAGTCGTATTCGTCGTCACGGGTCCCCATTGTTGGTTAACCGCTCTAAAATATTGTTGTTGAGCGACGGACCTCTCCTGATTAGCGATGTCCGATTCGTGAACGAATCGTTCTTCTGATTCGGATCTTTTTAATGACCGTTTCAACCGACTCACGAGTCGGACTGAATGATTCATTCACGAACCGAGAATCTGATTTGGTTTTACTTTATTAAACGTGCAAACACGTTTTAAGACAAGAGAGCAAACTATGTCATCAATAAATCTATTTTTTTAAAGGTTTATTGTAATTTACTTCCAAATTGTATTCAGAGGCTGTTCAAATTAAAAGAAAGCCAGTATAATTTAAGAGGAATTTTTATGTTTTAAAAATGTTCGGGCAAGAAGTACAAAAAAGGGGTGTATATCTGTCAAAGGGGCAAATTAAAAAGATGAGAAATGTATACACGTGTACAACATGTATAAACATAAGGTGATAAATAATTATATGAATGAGTATAAATTAATTGTGAATGTATAGGTTTTTATATAGTATTTTGGCAAATGGTTTATGTAATTTTGTTTATCTTGTATTAGGCTTCTTCCTACGCCTTTTTCGGTAATTATGATTGTTAATTAATTTAAGTTGTTTGTGACGACCGAAATAAAATTATTATTGATTGATTGACTGAAGTTATATCTGGACTGTAGCTGTAATAACAAACCTGCTCAGTTTCAAACTTTTTTTTTATTAACACAAACAGTGACAATATTAAAATACAAAAAGAAAATATAAATTAAAAATTATTTCCAGGTCGGCGCCGATAGCCTTGTGGGCAGTGCGCCAACATACAGCGCCGTTGCGCAACGGGCGTCCCGAGCTCGAGGACTTTTCCCGACCCTACCCCCTTCTCTCTCTCCCAGTTCGCTTCCTGTCCTTAGTGTTCTGTCCTATAATAATAAAGCCAAAATTAAATATTAAAAATAATAATAATAATAATTCCAGAATTCCAGAAGTTGATTTATTTATTTACCAATTTTCTTGGGAATTTCTACCATTTCAGAGCTTGACATATCCAAAAATAATAATATTCACTAGGCTATAAAATTTCCATGAGTTTTTAAGAACTTTTAAAGGGACAGTTCATCCAAAAATGAAAATTTGATGTTTATTTGCTTACCCCAGGGCATCCAAGATGTAGGTGACTTTGTTTCTTCAGTAGAACACAAGCAAAGATTTTTAACTCAAACCGTTACAGTCTGTCAGTCATATAATGGCAGTCAATGGCTACTAAATCTTTGAAAGTAAAAACAACATACATAAACAAAACCAAATTAAACCCTGTGGCTCGTGACGATACACTGATGTCCTAAGAAATGAAGTGATTGGTTTGTGTGAGAAACTGAACAGTATTTATGTACAATTTTTTACCTCTGATTCGTCACAACGTCCATCTGTCCTGCATAGCATCCGGCGGGTGATATTGTAATGGTCTGGGTGTGTGCCCCTTTAAGACTTGGGGTTTCCCTGTTGTATGGCTCTGAACTCCTGCAGATGTGCGTTTTCTATATCGTTCTGTTGACTTTCCTTTTAATAAACCTGCTTGTTGATGGTGACCTGCTTCGTGTGTTAATCCAGTGACGCGAAATAGGTTACAATATGTGCACGAGCTCTGGTATAATATCCACAGATTTTTCATTTTCAATGTGGATAGTACATCAGAGCGCGTACCCGTCACGTACCCAGATGCCGTGCATGCTATCAGATGGACCTTGTGATGAATCAGAGGTTAAAAATTACCTAAATACTGTTCAAAAATACTGAAGCCCTGGGGTTAAGCAGATAAACATAACATTTTCATTTTTGGGTGAACTGTCCCTTTAAGCTCTCTTGGGTCCCACCCAATGATCCCTTTTTGAGAAAACAAAAGAGATTGACACTCAAGAAGGACCAATGACTTTTCTGTATCCTGTAGAACAGGGCGGGGCTTTAGCCAGGCATAGGCTTGTTGTTGTAACCATGCTCATATTTTCTCTTTTCAGGAAATAGCTGACATTTAAATGTTTATTGCACAAAGAAAAGCTTGAAAACGGTAAGCATCATTGTCGACATTAATATCATAAATGTATTACATATTCTATGTATTATTATACATTTTGAACATAAGCAATTAACACAGTTTTTTATTGTAATGGTTAACACAATCGGTTTCAAAAGTGAAAAGTATTTCTCTGATCTGAAACTAGTCTTTAACTTTTAACTAATAATTATTTAATCACAGTGATTTAACAGAAGTCCGTCATTTCATATTATACATTTCTTGTTCTGGTCACCGTTTCCATTCATGTTTTGTGCCAATTCCATTTCTGTCAATTATATCTATAATTTTTTCTGTCAATTTTCATTTTTAGAATTTTCTTTTTCTTGTCTTTACCACCCAGCTCCGTTGTAAAATGTTAAGAGACTGAATTTAAAAATTCAATAAGAAAGAGGGCAAGTAAGTCACATGCGGAAGGGTAGTCTGAGAGTGCAGCCAGCTAGACCCTATTGCGAAATTGACTCCCTGCTGTTGTTAGTTGACTATACGCGGGGTTTGGGGGTATTCTATATGAATAAAATACGTCGTCAGATTTTAATTGAAAGGATTATTGCCTCTTTCTTTACACACCTGTGCATTTAACAAACTCACAAACATAAGTGTGTATTTAACAAATGTTTTATTTGTTTGTTTGTTTTTGTTGTTGTTTTGTCGTTGTTTTTCGTTAGTAAATGGCTGATAGTTAAATGACTGAAACACAGTTTTTATCTCAGCGCCAGACAAGACCCAAAAGCACGTTTGAATTTAGGAGTGAAAGTTTAAATACACCGGTGATCGTCCGAAACGAATCGAAATGAAAATCGATGAGTTTTGGGTTGTTGGAGTGGCTGAAATTGAATCTGAGGTGACACAAATCAGATCGGATGAGCACCCCTCGGATTTGGTTTAGTTTTTAACGTTTAAAATCCTTTAGATCATTGCAAGGGGAGCATTTTTTATTTTATTTTTTTTGTTCATATATTTTTTTTTTGCATGTCTGTACATAATTAAAGTGAATGTCATTTATTTTGATTATAGAAATGCATACAAACTGCAGTTTAAAGAACATTATAGAGTTTTATTAAAAAGTGAAATACTGAAAAAAAAATTCTGTCAGTTTATATCTGTGTTACTTTTTGGTTCAACTTCAGTGCTAAGCAACTACATAATATTTCACACCTCTGTAATGCAATATAGTATCAGTATTATCATTTCCAGTGAAACCTATTGCTTAATTTAGCAAAGACAGTCTTGATTATAATGACAAAAATTACCTTTTAGACTCTGAATTAATTTTCTTAATCTTCTTTGGTTGTTTAATGGTCATTTAAGAAAATGCTGTGACTGGTGCATACATTGGTTACCAGATCAAGTGACTAGTGTTTATGGTTTAAGAATTGGCTATTTCTTTTAAGAAATTGGGTCTTTATAGGCATCTGGGGCCTCATTTATAAAATGTTGCTTACAAACCGTCCTAAATTTGTTCTAAGATCATTTCTCAAAAGTGAATAAGTGCGATTCAGAGAAAACGAACGTGCGCACAAAAACAGGTGCTTACGCCTCTCTTCCAGATGTGACATTTATAAATCGCAAATGATCTTGAAATTGTGAAATTGTAAACACCTACTAATTAATATCATTAGCATATAAAAGAGTATCTGCCAATGTCGAAAACCGTTGTTCGAGAATAAAAAAATGAAATAAAATCTATAGATATAAAAGTTAAACAGTTCAAGTAGCTATAAATCAATGTTTGTTTGAACGTTAAACCTAGATAAACGTGCACTGTTAGACGCATATCCATTCGTTTTTGCGGGGAAGGGAAGCTGAAGCCGTTTTGCAGGACATGGAGGCGCCAGCACGATCATTTTTTATTTTTTTTTCAGTGGAAACAATTTAAAATTATATTTTGCTCACAAAGGTAAGCGCAATACATCATTCGAAAATGTAAAGGGTCTGCTTTTATTTGTGTGCACTCACAATATCAACAAATGTTACAGACAGTGGTTTTTATAAAATAAAGAAAACAAACATGATGCCATCTTGTACTTGAATAGGAGTGCTTCACAAAAATGAAGCTGAAACTCAGCGCATACATGCCTCACAAACATGATAAATATATAAATAAAAAGCTTTAAATTATTACTTAACGAAATACAACAAATTAAAAAAACTCTTTCATTATGTAATCCGTAAAGATGCATTTCTTCCTAAAGGTGCGTTCAAAGCGGAGATTGCAAATCAGGGTCTTTGGGACACTAATCATGAGTTGACAGAATACATGAGTTCATTAATGAATCATTCAAATATCTCCTTAGTGTTTGCTCCCGACATTGATTAAATCACAATATTTATGTTTGGTATATATATATATATACACACACACACACACACACACACACACACACCAAATATAATATATACCAAATTTTTATTATTTAACATTATAATCTTGTCTGTTAACAATGAAGCAATTATCCAGCATCTGATATCTGTCAGGAAAATGAACCAAAATTCACATCCCTAATAGTATAAGAAGAAGAAGAAGAAAATAATAATAATAATAATAATAATAATAATAATTATTATTATTATTATTGTTGTTGTTGTTATCGTCATCATCATCATTATCATCATCATGGCTGCTGCTTATATTTCCAAATACCTGCAGTACTCCAATTTGACACAAGAAAAAGTGCTTAGCCTAAGTACTCAGACCCTGACGTGGCTATAAGACTTTTCACTCAAAGACTGTTTATAAATATGAACGTTCGGTGGCTTGAAGCGTACGCACTGTCTGAGATCATATTTGTGCATAAGCAAGCTTTATGAGGCCTGTGAATTTGTACAATTTGACAAAACGCTAGAATTAATAGACAAATGTAAGGGATAGAAAAATAAAGCGGTATTCAGAAACGATGTAAACTTTATGCAGTTTGGCAAATAGTTGCTGTAACTACATAAAACAATGTCTTGAAATGTGACCAAAAACAAACAATAGCCTACTCAAAGACATACGCATGTCAAAGATATCATGCGTGTGAATTCTTATCTGGACAAAAATGCATTACGGTGGCAGGTCGAGTGGCATGCGTGCAAAAAAATATAATTTCTTTGCTATGTCGCCGCCACGCCGCCCCGCAGTTTGAGCGCAGCTCGTGACCATGACGTCTAACGTCTCATATTTTACGTCTAACGCCTAAATACAATGGGATTTTGGCCAGACGACTGGCGAGTGTATACACGTTAGTTCTCCGGTCAGTTAGCTTAGTTAGCTTGATAGTTGGCAGAAATCACACCCTATATTCCGGACGCCATATGCATTCGCTCACACACTGCACTGAGCCGTGTGAGCCCCGTGTTATGGTACGTGTTAGCGAAATCTTAAATTGAATGGATTTAATAGCAAAAAAAAAAACAAAAAAATTAAGACATCAGTGAGACGTTCGATGAGCTGAGTGCATGTTGCAGCGTCATATTAAAGAGCCAGGTTGAACTCCATAGTCACGCGCGTTGTTATGACGGCATACGATGAATGTTCCCGTAGCATCGTGTAGTCTGACATGTTTCTGGTTCACGACACGACAAGATTTTATGAGTCAAAATCGCATAATCTGACACAGTGCCGGTCGTAACCGCCAAAAATTTGCGTAGTCTTAAGTTATTTTTAGGTTATTTAAAAAAGAAATAACAACCCTGCAACGTTCTGAGAATGTTATTTTATGGTTGCAAAAAAATAACGTAAAAAAAATAACAATTAGTGAACATTCTCTGTAAGTGTTTTTTAGGTTACTTAAAAAATCCCACCAGTTATCATTCTGGGAACGTTATTTTATGGTTGCAAAAATAAATAACCAGTAGGGAACGTTTTCTGTTATTTTAAGTTATTTTTCATATATCTGAACAAAATATATATATTTAATAACTGTTTTGTCTTACAAATACTAAAAAGGTTTGTGGAAGACATGGCTCCCATTGCTTCAGATTTAACAGAAGAGCAGAGAAAGCTGCTCTGTGCCCTGCTGGGGAATGTGGAACTGACTCTTCTCTACAAAGCTTCAGTCCATGGATATCAAGCTTCAGCTTTCCACCAGCGATGTGACAATCAGGGTCCCACCTTACTTGTAGCCTACAACTGTTCAGGCTACATCTTTGGAGGATACACTAGTGTAGATTATGCTCAAAGTGGGCAGCAAATTACAGATAAAGAGGCTTTACTGTTCAGCATTCGACATGGAACCACACTTTGCAACAGAGTTAACAGTGGACGTCATGCACGTCTCGATAATGCTGGAGGGCCCAACTTTGGTCAACAGTTGTACTTTTGCTATGAAAATCAACCAGTTGTGGAAGAACAGTGGGGTAATTCATTCAGTTTTAATCCTGGAAAGATGTATGGTGACAACACTAAACTGACTGAATGTGAGGTGTACAAAGTCAAAGAGAGTAAGTGACCATCAGAAAAAATGTGTATCATATATTGAATTCAGTCTCTTAAATTCAATTATTCAATTTCTGTTTTTCTGTTTAGTTAATATTGTTACCATTGTTAACATTAGCTCAACATAAGTGAGTTCTACTATAATTTTTGTTCAAAATTTTCTAGTCCTTCAGGTTAGTGTAAAAGAGAAGCCATGGAGAAATATTCTTTGGACAGCAAAGTATGTTTCCACTCAGTGTTTATTTTTTGGCTGATTTCATACAGCAGTTTTCAGTAATGAAGTTGTGATCTGTTTTGTAGACAAAAAGAAGAGCTCATGGGATTGATCAGAAATTATAAACCCCTGATGGCATCTGTGAGTCGAGTCAGAATCCTAATGATCGGTCCTGTAGGAGCTGGAAAATCCAGTTTCTTCAACTCCATCAACTCCATCTTCATGGGTCACGTGACCAGCAAAGCCATGTCAGGATTTGCAGGCACTAGTGTCACCACACAGGTACGGATTTAACAGTTAGTTTGTTTGAAGAACATCTTGACAACCTCAGGTCTTGATGGAATTCTCTTCTTGTTTGGTAGTTTCGCACATATCCAGTGAAAGAGGGTTGCGAGAGAAAGCCATTGTCATTTGTGTTGTGTGACACCATGGGACTCGAGGAGCAATCAGGTGCAGGACTGGATATTGAGGACATCAGAAGCATTCTTCAAGGTCACATACCAAACCGCTATAAAGTAAGTGCACTCCTTTTTAAATGAAATAATGTATTAATTGAAGATTAATTGAAGATTCAGAAGTTGTTCTTTAATATACGTCCTGTTCAATTTTCTTGATTCAGTTCAACCCCACAACACCGTTTAAACCTGATGAGCAAAAGGCCTCCAAACCTGCATCTCTACAGGAGAAGATCCACTGTGTGGTGTATGTGATAGACACCACCAAAATCTCCCTGATGTCCCGCAAACTAGAAGAAAAACTTAATTCAATACGTAGTCAATTAAACTCACTGGGTAAGCTAACTAACAACATTTTTAGATCATTTTGCATAACTCTCAAACCAATGCATGATGTTCCATGATGGGTTGAAAGTTTGTTCAAAATTTTTTTAGCCATTCCCCAGATTGTCTTGATGACAAAAGTAGATGAAGCATGTCCTCATGTGCAGAATGACCTTCGAGACACTTATGCCAGTTCCTACATTAAGTCAAAGGTGAGACACATGATCATATGGTCTGTTTCTACAGGACTCAGAGTGAGTGAGATGTTGTTTTGTGTGTGTAGGTTCAGGAGGTGAGCTCTCGGTTGGGTGTGTCAATGTCTTGCGTGTTACCAGTGAAGAACTACAGTCAGGAGCTGGAGCTGGAGATCAACTGTGACATCCTGCTTCTCAACGCTCTACAGCAAATGCTTCGCTTTGCAAATGACTATCTGGATGATGATGATGATCCCTTTTAGGCCATATAATATTCTGCATAGATAGGGGTTTACACTGATCAGCCACAATATTAAAACTACTGAAAGGAGAAGTAAACAACATTAATTATCTGGAACTGCCATTGTGTTTTGCACAAAAAACACATAAATATGTGGGAAAATTATTATTTTTAACCATAATTCTGACCCTCTGTTTAAAATGACCTGTTTTAAGCGGCGGGTCCTTTGAGGCCACTGTTACGATTGGCTAACATCATTGCATATGAAACATTATCAGTGCCCCACCCCTCACTATTGCATGTGAGTGTTTTGATCAAAATGGAATGGCCATTTCCAGACAAAGTATTATGAAATCATTTTACTTACAGTTTGTGATGCAGCTGCAGTCAGATCTAGTACCGCTTCATCTTTCAACAAATTTCTTTGTGAACTCCCCATGACATTCTCCAATGCAGAGAAAACATAAATATGGTATATTTTATGTGATCATATGTGTTTAATGGCATCTTTTTACTAAGCAGCCTATTATTAATAAAGACCAGTATCACTGATACCAATAATGTTACTGATGTCAAATGCATTTTCTCCCAGTTTTAGCCTTTAATAATGGCCATTCAACATTACAGTATAGAGGGTTTACATGTAGGCTACGTCACAGTTTGGTCAGTTACCCAGATGCACAGCCATAGAGATACTTGGATAATTGGACGGTTACTGTGAATATGTTGTTCTGTTAATGTACGCTGTCTAAACCATGGAAAAAATGGGTGGAAGCTGCTATATCATATAGAGAAGGGCTTATTAAGCAGTAAAGGCCGCAATGTTTTGACAAACTAAAGATAATATAGGTGGTAAAGATACATACGAGCGTATTTCCCCTACTTGGCCAGAAATGATAAGATAAATACGAATAATGTCAAGATTCTTGCCCTGGAAATCTTGGTTCACTTTGGCCAAACACAAATGCCTTTTGTTCCCCAGACAGTTTTTTGCACTCTTCTCCTTGATTTGTTATAGCTTTAGTACTCCAAATATTTTTCCTGGTCCAACCTATTAGTACAGCCCAAAACATGACAATAATCAACCATTTTCGGCAGCAATAATCATCAAAATTTGCGTGTTCCTTTTGGTTCAGTGGCATTATTTACGTTCAGTGCTATATGACCGATTGATGATGCATTATGAAAACACTTTAACTGAAAGCCATTATTTTTAACATTTCATAGTCTCTGAAAAATGGGCTATAACAATTTGAAGTAAAACAATCTTCACATAAACTAGTAATTGTCTAGTATGCATTAACTATATAGTTTAATCTTTATTCAAGCTACAAAAGTTAATGGGCCAGCAGTGCAGTGAGTGATTTCGCTTTTAACTTCGTTTTTTGATTTACATCGATGGCAGAGTGCAGTAGGTTTCACTTTAAATGTCTCTTTAAAACCTCATGCACGCATACATCTTTTCTCTCAACTCTTTACGGTCATTTAGGACTGTATAAAACGCATGTCAGACTATGCAGGTGGTTTAAATAAAATATTTGGACGTTATATTTAAAAATTACGCTAGACCTTTTAGCATCCGTTATCTAGTTAGCTAGCCAGCATCAACAGTATTTCAAATAGGCTTATTTTCAACACGGTTCATTAATAAATGGCCACATTTTTCTATTATTAGACTATTTTAGCGTGTCCTTTTCATTATAAACTAAATCTGCTCATACTCGGATGTTGCTGTAAATGTAAAGAAAACTGCTTTGTCAGAAAGGGGGGATTTTATCCCACTCAGTTTAATAGAGGCATTTAAGTTTTGATTCACAGAAAATTCACTGTAGGGGCGGTTTCCCCGCTCTACTACCACAGGTAGCGTTTTCTTGGCAGACACAGGAAGCGCACGTCTTAATGAAGTAAGCTATTTCATAGTTTCGTGCGCAAAGATACCGCTACAAAGGTAAGCCGACTTAGAAACCAATAAAGATTATTATTTTTATTCTATTTTTATTCTTCACAATGCATTTTGAAGGTAGACAATGGAAAACCTTTACTGTAATTCTGTCGATTTCAAACGAGAACGTATTAGCTATCATGTCTAATAACAATAATAAAAGTTTTGTTTTTACAAACTTTAATTGCATTACAGTGATTAGAAGCGCACAGGCACACACAAAATCTCGTGCTTTAATCCATTTATAATTTTTTACATCGTGCCACTGGTTTCAGTTTCACTTCCAGCTAAACGATCTGACTTGATCTGTCAGTGTCGCTTGCCCACTTGTTCTTTAATAGCAAAAAAAAAAAAAAAAAAAACTATAAGAGTAGCACTTCACTACTTCACTTCGTTAGCGTAAATTAACATTATGTACGGCAATAATGTATCATGTTAACGTATGCATCTTTAAATATTAAAAATTGTTATTATATGTACACCAAGCAACATTCATAGCCCTATTTTTGCTTTATAGGCCTATGTGAAAATTGTTTCTATACACAATTTTTTTTCCCACAACGACAACAAAATAGATTTATCAACTAAAATACATTTTATATATTTTGTATTTACATGTATATTTGCATGTTTTGTTGTTTTGTCTTAAAGATGCAAAGTGCTTGGGCAACACAGGCTCCCCTCACTTCTAATTTAACTGAAGAGCAAAGAAAGCAGCTCTGTGACCTGTTGGGGAATGTGGCGCTGAATCTTCTCTACAAAGCTTCAGTCCATGGATATCGAGCATCTGCCTTCCATAGGAGATGTGACAACAAGGGACCCACCTTACTTGTAGTCTACAACCGTTCAGGCTACATCTTTGGTGGATACACTAGTGTAGGTTATTCTCAAAGTGGGCAGAAAATTATAGATAGGGAAGCTTTTCTGTTTAGCTTTCAAGGCAAGATTCCTGTCTACAGCAAAGTTAACAGTGGATGTTATGCACGTGTTGACGATGCTGGAATGCCCAATTTTGGCCAACAATTGTACTTTATCTACGAAGGTGAAGTTGTATATAAAGAAGGAGGTAAATCATACAGTTTTAATGCTAAAAGACTGTATGGGAACGATACTGAACTGACTGAATGTGAGGTCTACAAAGTCAATGAAAGTAAGTCAATCAAAAAAAAAAGTGTCTGATTGTTAACCTCACTCATCTGATAATCTTTACTTAATATTAATCAGAATTTAAAGGGGTCATGAACTGCTTTTTGCTTTTATTTTGTACTGTTCTCTGAGATCCACTTACAATGTTATCAATATTTTTACATCATAAAACATCATAATTTAGAAGTAATATATTACATAGGCTATTATCTATCCTGCTTTTAGCCTCCGTCAGCAGAAGGCTCTGTTTGAATAGGAGTGGCGGATTGTAGACTTGAAAGTTAACGCCCACTGCTGTGATTGGCTAACAGCGTACATTCATTCTTCCTAGATAGACACCACTGTGATTGAGGTTTAAAACACATAAGTAACTCAGTACATATCAAATGATCTGTACCCTGCTGAAAAAAAAACAGCTAAAAGCAGCCTATAGCTGGTTGGCTGGTTTTAGCTGGTCAACCAGCCTGGACTTAGCTGGTCACCAGGCTGGTTTTAGAGGGTTTTTTGTCACTTACTTAGCTGGTCAGGCTGGGAGACCAGCTGGAACAACCAGCTAAAACCAGGCTGGGAGCCCAGCTTCTTCTAGCTTAAACCAGCTAAGACCAGCCAACCAGCCTAGGCTGTTTTAAGCTGTTTTTTTTTCAGCAGGGTAAGAAGAGACAAAGCAATAGCGACCATGTAATGAAAACAGTTACTCACATATTTGTTGTGACATCACTGTCAGGTGCAATATAGGCGTCACAGAATCAACTTTTAGTTTCAATATTTTTGAAAATCCCACATAGAATTTTGTTACTCCGGTTACTGACATAACCTCGGTTCCCTGAGATAAGGGAATGAGCATTGCGTCACTGATGCTGTGGGTAATTGTAAATGAATCTGTGGTTTGTGAACAAAGGACCAGGCAGACTGCCTTCAATATAAGCTGTTTTTAGAATAACAACAACAACTAAGTTTTGTGTTCTGAAAGGATCTTTTTATAGTATCATGACCTCTGTATTTCAAAAGATAAAAGCAAGTTTGTTTGTTTTTTCAGTTCGTAACTTCTATATGATGACCAAGGAAAAGCCATGGAGGAATATTCGGTTGACATCTATGTAAGTTTGCACTCAATGCTCTTTCATCGTTGCTGATTTTATACATTAATCTTAAACAATGAAGTTGTGATTTCTTAGACAAAAAAATGAGCTCATGGAAATGGTAAGGAGTTATAAACCCCTGGTGACCTCTGTCAGCCGTGTTCGAATCCTAATGATTGGTCCTGTAGGAGCTGGAAAATCCAGTTTCTTTAACTCCATCAACTCCATCTTCACTGGTCATGTGACTAACAAAGCCATTTCAGGATATGCAGGCACTAGTGTCACCACACAGGTACAGATTCAACACAGGACTCATAATGTTTCCGACAGAAGTCTCTCTTCAGTCTGAGGAACTTCTCTTGATGTGATTCTCTTCTTGTTTGGTAGTTTCGCACATATCCAGTGAAAGACGGTCGTCAGGGAAAGCCGTTGCCATTTGTGTTGTGTGACACCATGGGACTCGAGGAGCAATCAGGTGCAGGACTGGATATTGAGGACATCAGCAGCATTCTTCAAGGTCACATACCAAACCGCTATAAAGTAAGTGCACTCAACTTTATATTGAATGAAGGTTGAAGTATGAATGATGTTTGTTTCATGTTAAATCCTGTCCATTTAGTTCGACCCCTCTGCACCGTTTCAACCTGATGAGCAAAATATGTCCAGACCTGCATCTCTACAGGAGAAGATCCACTGTGTGGTGTATGTGATAGACGCCAGCAAAATCTCCCTCATGTCTGACAAAGTAGAGGAGAAAATTGCTGTGATACGCAGAGAAATAAACTCACTGGGTAAGTGATCTAACAACATTATTTCTAAATTAGCCAAAAGTGAACACCTATGCAAAATATTGGTTATTTACACAATTTCAGGCATTCCCCAGATGGTCCTGATGACAAAAGTAGATGAAGCATGTCCTCATGTAGAGAAGGACCTTTACCAAATTTATCTCAGTTCTTACATCAAGTTAAAGGTGAGATGCGATCACATTTTTACATGGTCTATTCCAGGGGTATCAAACTCAGTTCCTGAAGGGCTACAGTCCTACAGAGTTTAGTTTCAACCCTGCTCCATGCAATACACAAACCACTGTTCCTCACAGTGAGTGAGATGTTGTTTTGTGTGTGCAGGTTCAGGAGGTGAGCTCTCGGTTGGGTGTGCCGGTGTCTTGTGTGTTACCAGTGAAGAACTACAGTCAGGAGCTGGAGCTGGAGACCAACTGTGACGTCCTGCTTCTCTCCGCTCTACAGCAGATGCTTCGCTTAGCAGACGACTATTTTGATGATGATGATGATGCCATTTAGGCCATAAAGTGGTGCAGAGATAGGGGTTTATACCTCTTGATTAGCAAGAGTATTGTTATTCGTTTTTTTTTTCTTTCATAATCATAAATAATATCTATTTAGGAAAATGATGGGAAATGCCAACAAAATTCATATATCATTTAAGCTGCACATTACATTATAATTGTTTATTGCTTTTGTAGTTGCAATATTGTTTTGCCATGATCAGATTTATGGCTATGATGTGTTTTTTTCCATAAATTTAAGCCTAGTTATTGATTCTGTGTTTGAAGCTTGAAAGTTTCTTTCAAGACTGTGCAAGATTAAAATGAACAAGAGAAACTATTTACTTAACAGCATATCATTTTTTGCATTTCTATTTAAATGTAAAAAATGCAAATAAAATAAATAAATAAACAAATGATAAAAGCTATGAATTAAAGTAATTTACATGCACACTACAACAGACATGTTTATTTTTATACTTAAAAGCTTTACAGGAACCTAATCACAGAACCTAATAATGGGCTAATGTATTAAATATGATCTCTTTATAGTGTTTTGGCACCTTATCAATCAGAAATATTGGTGGCACTGAACGTAAACAATGCTGCTGAAACGATCGGAACGCATATTTTTGCTGATTATTGCTGCTGAAAATGATCAATTATTGTCATGGTTAGGCTGTACTAATCAGTCGGACTGGGAAAAACATTTGGAGTAGGCCTACTATAGACTGCCAAAAGGTATATAACAAATCAAGGAGAAGATTGCAAAAAACTGTCTGAGGAACAAAAGACGTTTGTGGTTGGCCAAAGTGAACCAGGATTTGTAGGGCAAGAATCTTGACAACAATCTTATTTCTGGTGAAGTAGGTGAAATATTAGGCTAATATCTTAATTAATACTGCTTGTATGTATCTTTACCACCTAGTAGCTTTAGTTTGTCAAGATGTTGCACCCTTTCCTGCTTACTCAGTGCTTACCTATATAATTTAGCAGCTTTCACACTTTTACAAATTAAGGTGCTTCACAATGCCATAGAAGAACCTAAATGTCTAAATGGTAACCTTTAACATCTGAAGAACGTTTCTGTTTTACGGTTCTTTGTGGTGGAATAAAGTTTTCCAGATTATTAAAAGTTAAGAAAGAGATGGTTCTTTAAAGAACCTTTGACTAAATGGTTCTATGTGGAAACAAAAATTGTTCTTCTATGGCATCACTGTGAAGAACCTTTTAAAGCACCTTAAGTTTTTAACTGTGCACACGTTCCCTCCCAGAACATATTTAGTAGTACTGGCCAATCGTGATGTAATTGCAAACGCTCTATAGTGCTGTACTAAAAATATAAAATAAAAATAGTGTATTATACTGTCTCACTAGGTGTCTAATATGCACCTTCTTGAGTTACAGTTGTTCAAATTCCTTAACTTAAACAAAATGTCGTTCAATGTGGCACGTCTGTAAAACCTCTACATTATTTCTGTTTTACTCACTCATACGGTAACAATTTATATATATATATATATATATATATATATATATATATATTTCACCGTTTTGTGAACTGAAAAGGGTAAGCTTCGTAGTCGATTTGTATATCAACACTAAATATTCAGTGTTAATGTTTTAGATTTTAACACAGTTTATTGGTCATGCTATAGTTTTCAAACACAAAAAAATTCGTTTTTCAGATTTAAAAAAGGATTTAACTTTAAACTGTTATTAGATTGCAGTGATGAAATTAAAGTATGTTTTGAATTATTTATTTATTCAGTCATTCATTCTTTGTCGTACATTTCAGTTTCAATTCTAGTGAAATTGTCTAGTTTCGGAAGGGCGTCACTAGCCTATGCAAACTAGCGCTATAGGGAAACACTGTTAGTAAGGCTTGTTCATATGGCTCCACCCTGAGCCATAATAATGTTATCGTCAAAAATACATTAGTAGAAATATATTGTTTACTGTTAGTCAAAGAAAAACCAAAAAAGTGTGTTTACTTCTACGAGTTTAAAAAATAAAAAATAAAACCACAACTGGCAAGAACAATAACATAATACTGACTAAAGAATCAATAAAAAGTAACAACGAAGTAAATGAAATTTGTAATTTTTTTTGTGCATATACCTGTATAAGATCTTTAATTTATATCTGTATGTCTTTTTGTCTAGACTTAAAGATGTATAAAAACCTCAGCATGGCTCCACTCACTTCTAATTTAACAGAAGAGCAAAGGAAGCAGCTCTGTGGATTGCTGGGGAATGTAAAACTGACTCTTCTCTACAAAGCTTCAGTCCATGGATATCAAGCTTCTGCCTTTCATCAGAGATGTGACCGTCAGGGTCCCACCTTGCTAGTAGCATACAACTATTCAGGCTACATCTTTGGTGGATACACAAGTGTAGATTATGCTCAAAGTGGGCAGCAAATTAGAGACAGAGAGGCTTTTTTGTTTAGCCTTAAAGGAAGAGCTCCTGTTCGCATCAGCGTTAACAGTGAATGTTTTATACGTTATGATGGTATTGGGGTGCCCAGCTTTGGTGAACAGTTGTTATTTTGCTACAACAACCAACCAGTTGTGTATAATCAGGGAGGAAATTTTTATGGCATGGGGATTAATGCATTCAATTTTAGTCCTGTCACACTATATGGGAATGACACTGAACTAAGTGAATGCGAGGTGTACAAAGTGGAACAGAGTAAGTCAGAAAACAATAAATTATATACATTTGTTAGTCTGTTCTTTTGAAATGTACTGCTGTTAATGTTACTTTTTAATTGTGTAATAAAACTTTAATTTAAAAAATCCAGTTCCTCAGATCAATGCCAAGATAAAGCCATGGAGGAATGTTCTGTGGACAGCTAAGTATGTTTTCATTAAATATGATTTTGCTTCTGATTTCAAAGAATATTGTACAATAAATTCAAATGTGATCTGTGTTGTAGAAGAAAAGCAGAGCTCTTGGAAATGATCAGGAAATATAAATCCCTGATGACGTCTGTGAGTCAAGTCAGAATCCTAATGATCGGTCCTGTAGGTGCTGGAAAATCCAGCTTCTTCAACTCCATCAACTCCATCTTCATGGGCCGCATTACCAGCAAAGCCATGTCAGGATCTGCAGGCACTAGTCTCACCACACAGGTATGGATTCAATGAGAATATAGAAGAGCTCAAGGAATGTCTCTTGATGACTTCAGGTCTTCAGGTGTGATTCTCTTCTTGGTTGGTAGTTTCGCACATATCCAGTGAAAGACGGTCGTCAGGGAAGGCTGTTGCCATTTGTGTTGTGTGACACCATGGGACTCGAGGAGCAATCAGGTGCAGGACTGGATATTGAGGACATCACCAGCATTCTTCAAGGTCATGTACCAGACCACTATAAGGTAAGGGCACTCATCTCCACAACGAATGAAGTTTAGAGAACGAATGATGTTTGTTTCATGCTAAATCCTCTTGATTCAGTTCAACCCCATCACACCGTTTCAACCCAATGAGCAAAAGGCTTCCAGACCTGCATCTCTACAGGAGAAGATCCACTGTGTGGTGTATGTGATAGATGCCACCAAAATTGCCCTCATGTCTGACAAACTACAAGAAAAGCTCACCACCATACGCAAAAAAGTGAACTCACTGGGTAAGTAAGATAACAGCACTTTAGGATATATCAGAGATTAATTATAATCTAGTGACTAACACATTATTTACACATTTCAGGCATTCCCCAGATGGTTTTGATGACCAAAGTAGATGAAGCATGCCCTCTAGTGGAGGAAAATCTTCAGAGTCTTTATCTCAGCTCCTACATCAAGTCAAAGGTGAGACGCGGTCACATGATCACATGGTCTGTTCCTACAGGACTCAGAGTGAGTGAGATGTTGTTTTGTGTGTGCAGGTTCAGGAGGTGAGCTCTTGGTTGGGTGTGCCGGTGTCTTGTGTGTTACTAGTGAAGAACTACAGTCAGGAGCTGGAGCTGGAGCTCAACTGTGACGTCCTGCTGCTCACCGCTCTACAGCAGATGCTCAACTTTGCAGACGACTATCTGGATGATGCTGGTCCTATGTAGGACAATTTAATAATGTGCTACTAGTACAGTTTGGTCTCCCTTTGTAGTTTATCATTTTGTCTTTGTGTGGAATAATATTTATACTCAGCTATTTACAGTTTATAATCTACTTGTAGGATATCATATATATATATATATAATGTATATATATATATATATATATATATATATACACATATACATATCTGAGGAACTAGTATCCTAATTGATGACTATCTTGACTGTTTATGTTTTTTCTTTTTCTTTTACAAAGCTAAATTACAAGGCAAAATTACATTTATCATTTCTACATTTAAAAACATATTAAATTAAACAAAATGCATATTTTTTTTTTACTAAATACATGCTTTGGAACAACTGTGTATTTTTTTTTACATTTAATTCTTAAAAATTTTATTTAACAGGGACAATAGACAGTCAAAGACTGTCCCAGAATTAGCTACAGAGCTACGTCGGTCATGATCAGAGGCGCAAAAACAGGGTATGCAGTATGCATAGGGACAAATGAATCTGTAATTAATCTGTTTTATTTAATGGTTTTTAGCAGAAAGATATGAAAGATATGAAGATATGAAACGCTCATTTGACACATTCTGTCACAGACGTGATAACATGACCAAAATGAATAAAGGAGGTAAACATTCAGGGGCGCATAACAGATAATACAAAGGGGAAAATAAAAATAATGCATTAAAATGAGGACAGCAATGTCCAAGTGAACTAACAGAAATTGTAAAAAGATTTTGAACAGGAAGATTTTTAATGTTTTTAAAGAATATTCTTCTCTTCTGGGGACAGATGTGGCCTAATGGTTAGAGAGTTGGACTTGTAACCCAAAGGTTCGGGTTCGAGTCCCAGGTCCTTTCACCAAGCCTGCATTTATTTCAGCAAAAGCAGTAATATTGTGAAATATTTTTACTACTTAAAATAACTGCTTTCGATTTGAATATATTCAATTAAAATGCAATTTATTCCTGTGATCAAAGATAAATTTTCAGCATCATAAGCCAGTCTTCAGTGTCACATGATCCTTCAGAAATCATTCTAATATGCTGATTTGCTGTTCAAGAAACATTTATTAGTATTATAATTATTAACATTTAAAACACAAGTACATTTTTCAGGATTCTTTGATAAATAGAGAGATCAGCATTTATACAAAGATCAGAAATTATAGCAATTAACACTTTTATTCACCAAGGATGCTTTTAATTGATCAAAAGTTATGATGAATACATTTATAATGCTATGAAACATTTTAATTTCAGATAAATGCTGTTCTTCGGAACTTTCTCTTCATCAAAGGCTTCTACAGCTGTTTATAACATAATAATAATAATAATAATAATAATAAATGTTTTTTGAGCAGCAAATCAGAATATTAGAATGATTTCAGCTTTACTGTTGTTGCTGTGCTTTGGATCAAATAAATGCAGGCTTTGTGAGCAGAAGAGACTTCTTAAAAAAAAAACATTAAAAATCTTACTGTTCAAAAACGTTTGACTGGTAGTACTACAGTAAGTGATGTTTTACCTGTTATAATAGTAATTTTATAATGTCCAATTATAAATCTAAAAATAAAATGTGGAAAATGCTATATTATGTAGTGGAAATGGTAAGCTAAATGAGACAATAAATGATCCTATGCTATGAGATATATATATACCAGTCAAAAGTTTTTTTTTTAAGAATTCTGTACTGCCCACCAAACCAGCATTTATTTAATATAAAATATAGCAAATTTATAGAAAGTTGTTATTTAGCAAGGATGCTTTAAATTGATCAAAATTGATGATAAATACATTCGTAATGTTACAAAAGGATTTAAATGCTGTTCCTCTGAACTTTCTGTTCATCAGAGAAACTTAATAATAATAATAATAATAATAATAGATGTTTTTTGAGCAGCAATCAGAATATTAGAATGATTCTACACTCAAGACTGGAGTAATGATGCTAAAAAAATTAGCTTTGACATCACAGGAATAAATTACATTTTGAAATAGGATATTCAAATAGAAAACACTTATTTTAAATAGTAAATACATTTCACAATATTACTGCTCTTGGTGTATTGGTGAGCAGAAGATACTTTTATAAAAAAAAATCTTACTGTTCAAAAACTTTTGCCTGATAGTGTATATATAGGCAACTTTAATTTTTCTCTTATTTCTAGCTTTTAATTGGCTAAGAAATCAGATACACTGCTGGACAATAACCAGTAATAATGATTTGTTTATATACTACAAACATATCTTTTTTTTCATTCATTTGTAACACATAAGGCAGAATATTTTCTATACTGTAAGCACTGCATTGTTTATATACTTTATTATCTGAAGAAGACTTGAAAAACATAAACTGTACATTGTCACAATTGTGTGTTCATGTTTCCAAACGTTTCTTGTTTTTCTGTGAAAACAACTGTTTTCATACAGCCATGGCTAGACCCTTTTGAGTTTTGACCATATTAGGAATCTTAGGAAACTTGTACGACTTTCTGCGTGAGAGCGCCCTCCGGCTTTGAGTATGAATCATAGGGCTAATTCCAAACAGAAGTGAATATCCCTATGCCCTACTCCCTTTGAAGGACAGAGCCCTTTGAAGTGTGTTCTTTTAAGGGAGTAGGGCATTTCTGTCTCATATAAGGGTTTGGAACTCCCTTGGCTAACGGAATGACTGACCGATTGTTACCTTGACAACGCTGCGTGTGTGTGCAGCATTCAGCGTTCATCAGTTGCAAATAAACATTTATTCTCATTATTATTTATTTAAATATTGTCTAACTGTGTCTTATTTACTATTAAACTTTTTTCAAACTAAACGTGCTTAAACTTGCCTACACTACCGTTTTAAAACATATTTCTATCACAATGCATCGCAAGATCTCCTAACTGAAGATCAGATGATCACTAAAGGAAATCACTTCCGTGAAGTGACCATAGCATGTTCTCTTCGCTAACGGACTTCTGGAAGGGCCCTTCGTGAAGGGATTAAGTTGCTCACTTTCATTTGGATCGTCCCTACAAATGGCGTCCCCTTCCCGAAGTGCCCTTGAAGGGTGCAAAAAAGCCATTTGGAATTCGCCCATAAACTGTAAAAAGGTATTAATTAAGCACACTGCATGCATGGATTGTTTAGCGCTCCTGATGTTCATTCTGGGCACGAATAAAACAACAGGTCATGAACAGACTATCCTGTCTCTTTTAATTTAAATCTATATTTATTCACACTGCCGTATCACTATGCCTTTACGTACGGTATATTTTGGTTCGTTGTCAAAAATACCAGTGTGAACGCTAAGCGGACCAGGACCCAATCAATCAGGGTATCTTCCGTCCATTCCATATCCATTTTCAAACAAAAAAAGGGAAAACGAAAAAACGGATCATTCTTTTCATTTATCATTTCATCATAACATGAACAAAAATAAATAAGGATTTTAAAAATAAGGAAAATTTTGGTTCGGACCAAATTAACCAAACGAACCGAACTACCTAAGTGCGAACAACTGTTCGCCAAACGCAGCTCGTGGGACAGCTAACCAATCACAACACATTTTTTTCAGAAGGCGGGCCTTCCTCACAACCAGAACTAATCGAGCCATTTGTGCAGGGTGGAGAGAAAGCTATTGTAATAATGCAATAACGCGTTTTTCGAACCACGAAAAATCTCCCAATCCCTGACATCTTTACCTTCATCCATAGAGGGCGCTGTTGACATAGAATGGTGCCGTGTGTGTGCATTGGTGAACTTTCTACGTGAAACGGCATTCTGATTAACGCTACTGGTAAAGAAAGATGAGCTACTGTTTACATGCGGGTCAAATGTATGTTTAAAAGTATCTCCCTACCTCTTAGCTCCTGGCTGATGAAGGGCACAAGGTATTGTTTTAGTTTCTTCCTGTGTAGTAAACTTTGAGAGAATTTTAAAGTGTTTATTTAGTGATATCATTAGAATGTCTAGCGGCTCGTTAGCGTATATGCATATTTCAGATGTCAGTATTAAGATTTCTTTTGGTTCGCAATCCAGATAGATTGTTTACAGCAAAGCAGATCTTCCAATTTGGACATATTTTATATGTTTTATGTTTTTCTCTCTAAATTGAGATCGTGAGTTTTAACAAAATTAATTGATTATAACTTAGTTCATAAAGCACTCTAAAAGGAGATTGATGCAATTTATAAAATCTTATAGGTCATTCAGGTTGCACTTTGAAGGAAGTTGTCAATGGTTAAAACTCATAAAAACTCATATTACTATGGCTTGCTACAGTACAGTAAAGCAAAGATATTCATTTAGCTTGTTTACTAAAAATGTATCGTCTCACTATAAATTGTCATTCAGATTGTAATGTGCATTCGTTACTTTATAGGTTTGTAATGCGTATTTTTACACAATTTGCAAGCAGATGCTTACTGTTTGTTTGTTTGTTTGTTTGTTTGTTTGTGTTTATGCAGCTCTTACGGTGTTTTTTGGAAATTAAATCTTTATAAACATCAGTTCCTGAGAGTAAAGTGCATCTGTTCAGCTGAGAATGCTACAATTAGGCTTTGTAGAAGAGCATAATAGGACCCCTTTAAATTAATTTTGACATTTTTCTTAAATATAATTGGTAAATTACAGAAAGATTTGAGTAATTAAATTGAGCACAAAGTTGTTCTCTGAAGCACAAGCATCCCAGGTCTCAGCTACTACTTACGTTTTGTATTACTGCACCTTTAAATCACTTGTGATTTAAACTACGTCAGCGTAGTAAAAAAATCTCCAACAGATGAATGCTCCTATTGAGATGTTTTATAACAGTACGACCTTCAAACACGCCAAAGCAGTGCAAATAACAGTGCTGTTAAACGTAAACGGACTTCCTTAATCTAAAGACCAAAAGAAACGGAAGCGTTTCGAGGTTTCTTGTTCTGCAAAACGTAAGTGACCAAGCTAGTTTTTAATCAACAGTAGCTCTTTGAGTATATGCACACAGTAAGTTATTTACCCAGTGTTTATCTTCCAGCAAAAGGTTAACGAAACGCAATGAATCAAACATTGTATTTTAATTGGAACAAATAAGCTTTTCAATGTTTATTCAGTGTTCGGTGTTTATTTTCAGTGTTCCGCCTTGACAGAGGTGTTCAGGCTACACAGGCTGTAGCCTGTGCTTTGAAGGCTAGTCTCTGGAATCTGTAGTTAAATCTAAATAGGATGCGTTAAGAATTTAATGTTTGTGGTGTTTAATGGTGCCCTGACAAATCGCTCAAAAACTTACAGAACTTCTTCCCAAAACTCCACCCACACGCGAGTGCGCAGTCTTGTTCTTGAGAAGAACACCCGCTACTTAAACTACCCATTCAAAAAAATAAATAAAAACAATAGCAGAACATACATGCGCTTAAATCACACCTAAACAGAACATAACACACTTTTTAGACTTGCTACGTTGTTGTTGTTTTCATTTTCTTTTGGCACAGATGCAAAAAGCCAAAGTTAGAAAAGTCAGCACAGATACCCTCACTTCTAATTTACCTGAAGAGCGAAGAGAACAGCTTTGTGCCTCACTAGGAAATGTGGAACTGACTCTCCTCTACAAGGCTTCAGTTCATGGATATCAAGCTTCTGCCTTCCACCAGCGATGTGACCGCCAGGGTCCCACTTTACTTGTAGCCTACAACCGTTCAGGCTACATCTTTGGTGGATACACTAGTGTAGATTATGCTCAGAGTGGCCGAGAAATTACAGATGAGGAAGCTTTCCTGTTCAGCTTTAAAAGTGGAGCTTCTAGCTACATCAAAATTAACAGTGGATATAATGCACGTTACGATGACGCTGCATGGCCCAACTTTGGCCAGCAGTTGTACTTTTGCCACAACAACCAACCAGTTGTGTATCATCAAGGAGGAAATGCATTGAACATTAATACCTCATCAATGTATGGCAATGACACTCAGCTGACTGAATGTGAGGTGTACAAAGTGGAACAAGGTAAGTCAATCATCAGCTTTCTTCCTACTTCATTACCACTTTCTTTAAAATAATTAACTTATTTAGTGTCATTAAAACATCTGTGTTCAACAATTCCTAGCGCCTGAAGACAGCGTTGAGGAGAAACCATGGAGGAATGTTTTATGGACACCTGAGTATGTTTCGACTTAATCTCTCTTCTGCTAATTTCCTGGGCTCCTCTGAAATAATAAAACTGATCTGTGTTGTAGACGAAGAGCAGAGCTCATGGGATTGATCCAGAACCATAAACCCTTGATGAAGTCTGTGAGTCGAGTCAGAATCCTAATGATTGGTCCTGTAGGAGCTGGAAAATCCAGTTTCTTCAACTCCATCAACTCCATCTTCACTGGTCATGTGACTACTAAAGCTGTGTCAGGATCAGCAGGCACTAGTCTAACCGTACAGGTACAGGATTCAGCAGAACTTTAGGACTTTTTTGAATAAGATTCACTGTAGAACATTTGTTGTTTTATTTGTTGGTAGTTTCGCATATACCCAGTGAATGATGGTCGTGAGGGAAAGCCGTTGCCATTTGTGTTGTGTGACACCATGGGACTCGAGGAGCAATCAGGTGCAGGACTGGATATTGAGGACATCAGCAGCATTCTTCAAGGTCACATACCAGACCGCTATAAAGTAAGTTCATAGGTTCATGTTTTTGTGTTTGGAAATATATATGTATTAGTAAGGTTTCTATTATTCTCAATTCAGTTCAACCCCATGGCACCATTTCAACCCGATGAGCAAAAGGCCTCCAAACCTGCATCTCTACAGGAGAAGATCCACTGTGTGGTGTATGTGATAGACGCCACCAAAATCTCCCTCATGTCTGACAAACTACAGGAAAAACTTGCTTCCATACGCAGAAAAGTGAACTCACTGGGTGAGTAAACATATGTACACCAATCTTGTGACTAATACAAAGCAGGTTGTACATCTGACGTACCTTCAATCATACCGCAATAATTTCAGGCATCGCTCAGATTGTTTTGATGACAAAAGTAGATGAAGCATGTCCTTTAGTGGAGGAAAATCTTCAAAGCCTTTATGTCAGCTCCTACATCAAGTCAAAGGTGAGATGCAGTCACATGATCACATGGTCTGTTCCTACAGGACTCAGAGTGAGTGAGATGTTGTTTTGTGTGTGCAGGTTCAGGAGGTGAGCTCTCGGTTGGGTGTGCCGGTGTCTTGTGTGTTACCAGTGAAGAACTACAGTCAGGAGCTGGAGCTGGAGCTCAACTGTGACGTCCTGCTGCTCACCGCTCTACAGCAAATGCTACGCTTTGCAGACGACTATTTTGATGATATTCGTCCTGTGGAGGGCAACACTAAATAGAGTTATCTCTTAGTTCTTGCAACCTACACCAGATTCAGAAAAAGCCAAAAAAAAAAAAAAGCATAATGAAACATAATGAAACATAATGAAATTCTCACATTGGTCATTTTGCTTTTATGCAGAAACAATTAGTATTTATAATTATGGTCCAGTATTTCATTGAGCTACTTTTTAATTTTTTTGAATATCAAGTATACAGTTAGGCACACTTTTTTCCTTTCACCTTCATTCAGTTTGTGTAATTTTTCAGTGTGGAAGTAAGTTGTTTTCTGGTAATGTGTTCATAACCCACCATAAGTGCAGTAAATGGTAAAACAGTCTGTAGACTCTGTACTACAAACCATTGTGTTCATAATTAAAATAATACATTAAAATAATATGAGACACACCAATTTTCAATATCAAGCAGCAAAACAAACTGTTTTGTACAGATAAAAATAGCTGGACCCAGATAAGACTGGAAGCCAGAAACATTAAATGTACAAATGGTCACGCCTGCATTTACAGGAAAATGTGAATCTGATATGAATTTTTTACTTTTGCTATGATTTTGGAGCTACTGTGACTTCATCTCTGAAAGAGGACTAATAAAGTTTGACTATTTTGTAAATTTGTTTTGGCAATGTCTATTTTTTTTTCTTTTAGACAAAAATGTAGCACTGATTGTTTAGACTGGTTAACTAAAATATCATCAATATTTGCATAAAACAAAAATAATTTAAAATGTGCTACTCACCTTAATTGTAACATAGAAGTAATAGTGATAGAAGTCATTCAGTAATAATATACAGAATTTCATTTGATTAAATACCTGGACTGTTGCTGTTGCTTATTACATTACCGTACCATTATTAGGTTTAAAGTATAACACTAGAATTGCATAGCTTTTTTGATTCTGTGCTAGAAGTTTCTTTCAAAACTGAGAACAATTAAAATAACAACTCTATGACTAAACAATTACTAATATTACTTTTATATAGAAAATATATTTAATTACACAATTTAAAGTTTCTAAATAATAATAATAAAAAAATATTTTATTTGCTTGATGAATGCTAAAATAGACATGGTTATTTTTTATACTTACTAGTATCAGGATGCGATTTTCCTTAGGGGATGGGAGGGATACCTCCTGATCAGCACAATAAGCTAGAAGATTATTATTCAGTTCCGTTTGCCGGTTCTAGTTCTTTTATAGTCATAAAAATCCATTCAAGAAAATACAAATAAGGTACTTATTTATAATTTTTGCTTTTGTGCTTTTGTTAATTGCTTGCTTATGTATATATTTTAGTAATAACAGTGTTAGGACAGTGAATTAACAGAAAAAAAAGGGCGAATAAAATATGCTTAAACTGTATAAGCAAATATATACATAAAAAAGGCTTTTTTTTTTTTTTTGCTAAACTGGCCTTTTTTTTTTTTTTTTGGTTCTGTTGAAGTGTTAAAGTTTCTTGTCACACATGTCATCATTTAGGCTACATGTAATACTATCTCTGTAATACTATTGCTGTCTCTCTGGCAGTTGATTTGATGCTATGTGTTTGTGCAGAGAGGCAGTCTACCTCATGAAACTGATTTCTGACAGGCTTTTGAGACCGGAAGTGAAGCTAAAATTGGATTTGGACAAAAGCATCATCCTCAGGCAGCATTTTTCAGCTTTCGGACACAGCCACTAGGTGGCTACTGTCTACCTTCCAGCTGTAATCGACGAGAGTTCATTCATTATTTCGTTCACAGAGAAGGCGGAATGTTAACAGTAAGCTCCACATAAATCATAAATATGTAATACAGGATCAGCAGGCACTAGTCTAACCGTACAGGTACAAATTCAGCAGGACTTCAAGACTTTCTTCAGTTTGTAAAACAGTTGTTCCACTCTGATTCCTGTTTGTTGGTAGTTTCGCACATATCCAGTGAAAGATGGTCGTGAGGGAAAGCCGTTGCCATTTGTGTTGTGTGACACCATGGGACTCGAGGAGCAATCAGGTGCAGGACTGGATATTGAGGACATCAGCAGCATTCTCCAAGGTCACATACCAGACCGCTTTACAGTAAGTGAATGGGTTCATGTTTTGGGGTTTGGAAATGTATATTTATCAGTAAAATTGATCTTTCATTTCAATTATTCCCAATTCAGTTCAACCCCATGGCACCGTTTCAACCCGATGAGCAAAAGGCCTCCAAACCTGCATCTCTAGAGGAGAAGATCTACTGTGTGGTGTATGTGATAGACGCCACCAAAATCTCCCTCATGTCTGACAAACTACAGGAAAAACTTGCTTCCATACGCAGAAAAGTGAACTCACTGGGTGAGTGAACATATTTACACCAATCTTGCAATGAATACAAAGTAGGTTGTAAATGTGAGATGCCTTAAAAAGTACCTCAACAATTTCAGGCATAGCTCAGATCGTCTTGATGACCAAAGTAGATGAAGCATGTCCTCTTGTGGAGGAAAATCTTCAGAGCCTTTATGTCAGCTCCTACATCAAGTCAAAGGTGAGACGCGGTCACATGATCACATGGTCTGTTCCTACAGGACTCAGAGTGAGTGAGATGTTGTTTTGTGTGTGCAGGTTCAGGAGGTGAGCTCTCGGTTGGGTGTGCCGGTGTCTTGTGTGTTACCAGTGAAGAACTACAGTCAGGAGCTGGAGCTGGAGCTCAACTGTGACGTCCTGCTGCTCACCGCTCTACAGCAAATGCTTCGCTTTGCAGACGACTATTTTGATGATATTCGTCCTGTGGAGGGCAACCCTAAATAATTTTGCAGTTCTTTGAATACACATTTTAAAATACACAATTTGTGTATTTTTCTGCACTTTTTAAAGGTGTGCTTCTATCCTGATATTTAAATGATTGGGAATTCTTACTTTTGTTGTGATTTTCAGACTACTTTACGCTCTGTTGGACTCATCGTAAAATGTTTTAGTAATAATGTGTATTAGATATTTTGAGAAAAAAATGTAACACTGATTCTGTTTAAATAGACGTATGCAGTTACAAAAAATAATTTGCTAAACATCAAATAAACAATAGGTGTATAATAACACCCCAGTATCCTGGTATTCATTTTCAGCTCGCAGTTTCAGAACAGGTCAACGATAAGTTTTAAACAGCTACAACATAAGAACATCATCGCCTAAAGTGTTTCGTTTTCGAGGCTGTGTCGTTTGATTGGAGGAAAGAGAGGAACGTGATGTTACGCGTTCGGCTGTGGATATAACTTAAGATACCAAAGCATCGTTTCATTTTTTTGTTCAGAGAGAAACGGGAATGCAAAAGGCAAAGGTAAGATAAACTCTCGTAATGACATTCATAAAAGTAAAAGATATAGTACGCGAATATGCAATATTTATATAGGCTAAGATAAATATGACTATGTATTTTATTCGAGCAGATTTAGCTTTAGTTTTTCAGTTTCGATTCCGGGTGATCTTTTTCGGTTAGTTCGTGTACACGTGTAGGGCTTTCCGAAAACAAGTCATCTGACTGTTATCTATGTTTATCTGTTACAGAGAATTCAAATCACATATATGCCTTTTTCTTGTTTAGATGTCTTCAGCTTTTGCGGCGCCCAGAATTTACAACGCCCCTCTCACTTCTAGTTTAACAGCAGAGCAAAGAAAGCAGCTCTGTGGATTGCTGGGGAACCTGGAACTGACTCTTCTCTACAAAGCTTCAGTCCATGGATATCAAGCTTCTGCCTTCCATCAGCAATGTGACAATCAGGGTCCCACTTTACTTGTAGCCTACAACCGTTCAGGCTACATCTTTGGTGGATACACTAGTGTAGATTATGCTCAAAGCGGACAACAAATTATAGATGATCATGCTTTCCTTTTCAGTGTTCATGATGGTAAAGCCCCTCTCTGCATCAAAGTTAATAGAGGATGTTATGCACGCTCTGATGATGCTGGAGTGCCCAACTTTGGCCAACAGTTGTACTTTTGCTACAACAACCATCCACTTGTGAAAAATATATATATGTTAAAATCGAAAGCATTCAGTTTTTATCCTGAAACACTATATAGTGATGACACTTGGCTGAGTGAGTGTGAGGTGTACAAAGTTGAACAGAGTAAGTCAATTATCAGAAAAACTTAATTACGTACAGTAAAATTATATTTTTATATTATATATTTTTTTCTCAATAATTATTAATGTAATGTCATTTTTTTACCCAAATAGGAAGTACTCTGTTAGACCATCAGGTCAGTGCAGAGGAGAAGCCATGGAGAAATGTTCTGTGGACAGCTGAGTATGTTTCCTGTTGCTGAATTCATTCAGTAATAAGATAAGATTTAAGTTTGATTAAGTTTGATCTACTCTTTTGTAGACAAAGAGCACAGCTCATGAAAATGATCAGGAATTATAATCCCCCAGTGATGTTTATGAGTCAAGTCAGAATCCTAATGATCGGTCCTGTAGGAGCTGGAAAATCCAGTTTCTTCAACTCCATCAACTCCATCTTCATGGGCCGCATTACCAGCAAAGCCATGTCAGGATCTGCAGGCACTAGTCTCACCACACAGGTATGGATTTAATAAGATTCCCATAAGAGTTCAAGGAATGTCTCTTGATGACTTCAGGTCTTGATGTGATTCTCTTCTTGGTTGGTAGTTTCACACATATGCAGTGAAAGACGGTCGTCAGGGAAAGCCGTTGCCATTTGTGTTGTGTGACACCATGGGACTGGAGGAGCAATCAGGTGCAGGACTGGATATTGAGGACATCAGCAGCATTCTTCAAGGTCATGTACCAGACCGCTATGAAGTAAGTGCACTTATCTCCAAAATGAATGAAGTCTGAAATATAAACTGAAGATTCAGATTAAAGTAGTTTTTTTATGTATGTCATCTTAAATCCTCTTGATTCAGTTCAACCCCACAGTACCATATTATCCTGATGAGCAAAATATGTCCAGACATGCATCTCTAGAGGAGAAGATCCACTGTGTGGTGTATGTGATAGACGCCACCAAAATCTCCCTCATGTCTGACAAACTACAGGAAAAACTTGCTTCCATACGCAGAAAAGTGAACTCACTGCGTAAGTATGCTGTTATATCAAAACATAATTATAATTTATTGATGAATTAACTCTTGTCCTATGGCAAATGATTCTTGACTAGAAAAAAGCTTTTTTTTTTTTTTAATTGTCAGGCATTCCCCAGATGGTTTTGATGACAAAAGTAGATGAAGCATGCCCTCTAGTGCAGAAGGACCTTCAAAACATCTATCTTAGCTCCTACATCAAGTCAAAGGTGAGATGTGGTCACATGATGACATGGTTTGTTTCTACAGAGCTCAGAGTGAGTGAGATGTTGTTTTGTGTGTGCAGGTTCAGGAGGTGAGCTCTCGGTTGGGTGTGCCATTGTCTTGCGTGTTACCAGTGAAGAACTACAGTCAGGAGCTGGAGCTGGAGCTCAACTGTGACGTCCTGCTTCTTACTGCTCTACAGCAGATGCTCAACTTCGCAGACGACTATCTGGATGATGTTGATCATATGTAGAACAATTTAATAGAGTGCAACGAGTACAGCTTTATCTCCCTTTGTAGCTGATTTAACATGATATCTTTGTGTGGAATTAACTATTTCTATGCTATATTTACTGTTTAATCTACTGTTTGTGGTATATAATACTACAAATCACTACAATATCTTAAAATCTTAAAAAGTGTTATTCTGTTCTGTTTATCCATTCTAGTTTTTTCAAAATCATATCCATTTAATAAAAAGGAAATGCAAACAAAGTTTGTTACATTTCTGTGCACCCCTGTGCAGGTTTAGTGCAAATACTTAACTAGTGAGACATCATGGAATATAAAAACTAAACAAAACATACGGACTGCAGGCATTCGCGAATACGCGATACAGTCTGGTTAACTTAGTGTGCATACGCATAATTGTATCTATTAATATGCATTATGAGAATGATCACATAATTCAAGCTAAGGGGGTAGAAAATGTATATATTTATATAATCTCTTATAGTTAATCAATATCACACGAATAGTGCCGTTTTTGTTTCTTAAAAATCAGCATGGTTACAAATGTGATATTGATTTCATATAGCAGTTAAATAAACACTAAGTTAATATCAAGAGACTAATTGTTTTTGCTTTATTTCGCAAACAAAAAACATTCCAAACACAGGCACAGCATTGTTTTGCATCTCTGGGCAACATATGACAGTGTTTCATTCCTGAATGAATCATCCATTTAATTGATTCAGATCAATTGCAATGACTTAAGAGTGACTTACTGACACCTACTGGCGGTTTTAATTTCACATTTAAAGTATCTTTTCTTTTCTTTTTTAATAATTTCAAATATCAGCATTCAGTGTTTTATGTTTCAAATATCAAAACTTGTAACTGCAGGTTAAAGCATTCCATGTCCCTCTAAGCTGCATTAACGTGTAAATGCATCTTAATTTTGCTGATAGTGATTTTTATTTGTTTAGTAACACCGTAAACGTATTATTATAATTGACTGATTAAATGTAAGAATGTAGATGATGCACACTTTTAGAAAAATGCAATTTATAATGGTAAAAATGCCCATAAAAGGTATCCATTTAAACTTATTGGAAAATATTAATTTATATCACTGCTGTCAACTGACCACCTAGAATATATAGAATATAAAAATCTTTAGGAATCAGCTGTACATAGTCCTTAAGATATTAGCACAATAACACACTCAGCAAAATAAATCTTTATCGATACATTCCCAGAAAATATTGCGATATTATTTTTTGTCAATATCGCACACTCCGACTGACACTAAATGACTTGCAAAAGTTGCTTTGTCACGTCCAGTGTAGAGAGCAGTGCTGTTAAACGGAACTTGGACAGTTCACAGAAGTCCGAAGTTCACAAGAGAAAAGCGTTTCAGTTTGCCTGCAAAGAACGAGTGATTTACCTGCGAAACGAGCGTAAGCGACTCTGAAAAACTATTAACGTTATGCTATTTATATGGCTGTACAAAACATATAAGCAAATATTAAGCTTTTAATACTGTATTTAAATATTCCCAAGTATTTTTATAGACCGCAACTCGCACATGATGATGATGCTTAAACGATAGTTATTTAGGTGATGCAAAACTAGTGTTTATCTTTCATCAAACTGTGATTGAATAGAATCGAACTTCATGTATTTTTATTTCAACAAATACACTTTTTAGTTTCAGTTTCAATTTCTCCCGCATACAGTATGTGAACGTGAAAAAAATACAGTTATTTTCGTTGGCTGATTCTTTAACATTTCTTTTTAGTCAAATGGATATAATAAAACTTAGTATTTATACATGGTTCAAAATGTATATTTGTAAATAAAATCTTTTTTTTTTTTTTCTTACAAGAGTTTAGAAAATAATGATTAAAATATTAGTTCACATTAAATTTTGTAATTATTATTTACTCACTGTGTTGTACAGTTTTTTAAGAAAAATATTTAATTTTAAGTTTTTTACTTGTAAACTTGTAAAACTTAATTAATTTTATGTTATTGTTTAAATTTTTTGGCACAGATGCAAAAAGCAAAAGTTAGAAAAGTCAGCATCACTTCTAATTTAAAGGAAGAGAAAAGGAAGCAGCTCTGTGGTTTGTTGGGGAATGTGGAGCTGACTCTTCTCTACAAAGCTTCAGTTCATGGATATCAAGCTTCTGCCTTCCATCAGCAATGTGACAATCAGGGCCCCACCATACTTGTAGCCTACAACCGTTCAGGCTACATTTTTGGTGGATACACTAGTGTAGATTATGCTCAGACCGGGCAGCATATTACTGATGAGGACACATTCTTATTCAGCTTTCAGGGGAAGATCCCTGTGTGTATCAAAATTAACAGTGGCTGTAATGCACGTTATGATGACACTGGAGGGCCCAACTTTGGCAAACAGCTGTACTTTTGCTACAACAACCAACCGGTCGTGTATAATCAAGTAAGGGATGAATATCACTGTAAAGGGAGCATAAAAATGATTGCTGATAAAGCATTCAGTTTTAATCCTGCAACACTGTATGGAAATGACACTCAGCTAACTGAATGTGAGGTGTACAAAGTAGAAGAGCGTAAGTCAATGACCAGAAAGCATACATTACAACTTCATGTTTTTTTACACATTATGATGTAGTCAAACAATATAACAAAGTATCAAACAATATAGCAAATGTTATTTTTTTTTATACGCTTCCCAGACCCTCACGTTTTTGCAGAAGAGAAACCATGGAGAAATGTTCTGTGGACAGCTAAGTATGTTTCCACCATTTTCTTGTTTTTGTGATTTTTTTTTTCTCCTGCTAATTTATACAGTACTCTGATATTATAATGGTTGGTTTCTTCTTTGTATTCACAGAGCAGAGCTCATGGAAATGATCAGGAATCATAAACCCTTGATGAAGTCTGTGAGTCGAGTCAGAATCCTAATGATCGGTCCTGTAGGAGCTGGAAAATCCAGTTTCTTCAACTCCATCAACTCCATCTTTACTGGTCATGTGACTACTAAAGCTATGTCAGGATCAGCAGGCACTAGTCTAACCGTACAGGTACAAATTCAGCAGGACATCAAGACTTTCTTCAGTTTATAAAACAGTTGTTCCACTCTGATTCCTGTTTGTTGGTAGTTTCGCACATATCCAGTGAAAGATGGTCGTGAGGGAAAGCCATTGCCATTTGTGTTGTGTGACACCATGGGACTCGAGGAGCAATCAGGTGCAGGACTGGATATTGAGGACATCAGCAGCATTCTCCAAGGTCACATACCAGACTGCTATAAAGTAAGTGAATGGGTTCATGTTTTGGGGTTTGGAAATGTATATTTATCAGTAAAATTGATCTTTCATTTAAATTATTCTCAATTCAGTTCAACCCCATGGCACCATTTCAACCCGATGAGCAAAAGGCCTCTAGACCTGCATCTCTACAGGAGAAGATCCACTGTGTGGTGTATGTGATAGACACCACCAAAATCTCCCTCATGTCTGACAAACTACAGGAAAAACTTGCTTCCATACGCAGAAAAGTGAACTCACTGGGTGAGTGAACATATCTACACCAATCTTGTGATTTTATATAAAGTAGGTTGTAAATGTGAGATGCCTTAAAAAGTACCTCAACAATTTCAGGCATTGCTCAGATCGTCTTGATGACCAAAGTAGATGAAGCATGTCCTTTAGTGGAGGAAAACCTTCAAAGCCTTTATGTCAGCTCCTACATCAAGTCAAAGGTGAGACGCGGTCACATGATCACATGGTCTGTTCCTACAGGACTCAGAGTGAGTGAGATGTTGTTTTGTGTGTGCAGGTTCAGGAGGTGAGCTCTCGGTTGGGTGTGCCGGTGTCTTGTGTGTTACCAGTGAAGAACTACAGTCAGGAGCTGGAGCTGGAGCTCAACTGTGACGTCCTGCTGCTCACCGCTCTACAGCAGATGCTTCGCTTTGCAGACGACTATTTTGATGACATACGTTCTGTGGAGGACAACTCTAAATGATTTTTTTTTTCACAGTTCTTGCGGCTGAGGCCAGATTCAGAAAAGGCCAATCAAAAGCTCTTTGAATCATTTACTCATCTACTTTATCATAACTTAATCACACATAGTAATTTTCTGTAATTTGTGTTTATGCAGAAATGTTCAGTACTTTTATACTTTTGGTTAAGAATTTCACTGAACTACAAAAATGTTTACTACTTATTTTTTATTTTTAAATATTATACATTTTTTGATAATTTTACTAAATTGGTGTAATTTCTCTGTGCTTCTATCCAGTATTAAAAAAATGTGTTTTGTTGTGATTTTCAGGCTACTGTCACTTTTTGTTTGGACAATCTGATTTTTTTTTTTTTTTTTTTTTTGTAAAATGCTTTTGGTAATGTCTGAAAATGTAGAACTTATTCTGTTTATATAGACTGGTTAAAAATATCATTTACTAAACATCAAATAAACAAAATAGTCGAAATGTCTCCTAAAATGTTTGAAAATCTGCTACCGATTTGTAAAATTAATGTGCGAAGCGTCCGATGTCACCCGCTTGCAGTTATTTTAGGCATACAATAACAGCCCGTTATCCTGCAATCCTTTTTAATCAATAGGCTACTGTAAAATAATTATATATAACGTTAACAGGCGGTCAGCGACAACAGTAAAGATAGTTTGCGGTTTGATATTCAGTATTCTTTTGGCTATAACTACACAGTGCGCTGTCATAGACATGAAAATAAAACTGAATGTCATTCTGCATGATTTGTGAATTCGGGTGATGGTGTCCTCCTGGCCGAAATATTTTTTTTTTAAATGCTACTTTTAATTTTATAATGCCTATAGCTCTAAAAGTTACTTTTTTCCACACAAAAGCTCTTGTCCGTAAACCCATTGGTAAGTCCACCAGGAAGGAATGTGAAAGATAGGCGTTTTTCATGTTTAATCTATATTACCAATAAACATGCAGACAGCTCAAATACAAAACATTATTTTTAGGTCAAACATCACTATTCTGATCTGTGAAAGCTTTCACAGTTAAGTATGGGTCAGCTGACCCTTCCCTAATTAATTTACATAAAACTTTCACAGTTAAGTATGGGTCAGCTGACCCTTCCCTAATTAATTTACATCACTATTCTGATCTGTGAAAGCTTTCACAGTTAAGTACGGGTCAGCTGACCCTTCTCTGGGTCACTAACATCACTATTCTGATCTGTGAAAACTTTTCACATGATCATGATTCATGATCGTCTGTTCTGTTCTGTTCAATCGACTTATCGCGTCTTAATTTTAAAATGGTGGCAAACGGGAAATTCAAGGCAGGTACTATCTGTATAAACTGCTTGTGCTCTTTCAAAGTTCTCAGTGTCTCGTTTTAAATGTCAAGGCCCTCAGAAGTCCACCAATTAAGTGTGGAGTTACTTTGAACGTTGTTGTAAAAATGATTTAGCTGCATAGGCTATGCTATGCCCCTAGCACTAACATTGTAAGCCTAATGGAAGCACAGGTAAATAATGTTATAATTCGGAAAGCTTTGGGTTAATGGAGGTGGGAAACGGACATATGATTGTAATCGGTAACATGTTTTAATACACCCCAGGTCCATTTCACACCGAACTTCTCCTTTAACTGTGAAAGTTTTCACAGATCAGAATAGTAATGTAAATTAATTAGGGAAGGGTCAGCTGACTCATACTTAACTGTGAAAGCTTTCACAGATCAGAATAGTGATGTAAATTAATTAGGGAAGGGTCAGCTGACCCGTACTTAACTGTGAAAGTTTTCACAGATCAGAATAGTGATATTAGTGACCCAGGGAAGGGTCAGCTGACCCATACTTAAATGTGAAAGCTTTCACAGATCAGAATAGTGATGTAAATTAATTAGGGAAGGGTCAGCTGACCCATACTTAAATGTGAAAGCTTTCACAGATCAGAATAGTGATGTAAATTAATTAGGGAAGGGTCAGCTGACCCGTACTTAAATGTGAAAGTTTTCACAGATCAGAATAGTGATATTAGTGACCCAGGGAAGGGTCAGCTGATCCGTACTTAACTGTGAAAGCTTTCACAGATCAGAATAGTGATGTTTGACCTAAAAAACAATGTTTTTGTATTTGAGCTGTCTGCGTGTTTATTGGTAATATAGATTAAACATGAAAAACGCCTATCTTTCACATTCCTTCCTGGCGGACTTACCAATGAGTTTATGGACAAGAGCTTTGCTGTGAAAAAATTCACAAATCAAGCTGGTGAAAATGACACCAGTTTCAATTTTCTAAGTGACCAACTTTTGGAGCTATAGGCATTATAAAATGAAAAGTAGCATTTTTAAAAAAATTATTTCGGCCAGGAGGACACCATCACCCGAATTCACAAATCATGCAGAATGACATTCAGTTTTATTTTCATGTCTATGACAGCGCACTGTGTAGTTATAGCCAAAAGAATACTGAATATCAAACCGCAAACTATCTTTACTGCGGTAACAAACGGATCCCCTGAAGCGAAGCGTTCCGATCACGAGGCTGTGCTTTTTTTTGTCAGAGGGATGAGAGGAGCTTGACGTTAGGCGCTTAGTTGTGGGTTTAGGCGCTCAGTTGTGTGTGATACTAAAGTTTCATTATTTCTTCAGAAAGAAAGGGGAATGCGAAAGGTAAAGGTAAGATGGTCGTTATGAAATGTATAAAAGTACAAATATATATATATCAAGTATTTAGCCTATATATTTAGCCTACATATAGCCTACAATAAATAAGACTGTTTTTATTCGAGCAGATTTTGCTTTAGTTCCGGCTGATTTCGGTTAGTTCGTGTAGGGCTACCAGAAAACAAGTCATCTGACTGCTCTTGTGTATTTGTGTCTGTTACACAGAATTCAAATCATAATATCTTTATTTTTCTTGTTTAGATGCATTCAGCTTTAGGGGTGCAAAGCCCTTACAACGCTCCTCTTACTTCTAGTTTAACAGAAGAGCAAAGAAAGCAGCTCTGTGGCTTGCTGGGAAAAGCGGTGCTGGCTCTTCTCTACAAAGCTTCAGTCCATGGATATCAAGCTTCTGCCTTCCACCAGCAATGTGACCGTCAGGGTCCCACTTTACTTGTAGCCTACAACCGTTCAGGCTACATCGTTAGTGGATACACTTGTGTAGATTATGCTCGAAGCCGGCAGAAAATTACAGATGATGAGGCATTCAGTGTTCATGGTAGAGCCCCTCTCTGCATCAAAGTTAACACTGGATATTATGCACGCTTTGATGATGCTGGAGTGCCCAACTTTGGCGAACAGTTGTATTTTTGCTACAACAACCAACCACATGTGTTCGATCAAGAAGATGAACCGTTATATGTAATGAATGTCCTTCTTGATCATACACATAGAGCAAGGGTTAATGCATTCGATTATAGTGCTGCCACACTATATGGGAATGACAATCTGCTAAGTGAATGTGAGGTACAAAGTGGAACAGTGTAAGTCACTTGTTTAAAAAAAGTTTATGCTGTATTTTAGGGACACATGTACACTGTAAAAAAAACTTTTTTAGAAATATGACACAGTGTATCTACTGTATTACAGTATTGACCCGAATATAAGCCGACCCTGGTTATAAGACGACCCCTCTTTTTCCAAGATGTATCTTTTGGAAAAAAGGCGTTTTGAAAACAAAATCTTGTTTTATTCAATTTTTTTTTTGCATATTCTTCCTTTTTTAGTTTTAGTTTTGCAAGTATGGTAAATACTGGTAAAATGCACCAACAGTCATATTAAAAAAATATACACTTTGATTTACCATAAAAATAACAGGTAACCCGTCTAAATTTTATAACACTTAGGCTATCCATCTCATAGTAGCCTACCAACATTTCACTAACAGTAGAAATGAAATCTTATTGCAGTCTTCAAATCTGGGTACTGTGTTACATTTTAAAATCACTTACATGAAGTTTGGTTCCATCAGGCTAACATGACAGTCAAGACTCATGTGACTGTAAGCTTTTCTTTATTTGTTTCAACCGTGATCACAACACAGCTGTCTGTAATTATTAAATGCTCCTTCAGATCCTAATTAGTTGGTTCAGTTATGTTTGATCAGGATTGGAGCTAAACTCTGCAGGAAGCTAGATCTCCAGGAACAGAGTTGGGCACCCTTGGTCTAGACCCTGAATATAAGATGCATTTTTTTTCTGACCAAAATAACATTACATACATTTTACTTTGTTTAGCTGTGTATTGTAAATTATATACAATTATGTCTCGATTCTTTTAAAATGTGCTGCTAATGTTACTGCAGAAAAGATGATGTATAATAAAACTTTTCCAGTTCCTCATTTCAGTGCCGAGATGAAGCCATGGAGGAATGTTCTGTGGACAACTAAGTAAGTTATTTTGCTGCTGATTTCATGCAGGATTGTACAATAATTAAATGGTAATCTCTGTTGTAGGCAAAGAGAAGAGCTCATGGAAATGATCAGGAATCATAAACCTGTGGTGACGTCTGTCAGCCGTGTCCGTATTTTAATGATCGGTCCTGTAGGTGCTGGAAAATCCAGTTCCTTCAACTCCATCAACTCCATCTTCATGGGTCGAATGAAGTTCCCCAGATGGTTTTAATGACAAAAGTAGATGAAGCATGTCCTGAGGTGGAGAAAGATTTTCAAAGCCTTTATGTCACTTCCTACGTTAAGTCAAAGTTGAGATGCGGTCAGATGATCACATGGTCTGTTCCTACAGGACTCAGAGTGAGTGAGATGTTGTTTTGTGTGTGCAGGTTCAGGAGGTGAGCTCTCGGTTGGGTGTGCCGGTGTCTTGTGTGTTACCAGTGAAGAACTACAGTCAGGAGCTGGAGCTGGAGCTCAACTGTGACGTCCTGCTTCTCACCGCTCTACAGCAGATGCTCAACTTCGCAGACGATCTGGATGATGTTGGTCCTATGTAGGACAGTTTAATAAAGTGCTACTAGTACAGCATTATCTCCCTTTGTATCTGATTTAACATTATATCATTGTGTGGAATGTACTATATTTACTATTTAATATATTGTTTGTGGGATATACAACATACTATATTTATCACTACAATAAGACATCTTAAAATGTTATTTAGCTTGGTTTGTCCAATCTAGTTCTTTCAAAATCAAGTCCAATCAATAAAAAAAAAAAATGCAAACAAAGATCTGTCTTATCACTTAAACATGTTGTAATAGTTGCTTGTTACATTTCTGTGCCCGGAAGTGAAGCTAACGTTGAATTCGGACGTGCCTTGATTAGTTCCTACCTTGAAAAGCAACATCCCATAGATATATATACTGACTAGATGTCACCTCTGACGCTGCTGTCCATAGGAACGATGCGTCAGCGCGGCCGCCATCTTGGGTCGGGGGAAGCCGCGTCTACTCTGCACTAGCTAACATTGGCAGAGAACTATCAACGATTAAAATCACCTCAATTTGCTTAATTTTCAACCGATTTTCAAGCCGTTTGGTTTATTATAAATGTCAGACATATATTTATGATAGAACATAGGTAAAGTATTTTACTTATATGATATAAGTAAAATAATTAATCTATGTTCTATCATAAATATGTGATATATCATATACAATACTTATACAATACAATACTTAGACACACCTACATAACTAATTAATTTGTTCTACAATGCACAAAACAATTACAAGGATGCTGATATGAAAAAAACATGAGTAATATAAAATAAAGTATATATAAAATATAAATAAATAGATAATCTATTTATTTATATTTTATATATACTTTATTTTATATTACTCATGTAATAGAGCAAAATTTAAATTAATAAAAGCATTAAACAAAGCATTAAAAAAATATATATATAAAAAAAAAATAAAACAATTATGGACTTCCTGACCAACAGACCTCAGAATGTTAGGATGGGGAACCTAACATCTGCATCTAGGCAGAAATTAAATCATCATAAATCGTCCGAATCTCAAATTATTTTTTTTTCAGTTTTTTGGTTCGTTGCAACTGACAGACATGTATTTATGATCGAGTCCAGAGAAAATTGAAGCTTTTGATATTAATCTACTTCAAAACTAGGTGTAAGTTTATTATTCTTCCACTTCAGTGAACTTAAAATTAACTATTGTTACTTACCTTAGCCTAGTCTACTGCACACAAAATGGCTACAATGGTATGATATCCATACTTAAAAATACATGTTAATTAAAACGTTTGAATTGTACTGGTTTATTTTGTACATCAGCAAGCCTGCAATACAATGACCCAGCGTAAAATGGTTATATAACACAAAAACAAACATAACGTGCGTACGTAGTGTGAAAACATCTTCCAGTATTTACAACAGCTTATTATGATTATGATTATGATTATTAAATGATTAGGCTACAGTATATAACACAGGTTAACCATTCTTGGAAAACATACAGTTCATGAAAATATCTACTACAGCTTCTTAAATGATTACAGTGTATAAGACAGGTCAAGCATTCTTAAAACTGTGTTTAGTATCCCTGCAACAACACTACCTTACACAGTTTCTTCCTCAGACTTTTGCTCTGCAGTTGCAAAGTATGAACCTTTGCCACCTGGTGTTGTCTCAACTTATGAAAGGTACAGACAACCAGTGAAATTAAGTTAAAGTGGTGGTTGTCTATGCCATCTTGAGTGTCAACAATGTGATCACAAAGGCCAAATATGTCCTCAGACCCTACTTCTGCTTTCACAACTCTGTTTAACAGAGACACAGGGCACTGATGGGCTGCTGAGTTGATGTTAGAGGCCCGTCGGATGCAGTGCTCAGCCGAGCGGATCACCTTAACGGTACCTTCACTTGGTATTACTAGGCCTCCATTGTTTCTGAGGGTGAGCAGATGGTAGTTACAGCCAAAAGATGGTATGGTCGAAACTACCAAACTGTTACGACATACATTGCATGCAAGTTTTCTCATGACTTGCCTAACTACAAACCCCGCAATGTAAACAAGTGCGTTTTCAGTTAGGCACCCAAAGCATGTTGCTAAATAACTGTGGTCCAACACAACACCAGAGATTGGCTGAAAGGGAGAGGATGCAATGTTGTCATCGTCATCCTCAGCTGGCACCACAGATGACATGTCAACAGCTGACAGACACATGGTGTCATCCTGTGGTTGAACGTTGCCGGTCTTCCCTGGAGCAATGCCACAGCGGACCATGATGCGCCGGAAATAATTCTGGAAGTGAGCAACAGTTGGATTGTTGTTCCATCCACCTGAAATTAAAAAGGTAAGTATATTCCAGGTAAGTATTTCAGACAAGTGTGTTTTTAACAGCTGTATCCAGTAGGTGTGGAAGGTGCATGAATGTGTGTCTTGATTATGTGTGTTTTTGTAGAATTCTGTTTGTTTTCTCTCAACAACATTGCTCACTTCAATCTCAGCTCCTACCTGAGGCCCTGATGGAGTTGAAAAACAATTCCAAGTGGTCTTGGCTAAAGCGGTATGTGCACACATATCGCTGTCCCTTAAGTAGCTCTGGTATCATCATGGTGAAGGAGTTGATGTTGATAACAAAACCGGTCACAGATAGATACCTTTAAAATAAAGAGACTTCAATATTCCAACATTGACTATATGAAACCATAAACTTAGTCTGTAAATATTTACTTTAAATATTGTAAATAGCATTGCATTACATGGAACATACCAGGTAAAGTGAGAAATTAAAGTGGAAAAGGATCTAAATGTAATGTCAGGTCAGAGTGCGTTTTAGTGACTGAAGCTCTTACCACTCCCTACCCCAACAAACCTCCTTTTAGTTAGTGTGATGCCTTGTTAAAATGTCATGTAGTGCATGTGAAATCTCTCTACTCATTTATCCAAGTTTCTCACCCATCTGAGCATGTAAAATGTAGGCTTTGCAATGTGACCTTGTTGAGAACATTTGTAATAAAGTCACAAGAACATTGAGTAGAAGGATAGAAGCCAGAGAAAGATAGGAAAGAGGTAGACCGATTGATGTGGAATGAAGGAAATAACTTCTCAATACATTACCCAAAATTTTCTCTGAAATGAAGTCCACATGTTTTTCAAGTAAACACTTCGCTAAAGGAACCAAACAACACTGGAACAGCAAGCAGACGTTTTTTTGAACACAACGTCAAAGAAAAGGAGATGAACAAAGAACTTGATCAAGACGTTTTAAAGAGTAAATCTATAAGTGATTGCTTTGGGTCAAAGATCAGAGTATGTAACAAAACCAGACACACTCTATATCTACTCTATGGTTGTACTGTTACTCTTTAAAACTCTTGTTCTCTTACTTGTTATAACAAGTGAAGGTAAATACCTGGTATGCTAATGTTTTGGGGGCAACTGAAATTCTAGTTCACAGAGAAGATTGGCTACCTCAATACTGGCTATTAGATTCTACTGGTCTAAAAAATGTTTGTACTTGCTGATAGCATCTTTATTTGGGAAAACATCTGCAATGCATGTAATGATACACTATGTACCAGGTACACATTTACCTTTACTTATAGAAAATTAAAAAAATAAATAAATAAACCTCTTTGAGCAATGAAGTGGAGTGCCATCGTTCAGCCTCAACTTGGTCAAGTAAGCTCGGGCTTCAGACATAAAACCTAACGTGTCTTCCCAGTTGCGCAAACCTAGTGGAGCCTTGAAGCCTTTTGCACGTGGGTTTTTGCTGTTCATAACGTCGAACAATCTGTCAATCACCTTCAACACAAATATTCCTTACTATAGCTGCTTATGATTTACATTCCATAGACAGGCCCATCAATAACAGATGAAAACCAGATTCAATGGAACTCAACAAACAAGACTTATGAACTACTCTAATGCTCACTAACCACTGTGTTGAGGGAAAGGTAGACCTGTTAAGATATATAAGACGTTAGCAGTTGGTTGCTTGTTCAGGAGAATGACTGGATATAGCAACCCTGCCTTGGAGAGAACAGGCTTTAGGTTAGGAGGCATGACTGGCTGGCATCTCTACACTGAAAAAAATAATACGCTAGATTACTTAAAATATTAGTGCATCATTTTTGCACGCCTCTTTTTAAGCAATTTTCACATTCAATTTTAAGCAGTATTAGCTAAAAATCTTTAGTTGGTGATGCTTGAATATTTGAGTATCCTAGCAAATGGTTTTGCTAATTTATTGGTTGGTGTAACAATATTTTAAGCAGTTTTTGTTTACAAATTTAAGTTATTTCTACCACTAAAGTTATGTTTACCTAATCATACAATTTTAAGCTGTGTTGTAGTTAATGCGATAATTGAGTAATTAACAAACTGATGATTGAACATTATTATAGATACCTGATATTAACAAGCAGAATCACCAAAGGAGAAAAATCTACATTTTTACACTACCGTTATTGTGGACAGTGTCTGCATTAGTTGGGATCTTGACCCTTATATATTTAATGTTAGATTTTGATTGGATGCTGTATCTATGTTAAAAGAGACAGACAAACCAAAAGCAGCAGTCATCAGGTGATAATGATTGTGTTTTAACACAATCCTTAATTCACCTAGAATCTAATCTCTGAGTTATTTTTCCTTCATTGACTGTAACATCTTTGTAAACCAACAGCAATAGATCCTGTATTTTTGATGCATTTCGGAGATTTTCTTTAAACAGTTCTGTTTTATTAAAAAGAAAAGCATTTTGTTTTGGCACACACAGACATCAAGAACCAGCGTAAGAATCTCAACAATGGTGACAAACAGCATATTCAGAAAACAGATAGAAAGCTAATTCAGCTCATAATTTATTCATGTGGTAATGCATGATGGGAAACATGGATGAGTTTTGATTGGCTTATTTGATGATCACCATTGTTGTGATTCTCATGCTGATTCTTGGTGTCTGGCTGTGCCTAAACAAGATGGGTTTTGGTTTATATACATAAATATCAGAATTGCTTGAAAAAATATTTCCAAAATGTACAGCCATATCAGAATGTTTAGTTGTTGGTTAACAAAGCTATTACTGTCATTAAAGGATGAAATAATGATCATATTAAAACAATCAAGAACACCTGATGACTGCTGCTCTTAGCTGTTTTAATACAGATACAGCAGCCAAACAAAATCTAACATTAAAAATATAAGGGGCAAGCACCCAACTAATGCAGACACTGTCCACAATAACGGTAGTGTAAAAATGTTGATTTTTCTCCTTTGGTGATTCTGCTTGTTAATATCAGGTGTCTATAATAATGTTCCATCATCAGTTTGTTAATTACTCAATTATCGCATTAACTACAACACAGCTTAAAATTGTATGATTAGGTTAAACATATCTTTAGTGGTAGAAATAACTTAAATTTGTAAACAAAAACTGCTTAAAATATTGTGTTACCCCAACCAATAAATTAGCAAAACCATTTGCTAGGATACTCAAATATTCAAGCATCACCAACTAAAGATTTTTAGCTAATACTGCTTAAAATTGAAAGTGAAAATTGCTTAAAAAGAGGCGTGCAAAAATGATGCACTAATATTTTAAGTAATCTAGCGTATTATTTTTTTCAGTGTATGGTAGTGTGGTAGCCTGGAAGAATCAGCTGCTGTTAGGTAAGGGACAAGGTTGATTGAGCAAAGACCATCTTGATGCCAGAGGCATTTACTGAGAGTAAAGACTGTTCAAAGGGATTAAGTGCTTGAATCACCAGCTGAGGGATGAAGACGAAGATTTAGAACAAGAGTAGAAATGTCCACCTTTAGAAAAACAATTATCATTCAATTATCATACTTTTCATTTGCACATTTCGTTTCCAAAATAAATAAAAAATTACCTGAAGAAATTCGATCGTAGAAGAACATTCTTCAAACTGCGGATGTCCAGCCTCCATCAGCATGCGAAGAGCCATCGCCACCGATCGACTCAGTGTCTGGGCTGCCACTGAAACCTTCATTTTTTGCCCCTCAAAATCGATGTGCTTTCTGGTAATTTTGTTGGCCGCATGAAGACCCTCGTGTTCCTGAACATCGTTCAACTGTGATATGTATTTCCACTTAATTGTTCCTGCAGGACTGACGATTGAGCTGTAAGCTTGCAACATGTTCCTAGCCAATTTTAACAAATGGCAAGGGTCCATGATCACAAACACATTTTCCCCTGAGGAAGGGTGAACAAAATGTGTCTTGAGAGGCTGATTTAACTTTAGCTGGCATCCGAGCATTGTACACATGTTAATGTTTGAGATATGTCCATCCATTGTGATGCACACAACTTTGATGCCGCGTTCATGAAGTGCCTCCAAGGCGTGCAGAAGCAAAATTCTCTGTGTTTCTGGTTTAAGTGAGCTGATGAAGTAAAAGGCAATGGGCATTTTCCAGTGACCTTGTAATCCAACAACCATAAACACTAAAGCTTCACGTGCCACAGTAGTCTCATCTATTCCACTGCCGAGATCCTCAAAACCAACCATTGTCTGTTTGTGAGAGTCATACTGAACTTGTCTTCTTATGGACATGCCATCCAAGACAAGACACACTCTACCATACCTAGCAGGGTTTTCGTTTTTCTGTCTCTGTAGCATGTCTAAGAGTGATGTGTTTAATCCAGGTTTGGCATCCACAGTCTGCATCCATCTGTTATAGGTAAAGCAAACAGAATACATATTGACATATCAGTTTCATCTAGCTCTGACAAATGTGAAATTGTAGAAAATATTATATTTACTTTAGAAGAGTGTGAGGATGTGGGAGTGGAATCTTCATGGTTTCTCTCAAGTACGTGTAGGCTTTAGGCCCATGTAAATGCAATGTTAAGGCAAATTCCCGTTGAGCGGGAGTGAAGGCATGGTCATGCTTGAATAGTTCAACTGGAAGGTCTGTAGGGTTCAATGAAATATAGTTTCACAGAGACATACTGATTTAAAGAAAACTTGTTCAGATGCTTTTTTTCTACAACAAACTGAAAAACATTTCTCAGGTAAATAATCAAAAACAATATAGAGATGGCAATCAAACTGGGTGAGATGAGATACTACTACTAAATTATAAATGTTACACATGCAGAGAGAGAGAGAGGAGTGAGAGAGAGAGAGAGAGGGAGGGACCGAGTCAACCAACCAGAGTAGAAATCCAGCTTTTGTTCCAATTCCTCTGTTAACATCTTGTTTTTTTTTAAATCCTCCAACAAGGAGCTCACGGTCTTCTTTTGTCTCCTTTCCCGGTCCTTCGCATTTCTCAAGTCCCGTCGTAACTTCTCCATGTTCTCTTGATACACGGCCAACTTCTCTTTTGCTTTCACTGGCTCAAGGGCATACTGATGATCCTGAAAAATATTTAGCAACTCTGTTACTTCAATCCTGTCTCCTAACTTCTAAAAATGTCACTGTTACAGCCACCAGGCATCCAAAGGTGATAAATCACTTCACTTACAGAGATTGACTCATGAAAGAGGTTTTGTCCTACAAATCCCTTGACAGGCATGTTAGACCATGGCTGTGGAGATTCTTCAGTTGCCTTGTTTGATGTTCTGCTTAACCTTGATGAACTAGGCTGCTAGAAAAAAAGGAAATTGTTTGAACTTACAGAAACACGTAATAAATTAGAATATGTTGTAATAGAGTCATTCCAGCTGGAATCATCAAATGCTCCCCACCTGACCTCCTCCGATTTGTCTGAAAAAAATCTATGTGATGGGTAATATGCCCAATAAAGTGCAATGGAACGGCCACTTAAGTTGGGGTTCTGAAACACACTCGGCCAAAGATGTCTGTTGGGTGCCTCTCCAGCACATCATAATGAAAATTGATGTGCCAGTTACTTCCACTGAATTATGCTATGTCATAAAAGAAAACGAAACTGTGGATTCAGACACTTTCATGAACAACTTTCAGTAACTGTTATGTCACACATTTATTTGTGTTGGTGGTATACATTATTAAAGTGACTCATGTCTGGAAGTACATTTTTTGTATTTTTTTGTATAAGTGGAACAATAATACATTCTTTTGAAATGCCTATAACAAGTTGAATAGCAAAAGTGAACAATAGGATCAGTGATGAAACTCTGAGTTTTTAAAAAATAATTTCAGAAAAATGAGGTAAAACCCCATCCCAATTTTTGGACATTTTATCAATAAGAACATGCTCTTTCAAAAAAAAAAAAGTATCATGTTCACACCTGGTGTCATTCATGGGAAATATTGCTCTGAACATTGGCGTAAATTAGTTTTTTCAATTTTTGGACCTTAATATCTCAACATCCATCAGACTCTATTGTCTGATGTCAAAGGATGTGAAAAACAGGGTACATATCAGACCATTTACCAAGTTTGATGCTTATACATAGAAAATTGTGGTTTCTATGGACATCTGAAAACCTTTAAAGTAATAGTTTCAATGAAAAGTAGAGGGCCAGCATTCAGGTGTAAATTCAGTAACAATGCTGTGAGTTGTAATTCCCAGAAAATTGCCCAGAAAATTTCATGGACCTGGCACAACTAGTTCTGGAGATATTTCAATCTGAACATGGTCACTCAGAATGTGATGCCAAACCGGGGTAAAAACAAACTTTTTTTTACATAAAGAGTATGCACAGTAGGGATCTGAAATTTTTTATATTATCTATTGGGCATATTACCCATCACATGGATTTTTTTCAGACAAATCTGAGGAGGTCAGGTGGGGAACTTTTCCAAAATTTGATGATTTCAGCTGGAATGACCCAATAATAAAAAAAATGCTGTGACAAACCTTTGAAAGATGATCAGGAAACTTGAAAATGGATGGGATCGCTCCTTGCCGTAAACGGACTGTCTGTCCAGTCTTGTCAAAATCTTCAGGCCGAAAATGACAGCTGCACAGTACGGTGCGGTCTTTTGGCTCAAACCCCTCTCTCCTGAGTGCTATTGTCCATGACTGACGCCTCTGTTTATCACTTGGGAATCTACAAACAAAACAAATCCAAAAGTCCATAGCATTTTTGTAGTGTACTTCAAGGAACATAGCCACGTGATAGCAGTGTAAATTGGCATTCATTCACCAGGGAGGACGACAGCAATAACTAACCATAGCAATAAAAGCGTCCACACTGACCATTGACAAGCAAAGTCTCTCCAAGTGTTAAATAATGTATGGCTAAAATGTGATGGGTTCTGAACTTCTGATTGACTATTAGCTTCTAGCTTTTTATCGTTCTCAAATCGCTCTGAAAGTAACCCCAAACGGTATCGTGGTTATAGTTTATGTGTGAACGTCGTCATTCACATGAACGATTAACTTTACAAACTAACACGGACACAAATTTCAAACTAACACTGACCCAAATTCCAACATCTTACCATCATATTACATCGATGTAAATACATTCTGTTCATTGTTGGTTTTCATAACTGGCAAAAACAACTTGCACTAGCATGAGTCACTAACTAACTAACTCACATTAGCATGGATTAACTACGTGCGGTCGTAGGACTGAAACAATATAATTTCGTAACCACAATGTCATAAAATACATTCTCACCTGTGAAATGTTATCCCTTGCTGTTTGGTTTTTTCATTTCTTTCGTTCGAACATCCATATGCAGCACAGAAGTCCGGCATCTTCAGAGTTGATCTGAATGCGGGGAAACTTTGGCGCTTCCTTCAGATCCCCGACCCAAGATGGCGGCGACGTTGACGTATGCTTAGAGGCCCAAGGCGACATCTAGTCAGTATATATATCTATGGCAACATCCAAGGCAGCATTTTCCATCTTCCGGATGCAGCCACTAGGTGGCTATTGAAGTTATAGCTGTGATCGACACGAGCTCATTCATTTCTTTCACAGAGAAAGACGAATGAGAAAGGTAAGCTACAGAGTCGACATGAACAATGAACTTTAAAATAGCCTATATTTTAAACCATGAGATCATGTGGCCTAATAAAAGCTGTATTATGTTCACCTCACGCGAGCCGCCATGTTGATATCACATGGCCAGACAAATACGTGCTTTACTATTTTTATAACTCGTTATATGACACTCTTTTTTTTCTTTTATGGAATTCATTTAGCATGATTAACTGAGACAAGAGCGTTTCACAATGGCATTGGTAAGTGAAAATTTGTGAATGATTTCAATATTCACCCCACTAAGTGTCAGCACAATGTAGTAAATATTCTTCTTTTTATCTTTCAAAAATATGTCAGTCTTTTGGATTCGGATCGCAAGTGTCCACGGCTGCTCCCTTCACTTGTAAATTAACAGATGAGAAAAGTAAGCGGCTCCGTGCCTTGCTGGGTAATGTGAAACTGTCTCTTCTCTACAAAGCTTCAGTCCATGGATATAAAGCTTCTGCCTTCCACAAACGATGTGATCGTCAGGGTCCCACTTTACTTGTAGCCTACAACCGTTCTGGCTATATTTTTGGTGGATACACAAGTGTAGATTATGCTCAAAGTGGGCAGTATGTTACTGACAGGGAAGCTTTCCTGTTCAGCTTTCAAGGCAAGATCCCTGTGTGCATCAAAATTAACTTTGGACATTATGCACGTCTCGATGATGTCGGAGGGCCCAACTTTGGTCAGCAGCTGTACTTTTGCTTCAACAACCAACCAGTTGTGTTAAATCAAAGAGGGAATGCATTCAGTGTTAATACGGTAACAATGTACGGGAACGACACTCAGCTGACTGAATGTGAGGTGTACAAAGTAAAGCAGAGTAAGTCAGTCACCAGAAAAAGATTAATGTAATTATGTAATCTAACGTACGTTGTGTTCATATTAATTTTGATTGCCAGTCCCTCAGGTCAGTGGCATAAACAAGCAGTGGAGGAATGTTCTGTGGACAGCTAAGTATGTTTTAACTTAAATGTTTCCTAGTGCACTGTTGCTGTGATTTCACAAAATTGTGCTCTATGTTGTAGTCGAAGAGCACAGCTCATGGCATTGATCAGGAACCACAAGCCCCTGATGACGTCTGTGAGTCGAGTCAGAATCCTAATGATCGGTCCTGTAGGAGCTGGAAAATCCAGTTTCTTCAACTCCATCAACTCCATCTTCATGGGCCGCATTACCAGCAAAGCCATGTCAGGATCTGCAGGCACTAGTCTCACCACACAGGTATGGATTTAAAAGGCCTAACAGTTTTTTACTGTGATGTCAGCACCTGTCTTGGTTCATAACGGCTATTTCTTGTAGTTTCGCACATACCCAATTGTTGACCATCACGAGAGAAGGCCGTTGCCATTTGTGTTGTGTGACACCATGGGACTCGAGGAGCAATCAGGTGCAGGACTGGATATTGAGGACATCAGCAGCATTCTTCAAGGTCATGTACCAGACCGCTATACAGTAAGATAGTTTACAAATCTCCAGAATGGCTTTGAGTATGATGATTAGTTTAATGTATTATTGTATAATTGTATAATTGTTCTTCTTGATTTCTCTAAATTTAAGTTCAACCCCATGGCACCGTTTCCACACAAGGAGCAAAGGGTCTACAGACCAGCATCTCTACAGGAGAAGATCCACTGTGTGGTGTATGTGATAGACAGCACCAACATCTCCCTCATGTCCAGCAAACTAGAAGAAAAACTTGCTTCCATTCGCCGAAGAGTAAACGCGCTAAGTAAACTAACATTATACTACAACTCAATTTGTAAGTTGCTTTAGATAAAGCTATCTGCTGAATGAATGTAAAATGTTCTGGTAGGCATTCCACAGATTGTCTTGATGACCAAAGTAGATGAAGCATGTCCTCTAGTGGAGAAAGACCTTCAAAACATCTATCTCAGCTCCTACATCAAGTCAAAGGTGAGACATGATCACATGATCACATGGTCTGTTCCTACAGGACTCAGAGTGAGTGAGATGTTGTTTTGTGTGTGCAGGTTCAGGAGGTGAGCTCTCGGTTGGGTGTGCCGGTGTCTTGTGTGTTACCAGTGAAGAACTACAGTCAGGAGCTGGAGCTGGAGCTCAACTGTGACGTCCTGCTGCTCACCGCTCTACAGCAGATGCTCAACTTTGCAGACGATTATCTGGATGATGTTGGTCGAGTGGAGTATGACAACTTCCTATAAGTCGCAGCTGGCAGGAAAGTTTTCTTTTGAAGCTGTTCAAAAAACGTTAATGGTTTTTGTTTGAGTGCTAATGAGTGATTGCATGTGTGATGCTCTGTTGTGGTATATTTTGTTGTTTCTGTGCTAAAAAGTTTGGACGTTTTGTAAAATATAATTGTGAAATTACAGAAGGATATGAGTTAATAAATTGAGCATATGTTAAAGCAAAACGTGTTACAGCCATCCCTGCTCTCCTGTTCCTTTATATGTAAAACTTTTTTTTTATATGGGTGGAATTACTAGATGTGCCTTTAAATACTTTTGTGTTACTGTTGTAAACAAGACTTAAAAAGTGTTTAATACTTGTTGCCTAACAAGCCAAATCAAGTGGAAATATGGACCACAAAACCAGTCATTAGGATACTAATAAAGATGATGTTCCATGAAGATACTTTGTACATTTCCTACCATAAATATATCAAAACTTAAATAAAAACTACTAATATTTGATTAGTAATGTGCATTGCTAAGAACTTAATTTGGACAACTTTAAAGGCGATTTTCTTAATATTTAGACTTATTTTTATTATTTTGTATCACCTCATATAACAGATTTTCAGATCGTATCTCTGCCTATAGTATTGTCCTTTTCTAACAAACCATATTTATTCAGACGTCAGATTTAAATGGACCCTTATGGCTGGATTTGTGGTCCAGGGTCACAAATTATATTACTCTGACTGCGACTAAAGAACTATTCCGACGGGACTAGTTTTCCGTTATAAAATGTGTTTCGCGATTTTAATCCCGTCCGAATGCAAATGTCTGTGATTGATAGTATTATCCCAACGCTTCTCGTGGTTTTTTTTGTTTGTTTTGTTTTTGTTTTTTTGACCTACCTGAGCTACTATTTGCGCGCCAATCAAAAATAAAATAATACAATTAATAAGGAGAGCTAAATCGCGGAAACTGGTACATGGTAGCCTACATGAAATTGCAGACGTCATGACACGTAGGCCTAGCTATTAAAAATCAAACGTAGGCTAGTTTGGAAAACTAGTTCCGTACACCGTCAGTAGCCTACTTTCAATGAGAGCAGTGCTGTTAAACGGAACTTGGACAGTTCACAGAAGTTTGAAGTTAACAAGAGAAAATCGTTTCAGTTTGCCTGCAAAAAACGAGTGATTTTACCTGCGAAACGTAAGCGACTCTGAAAAGTACTAATGTGAGCCTATTTAAATGCATGTACTAAACATAAGTACTAGGTTAAATATTACGCTTATTATGATACTTATAGCCTATTCCCGAGTATTTTTTATAGACCGCAACATGATTGTTCATAAACGTGTTTTCGCTTAAACAATAGGCCTAGCTACATGTGTGTATATATTGTCAAAATTGATGGGACGTGAAATATATATAGATATAGATATAGATAGATAGATAGATATAGTATATAACTATATAACTTATTGCCTACAACTGTTATTGCCAGACTGCATCTGTATAGCAATTTGTTGTGCAAAAATATTCAGTAGCTACTTGCTAACAGTAGGCTACTCATAAGAATATCATAAGACATAACGTAAGAATATTATCGCCTAGGGAGATGAGTTTCGTTTTATAGGCTGTGTTTGACTGGAGGCAGGGTTGCCAGGTTATCACAACTCGCGTTCCAGAGGGTAAAATACACGTTTTCTGGAGGGGTTCCCCTGGTAAATTCCTAAATATCACGTTACTGGGGTTGCTTTATCCCGCGGCTCGGACATGAAATGAATTCCGCGGTAAAACTACGGACCTGGCAACCCTGACTGGAGGGAAGAGGGGAGCTTGATGTTACGCGTTCGGCTGTTGATGTAAGATAAAGCAGCGTTTCATTATTTCTTCAGAGAGAAACGGGAATGCGAAAGGTAAGATGCATAGTAGTTATGAAATTTATAAATAAAAAAAGTAAAGATATAGTGAATAAATATGCAATATTTAAATAGACTACACAAAATAAGACAATGTATTTTATTCGAACAGATTTTGCCTCAGTTTCAGTTTCGATTCCGGCTGATCAGTTTCGGTTAGTTCGGAAAGCAAGTCATCTGGCTGCTCGTATCTATGTGTGTCTGTCACACAGAATTCAAATCATATATATCCTTTTTTCTTGTTTAGATGTATTCAGGTATTCAGGTATTTGCGGCGCCCAGAACTCACAACGCTCCACTCACTTCTAATTTAACAGAAGAGCAAAGGAAGCAGCTCTGTGGATTGCTGGAGAATGCAGAACTGACTCTTCTCTACAAAGCTTCAGTCCATGGATATCAAGCTTCTGCCTTTCATCAGAGATGTGACCGTCAGGGTCCCACCTTGCTAGTAGCATACAACTATTCAGGCTACGTCTTTGGTGGATACACTAGTGTAGATTATGCTCAAAGCGGGCAGCAAATCATAGATGATAAGGCTTTCCTGTTCAGTGTTCATGATGGAGCTCCTCTCTGCATATATGTTAACAGTGGGAATTATGCACGCTCTGATGATGCTGGAGGGCCCAACTTTGGCCAACAGTTGTACTTTTGCTACAACAATCAAGCAACTGTGTACAATCAAATACTAAATAAATATATGGGCGCAAGGTGTAATGCATTCAATTTTAGTCCTGCCACACTATATGGGAATGACACTCAGCTGAGTGAATGTGAAGTGTACAAAGTGGAACAGAGTAAGTCAATTATCAGAATTATCTAATTACGTACAGCAAAATTATATTATAAGCTTTAGTCTCTTTCAGTTAATATTAATGTAATGTCAGTTGTTACTCAAATTCAAGTAGACCTCTCTTTTAGACCCTCAGGTCAGTGCAGAGGAGAAGCCATGGAGGAATGTCCTGTGGACAGCTGAGTATGTTTGTCAGTGGCTGAATACATTCAGTAATAAGATAGAGTTTAAGTTCAATTAATTTGATCTGCTCTTTTAAAGTCGAAGACTGCAGCTCATGAAAATGATCAGGAATCATACACCCCTGATGACGTCTGTGAGTCGGGTCAAAATCCTAATGATTGGTCCTGTAGGAGCTGGAAAATCCAGTTTCTTCAACTCCATCAACTCCATCTTCATGGGCCGCATTACCAGCAAAGCCATGTCAGGATCTGCAGGCACTAGTCTCACCACACAGGTATGGTTTCAACAGTTATAGTTTAAAGAACAACTTGATGACTTCAGGTCTTGATGTGATTCTCTTCTTGGTTGGTAGTTTCGCACATATCCAGTGAAAGACGGTCGTGAGAAAAAGCCGTTGCCATTTGTGTTGTGTGACACCATGGGACTCGAGGAGCAATCAGGTGCAGGACTGGATATTGAGGACATCAACAGCATTCTTCAAGGTCATGTACCAGACCGCTATAAGGTAAGTGTACTCATCTCCAAAATGAATGAAGGTTGAAGAAGGAATGATGTTTGTTTCATGCTAAATTCTCTTGATTCAGTTCAACCCCACCACACCGTTTCAACCCGATGAGCAAAAGGCCTCCAGACCTGCATCTCTACAGGAGAAGATCCACTGTGTGGTGTATGTGATAGACGCCACCAAAATCTCCCTCATGTCTGACAAACTACAGGAAAAACTTGCTTCCATACGCAGAAAAGTGAACTCACTGGGTGAGTGAACGAATACAAAATAGGTTGTACATTGATCCACCTGATAGAGTTGCACACAACATATCTTAAAATGTGTAATTTCAGGCATAGCTCAGATTGTCTTGATGACCAAAGTAGATGAAGCATGTCCTCTAGTGGAGAAGGACCTTCAAAGCCTTTATCTCAGCTCCTACATCAAGTCAAAGGTGAGACATAATCACATGATCACATGGTCTGTTTCTACAGGACTCAGAGTGAGTGAGATGTTGTTTTGTGTGTGCAGGTTCAGGAGGTGAGCTCTCGGTTGGGTGTGCCGGTGTCTTGTGTGTTACCAGTGAAGAACTACAGTCAGGAGCTGGAGCTGGAGCTCAACTGTGACGTCCTGCTTCTCACCGCTCTACAGCAGATGCTCAACTTCGCAGACGACTATCTGGATGATGCTGGTCACGAGTGATCACAAAGTTTTTTAACATGCTTAGAGCTTTTCCTCAGTTCCTGCTGAGATGTGTCCAGATTATTACATTGTCTTTGAATAGGATAAAGGTGGCTTAGCTCTGCCCAGTAATTAAGCCAGAAAAATGGTGTATTGCTTGTATTACATTTATTTATTGTGGCTCATTAATGCAAGAATATTGTTAGATCAGTACCTAATTAAGTTTAAAGTATAATATAATATTACAAATTAGGATTGTCACTGTTCGTCCATGAGAAAAGTCCATTTTGTAATGATTTATTCCTTATACGTGACCCTGGACCACAAAACCAGACATAAGTAGTACAGCTATATAGCAGTAGCCAAAAAAACATTGTATACATTTTTCTTGTATGCCAAAAGTCATTAGGATATTAAGTATGATGTTCCATGAAGATATTTTGTAAATTTCCTACTCTAATTATATCAAAACTTAATTTTTGATAAGCAATCAAAGAACTTCATTTGGACAACTTTAAACGTGATTTTGTAAATATTTAGATTTTTTGCACCCTCAAATTTCAGATTTTATCCTTATTTATTTATTTATTCAGCTTTCAGATTATTATCTTATTATATTAAAATCAATTCTGTATGGCTTGCTGATTGCAATTAAATGTTATGACGTTACACTGTGTTGGCATTTGCACCCTGGATTATGATGCTGCTTCTTTTTGCATTAAATGCTATTTTTTCTCTCCTCTAATATCAACAGGATTCACTCATTTATTTAGATCATTTGACCAAGGTTTTTCACAGATTTGTCCTTAATTGGTATTTAGCAGGGGGGAGCTTGACTGACTGGCGATCTGATAAATAGTAACGCCAAATCCGCCATTTTGTCAGCCAAACAAATCACGAGAGGAGAATGGATTCAATTAAGTGGAAAATGGTGTGTATTCGTTTTTCGCGGTTCAAATAAAACACCTTCTAATGTAATTCATGTTTATTTCCGCTTGAACCGAGGCGTTACAGACTAAGGCGAAGCCAACCGCGGTTCAGAAAAACACGGTCAAGCCAGCCGCAATTGAAATGTGAGCGCATATTACTATGATTAGGGTAGTTTTAGGAAGAACACAGAACGCGCTTTCAGAGCGCTTTTTATTTAGACGCCGCCCAGAATTAACAGATACTATAACAACATGACATGGCTCGAGATATTTTTCTGCATTAACATGCGTGTTGTTTATTCGTGTCTTTGACGGCTATGTGTTACTATATTATGTGTTAAATATCACGAGATATAGGATATAATTACACTTTAGAGGGATATAAAGACCTCATTTCTAATAAGTAGAAAAAAAAGATCAGTTTGTTTATGGGATGTCTATATGCACGCCTCAGGGGCGGATCTAGATAATATTTTTTAGGGTGGCAAAGGGGTGGCATGGGGTCTATGAGGGGTGGCAACACCAAAGCAAGCCCCCATGCACAGATTTTTGGGAATGGGAAATAAAAAAAGATAACATTTCAATATCCATCATGGCACCAAGTCAATAAACAATATAAAAAAACTCAGCATGTTATAAATGTTTCTGAGTTTGTGTCACTAAAGACTATGCAGTTCTATTAAAATTACATGGGCTCCTTAGATGGTATAAATCACATTTTAGAGAAAGCTAAAACTTTTGAATCTTAGTAGAGTGCAGAAGATGAAAATCACTAGAAAAGTTCAAATAGCCTACAAAAAAACGGTATATGAACTTGGTATGCACCACAATACATTAAAGTAAAAAAATAAACATAAAATTCAGCATTCTCTGCACATTTGGCCAAATTTAATTGTGGTATACAATACTGTAGCAGCTTCTTGGTCTCCTAACACAAGACTAGCTATATCTCTAGGCAGTCATTTCTCAAATGCAATACACATTAAAATGGTTACAAATAAAATTTGACAGTCAAACGTTTGAGGGTACAATATGTGCTATAGTTTATAGAGTAGTGGCATTTCCATTATCTAATGTAGTGGTACTGCAGGCCTACTGTAATTATACTGTATGTGTAAAACCCATGTAGATGATTCGGTCAAGCTCTCTCCTCTATTTTGCTACCTAATGTTTAACATACTCATTGTTAAACATTTTGAAAAAAACCTTTGTTTTGAGAACTGATTTGAGGGTTTGGGAAACTGGGCCAACTAAAATCAGTTATATTATGTTAACAATCGAGAAAACTGCAATACGACTAGATTTTTTTTACCTAACTCTGCTGTTAGTTTCCTTTATCGGCATCTTCTTGTTGATTTCATGTTATTGTTTCCTTCGGATGATAAAACTAGCGGTTAAAAAAAACGGAAGTCTCGCACATAGAGTTCAATTTTAACGGTTTAAATGACACAGTAACAATACAATACTAAAACGTCTATGTGACAGATGTGGACACCTCTTTTCTATGAATATATTCATTAATGTCTGAACGAACCTGTTTGCTCCGACACAAAGCTAGATGAAGAATCAATGGGCGGTTCCCTACACCACAAACAGGTGAAAGGTAAGTTACATATATTATAATAGTATAAAATATTACATACAAATTATTGATTAGTATTTGGAGATTATGATGTACAACGAATGTGTTTTGTCAATTCAAATAACTCTGTGCAGTGGCAGTTCACAGAAACAATGAAAGCAAAATTTAAAGACATCAATAAAACTTAACTGAGTCTTAGAGGATCAAACAAACAATAAATAAATACACAAATCACAAACAGAGGAAAAGTGTCCTTAACAAATGTACGTTTACATCAAGTTTACATCTGTATTTGAATTTTTTGTCTTTAAGGATGCATAAATGACAAGTGAGAGATGGAGTCCATCACTTCTAATTTAACTTAAGAGAAAAGAAAGCTCTGTGGCTTGCTGGGGAATGTGGAGCTGTCTCTTCTCTACAAAGCTTCAGTTTATGGATATCAAGCTTCTGCCTTTCACCAGCAATGTGATCGTCAGGGTCAAACCTTGCTTGTAGCCTACAACAGTTCAGGCTACAACTTTGGTGGATACACTAGTGTAGATTATGCTCAAAGTGAGCAGTATATTACAGATATCAGAAAAGGCCAATCAAGCTCTTTGAATCATTTACGTAACTTAATGAGAGCTAATCACATATTCAGTACAGTTCTTTGAATAAACATTTAAAAAACGTTTATTTGTGTAATTTCTTTTTACACTTGCGCTTCTATCTTGGTGTACCTATATTGGATTGTGAATTCTTCACTTTTGTTGTGATTTCCAGGCACTTTATTCTCTTTGATGCTCTAAAATGTTTTGGTAATAATATCTAGATATTTTCAGAAAAAAAATGCAACTGATTCTGACTGGTTAACGCAGTTAAAAATATAATTTGCTGAGTATGCACAGGTCAACGACAAGCGTCAGACAGCTACAAAATAAGAATACAATCCCCTAGAGTGATAAGTTTCGTTTTCGAGGCTGTGTAGTTTGATAGGAGGAAAGAGAGAGGAGGTTGAAGTTACGCGTTCGGCTGTGGATATAAGACTAGTTTCATTATTTCTTCAGAGAAGAAAAGGACAATGAGAAAAACAAAGGTAAGATACAAAACTAAAAAATATTGTGCACAAAAATGCAATATTTATATAGGCTGATAAATAAGACGATGTATTTTATTCGAATAGATTTAGCTTTAGTTTCGATTCCGGTTGCTCAGTTTCGGTTAGTTCGTGTAGGGCTGTCAGAAAACAAGTCATCTGAATGCTCGTGTCTATGTGTGTCTGCTAAACAGAAATCAAATCATATATATATACTTTTTTTATAGATATATTCATGGTCGTCCAGCCCTCAGAACGCGGCACTCACTTCTAATTTAACAGAAGAACAAAGAAAGCAGCTCCGTGCCCTGCTGGGGAATGCAGAACTGTCTCTTCTCTACAAAGCTTCAGTTCATGGATATCAAGCTTCTGCCTTCCACCAGCGATGTGATCGTCAGGGTCCCACCTTACTTGTGGCCTACAACCATTCAGGCTACATCTTTGGTGGATACACTAGTGTAGATTATGCTCAAAGTGGGCAGTATGTTACAGATCAGGACACATTCTTATTCAGCTTACAGGGCAAGATCCCTGTGTGCATCAAAATGAACACGGGACATAATGCACGTTATGATGATACTGGGGGGCCCAACTTTGGTCAACAGGTGTACTTTTGCTACAACAACCAACCACTAGTGTATAACTCTGGAAGCAATGCATTCAGTATTAATACAGCAACAATGTATGGCAACGACACTCAACTGAGTGAATTTGAGGTGTACAAAGTGGAGCAAAGTAAGCCAATCACAAGATTTTCATTTTTTTTTTAACCGAATAAAGTCCTGTACAGTATAACTTGCATCAATCTTTATTTTCAACATTTTATTTATTATTTGCAAGGCTCTCAAGTCAGTACTGAGGAGAAGCCTTGGAGGAACGTTCTGTGGACAGCTGAGTATGTTTCTACTCAGTTTTTGGTTTTGTTTGCTCATTTTAATTTGATATACAGCTATAAAAATGTGATGTGTTTAGACGAAAAGACAAGCTCATGGAAATGATCAGAAATCACAAACCCCTGGTGACGTCTGTCAGCCGTGTTCGAATTCTCATGATCGGTCCTGTAGGAGCTGGAAAATCCAGTTTCTTCAACTCCATCAACTCCATCTTCATGGGCCGCATTACCAGCAAAGCCATGTCAGGATCTGCAGGCACTAGTCTCACCACACAGGTACAGATTCAATAAGATTATAGTAGAGCTCAAGGAACATCTTCTGGTGACTTCAGGTCTTGATGTGATTCTCTTCTTGGTTGGTAGTTTCGCACATATCCAGTGAAAGATGGTCGTGAGGGAAAACAGTTGCCATTTGTGTTGTGTGACACCATGGGACTCGAGGAGCAATCAGGTGCAGGACTGGATATTGAGGACATCAGCAGCATTCTTCAAGGTCATGTACCAGACCGCTATAAGGTAAGTGTACTCATCTCCAAAATGAATGAAGGTTGAAGGAGGAATGATGTTTGTTTCATGCCAAGTTATCTCGATTCAGTTCAACCCCACCGCACCGTTTCAACCTGATGAGCAAAAGGCCTCCAGACCTGCATCTCTACAGGAGAAGATCCACTGTGTGGTGTATGTGATAGACGCCACCAAAATCTCCCTCATGTCTGACAAACTACAGGAAAAACTTGCTTCCATACGCAGAAAAGTGAACTCACTGGGTGAGTGAACTAATACTAGGTTGTACATTGATCTACCTGATAAAGTTGCACACAACGTATCTTAAAATTTGTAATTTCAGGCATAGCTCAGATCGTCTTGATGACCAAAGTAGATGAAGCATGTCCTCTAGTGGAGAAGGACCTTCAAAGCCTTTATGTCAGCTCCTACATCAAGTCAAAGGTGAGACATAATCACATGATCACATGGTCTGTTCCTACAGGACTCAGAGTGAGTGAGATGTTGTTTTGTGTGTGCAGGTTCAGGAGGTGAGCTCTCGGTTGGGTGTGCCGGTGTCTTGTGTGTTACCAGTGAAGAACTACAGTCAGGAGCTGGAGCTGGAGCTCAACTGTGACGTCCTGCTGCTCACCGCTCTACAGCAAATGCTCAACTTCGCAGACGACTATCTGGATGATGTTGGTCACGAGTGATCACAAAGTGTTTTAACATGCTTAGAGCTTTTCCTCAGTTCCAGATTGTTACATTGTCTTAAGTGGCTTAGCTCTGCCCAACAAGCCATAAAAAATGTTTATTGCTTGTGCTACATTTATTTATTGTGGCTCATTCATGCAAGAATGTTGTTAGATCAGTATCTAATTAAGTTTAAAGTATGATATTACAAATTAGGATTATCACACTGTTCACTCATGAGAAAAGTAAATTTTGGAAGTATTTATTCGTTATATGTGACTCTGGACTACAAAACCAGACATAAGTAGTACGGCTATAGAGCAGTAGCCCAAAATACATTGGATGGGTCAAAATGATATTTTTTTTATGCCAGAAATCATTAGGATATTAAGTAAAGATCATGTTCCATTAAGATATTTTGTAAATTTCCTACTGTAATTATATCAAAACTTAATTTTTGATTAGTAATATGCATTGCAAAGAACTTCATTTGGACAACTTTACAGGTGACTTTGTTGATATTTAGATTTTTTGCACCCTCAAATTCCAGATTTTATCTTTATATATTCAGATTTCAGATAATGTATGAATCTCAATTTAAAAAAAAAAAAAAAATGGACCTGTATGACTGGTTTTGTGGTCCAGGATCTCATTTTTAAAAGTAAACTATTAAAATCAATTCTGTATGGCTTGCTGATTGCAATTAAATGTTATGACATTACACTATGTTGGCTTTTGCACTGTATCACACCCTGAAGTACGATGCTGCTTCTGTTTACATTAAATATTATCTCCTCTAATAGCAACAGGACTCACCCATTTACTTAGCCAATTTGATCAAGGTTCACAGATTTGTCCTTAATTGATCCTTCGCAGGGAGTTTGATTGACAGGCGATATGATAAATCGTAACACCAAATCCGCCATTTTGTCTACCAAACAAATCAGACACGAGATGAGAGTGGATTAAGTGGAAAAATGGTGTGTATTCACGTCTTTTCGCGGTTCAAATAAAACACCTTCTAATGTCATTCATGTTTATTTCCGCTTGAACTGAGGCAGTACAGTCACGACACATTGAAGAGCTACGGTATTTATTGTTTGAATTTCTTAAAACATGACCAAATTTGAAAGCTGAGACTTTGTTTCATACCTAAAGTAACCTGCTCTGTCTTGTCTGTCGCGCATTGTCAGTTTCTTCTTTGCTCCACGATGTTCAGCTATTTGTACATTTTATGCCTCTGGCTTCCAGTCTCATGGCATCCATCTAATTTTAGCTGTACAAAACGACTCGTTTTGCTGCTTGATACGGCAAACTGATGCGTCTTAGCATATTATTTGAATGTGTTATCTTAATTATTAACAAATATTAACACACTGGTTTATAAAGCAAACCGTTTTACCATTTACTGCAAGCTGTTATTCTTCTGGTTATTTCCATATAGCGTTAATAAACCGGAAGTCTCGCACATAGAGTTAATTCTTCATGTATATTTTAACCTTTTAAATGAAACAGTAACAATACAATACTAAAACGTCTATGTGACAGAACTGGAGACCTCTGGTGTTTACTATGAATATAGTTATTAATGTCTGAACGAACCTGTTTGCTCAGACACAAAGCCAGATGAAGAATCAATGGGCGGTTCCCCACACCACAAACAGGTTCATCTGTTTGTTCAGACTGTTAGCGCAGTTGTTAGCTCCCTCGACATACATTGTGTTTTAGAGACCTGACAGTTCATTAATAGTTAGATGATCAGTTTCAATGCTAAAATCGTGACTGTATCACAGGAATGAACGAACTTGACAAAACAGGTTCGTCTTGGGTGTAACATCCTAAGAACAAGTGAAGCATTTCAGTGATACTTTCACACAAGTGCTCTACGAAAGGTAAGTTCCATATACATATTATAATAGTATAAAATATTACATACAAATAACTGATTAGTGTTTAGAGATTATGATGTACAACGAATGTATTTTTTTTTTCAATTCAAATAACTGCAGTGGCAGTTCACAGAAACAATGAAAGCATATTTTAAAGACATCATTATTCTTAACTGAGTCTTAGAAGATCAAACAAGCAATAAATAAATACACAAGTCACAAACAGAGGAAAAGTGACAGTCTTTAACAAATGTATGTTTACATTTGTATTTGCATGTTTTTGCGTTTAAGGATGCATAAAAGACAAGTGAGAGATACCATGGAGTCCCTCACTTCTAATTTAACTGAAGAGAAAAGAAAGCAGCTCTGTGGCTTGCTGGGGAATGTGGAGCTGAATCTTCTCTACAAAGCTTCAGTTCATGGATATCAAGCTTCTGACTTCCACCAGCGATGTGACAATCAGGGTCAAACCTTGCTTATTGCCTACAACCGTTCAGGCTACATCTTTGGTGGATACACCAGTGTTGATTATGCTCAAAGTGGGCAGTATGTTACAGATCAGGACACATTCTTATTCAGCTTTCAGGGCAAGATCCCTGTGTGCATCAAAATTAACGCTGGACATAATGCACGTTATGATGATGCTGGAGGGCCCAGCTTCGGCCAGCAGTTGTACTTTTGCTACAACAACCAACCAGCTGTGTATAATCAAGGAGGGAGTTCATTCACTTTTAATGCAGCAACAATGTATGGAAACGACACTCAACTGAGTGAATGTGAGGTGTACAAAGTGGAGCAAAGTAAGCCAATCACCAGATTTTTTTTTAACCTTTTGAAAGTAATTTACCTCATTTTTCATTGGTAACATTTTATTATTTGCCAGGCTCTCAAGTCAGTACTGAGGATAAGCCTTGGAGGAATGTACTGTGGGCAGCTGAGTATGTTTCTGCGGTTTCGGTTTTGTTTGTTCATTGTAGTTTGATAAACAGCTATAAAAATGTGATCTGTGTTGTAGACGAAAAGAAGAGCTTGTGGAGATGATCAGAAATCACAAACCCCTGATGACGTCTGTGAGTCGAGTCAGAATCCTAATGATCGGTCCTGTAGGAGCTGGAAAATCCAGTTTCTTCAACTCCATCAACTCCATCTTCATGGGCCGCATTACCAGCAAAGCCATGTCAGGATCTGCAGGCACTAGTCTCACCACACAGGTGCAGATTCAACAGGATTCATAGTGTTTCCTGCAAAAGTTCAAGGAACATCAAGTAATGTGATTCTCTTCTTGGTTGGTAGTTTCGCACATATCCAGTGAAAGATGGTCGTGAGGGAAAGCAGTTGCCATTTGTGTTGTGTGACACCATGGGACTCGAGGAGCAATCAGGTGCAGGACTGGATATTGAGGACATCAGCAGCATTTTTCAAGGTCACATACCAGACCGCTATAAAGTAAGTGTACTCATCTCCAAAATGAATGAAGGTTGAAGAAGGAATGTTTGTTTCATGCTAAATTCTCTCGATTCAGTTCAACCCCACCGCACCGTTTCAATCCGATGACCAAAAAGTCTCCAGACCTGCATCTCTACAGGAGAAGATCCACTGTGTGGTGTATGTGATAGACGCCACCAAAATCTCCCTCATGTCTGACAAACTACAGGAAAAACTTGCTTCCATACGCAGAAAAGTGAACTCACTGGGTGAGTGAACTAATACTAGGTTGTACATTGATCTACCTGATAGAGTTGCACACAACATATCTTAAAATGTTTAATTTCAGGCATTGCTCAGATCATCTTGATGACCAAAGTAGATGAAGCATGTCCTCTAGTGGAGAAGGACCTTAAAAGCCTTTATCTCAGCTCCTACATCAAGTCAAAGGTGAGACATAATCACATGATCACATGGTCTGTTTCTACAGGACTCAGAGTGAGTGAGATGTTGTTTTGTGTGTGCAGGTTCAGGAGGTGAGCTCTCGGTTGGGTGTGCCGGTGTCTTGTGTGTTACCAGTGAAGAACTACAGTCAGGAGCTGGAGCTGGAGCTCAACTGTGACGTCCTGCTGCTCACCGCTCTACAGCAGATGCTCAACTTTGCAGACGACTATCTGGATGATGTTGGTCATGACTAGAAAGTAGTAGAAAATATGTAAAATATGGTATCTGGTCAGTTAAATAATTTTGTTAATTTATAACAATACCGGTCACTTCCATTAGTAATTTATTATACTATATTTTGTCTACAAGTAACCAACCAATCAGGTTTAAAATAAAGAAATGGTGAGTGCGTGGTCAGTAAAAAAACAGTATTTCAGAGCTCACGAGAAAACCATTTTGCAAACAAGTTCTGTATTGAAACTTAACATGCACTGTTTAACTGTTTGCTAATAGGAATTAAACATTTGACTGACTGAGGTATTGAACCGTGTTTAATGTGCTTGTGAATTTAAGATGATTTGTGAGCAAAGTAGGCTAAACTCCCTAAAATGTTATTCTATTCACATTTTCAGAAATACAGGGTTTGAACTTATGTCATGATTTGGTCAGTTAATATTCTATATGTTTCCATGCTTGAAAAACGTGAGGTATGTTTGTAAGCTTACTTTTGATCAATAGGTGGCGCTGTTGCCAAATTGATGTGGCGTGGTCAGTGTGAACACACAAAGGTTTGTGTCAATATGTCAAAGCCTCAGACACAGTTTGGAATATTTCCAGCAAATTTGTTGTGTTAAATGATTACCGTTTTGTATATCGACATGAATTCCATAACTTTGTAGGCATGTACTGATCCAGATTTGCTGAAAATTGGACCAACGGTCTAGGAGGAGTTTGAAAAAGTTGTTTTTTAACATAAATTAAAATCTATGTTCTCGGCATGACCCAAGGAATATATTGAGAACACTTTCATTACAATAAGTCAATTTCATCAGATGTTATTAGCATTTTTTTAAAATTTAATGCCCCCAAACTTTTTGAGTGATGTCAGGGCATGGTGCCAAAGACTCATAAAGAGTTTTTTAATGATATGCCAATGTTCTTAAAATATAGCATTTTCTGACAAAGTTTAAAATTGGACGACACCCAAAATCGCTGACATGGAAAAAACTGGTTGGGCTTGACATGCTCAACCAAATCCAAAGTGACCAGTTTTATGATTTTTGGCCAAACCATTCAGAAGTTATGAACAAAAAGAGACATTTTTCATGTCCCCTGACCACTAGGTGGTGCTGCGTCGAAACTTGCAGAGATATAGCTCAGATCTATTTTTTGCATGCTCTTTGTTAAATTCGAGAACGGTTTGACCGGGTGTGCCTCACGTCCTGAAAAGTAAAGCTGCGGGCTCTTTAATCGCCCCCTGGTGGCTGGCTGCAGTATAGGCCTTAAACCCCGCCCTCTACATGTAATCTAATAGGATGTGAGGCAAACTAAATAATCAAATGACACTTCGAATACTTTTTTTTCCCAAAGATGGTTTCCATCATTTGAGGTAGTTCTTACAGTGGCGAGCGGTGACTTGTTTTACTGGGTATACCCCATTGGGTGCCCCATTAAAAATTGCATTGCAGGGGGGTAAAATATACGTTTTTTTGGCAGGGTTCCCCTGGTAAAATTATAATTCCAGGGGCTAAATATTATGTTATTAGGGTCACTTCAACCCGTGGACATGAAAAACAACCTGCGGCAACAGCGGGAAAACCGCAGACTTGGCAACACTGGCTAAGTGCTAAGGCAATTTTTTTTATTATTATTAATTCCCAATGAATAGGAGTTAAAACTCCCACCTGGGGGGTGTTCCATAAAACAAGTTTACCAAATAAGCCAGGCTTATTTGAGTTAGTCTGACTTATTGTCACTTGATTTGGCTCAAAATAAGTCAGACTAACTGAAATAAGCCTGGCTTATTTAGTAAACTTGTTTTATGGAACACCCCCCAGGTGATAATGTCAAAATTTCAAAAATAATAATATCTTTAAAATATTGCTAATTAGCGTTACAAACAACAATAAAATCAGAAAATAAATCAGATTTTATTATTTGCTATTTTTTCCCCCTGATGTTTGTTATTATTTTGCAAATGTTATATACTTTTTTATTTTAATTTACCACTTGGGCATGTTGACAATAACATACATCTTCAACACTGTCTAGCCTATATGTTTTCAGTGGACTTTTAAATTTGGCTTTGCTTGAGAAAGCATGAAAATATACAGTTTACGGCTTTTTTCATTTGATTTAGTCGAGTTAGCGTTACATCAGGGACAATGTGATTTTCGTCAATCGAGATCTGGCAGCAACAGCGAATTTTTCCACTTGGGCGAGCGCTCCGCTGACAGCGCTTACCTCCCACATGAAATCACGTGCATGCCAGCAAAACACTGCGAATGTGCATCAATCCTGGGGAGTCATAGCAATAGAGTGGAAGCGAGAAAGCTGCAGAGAATCGGCTTGCCCAGAAACTAACTAGATTTACAGAAAATTAGCATTGTCAAATAAATAATTTGAAGTACTTATTGACAACTTGTTATTAAGCTTTTAAGTTACATATCAAATGACAAGGGATCAACTTATAATCATGTTTATATTAATTAACCCGTGAACTCATTAACAGCTTATATGGACGGAACGCCATCTTATAATGCTGATTTATGATCAAGTGTTAGTTTTTCTAATAAGTTTCCTTTTAGGTAGTTATTTGATGCTATAAAAACGGGGTGTGGTGTTTGTGATCTTGCAAGATGGTAGCGGCCATACTGAGATGATTTGGCTTCATTTTTTTATAGTGGAATGAATGGGAGACGTGTCGTTCACTTTTTTTCTTTTTTTACAGTCTACGGGTTTGACTAATCAACTTGAATTGCCAGCATAGTCTAAAAATCTGAGCCAATTTTGGTGAAAATCAGACAACCCCCTCTAGGATGAGTTCGAAAAAGTTTTTTTTTTTTTAACGATTAAATAATAGTGAAAAAACTTGACCTTACCAATTTTCTGTCTAGACCTAACAGTTCAAAAGTTATTTGGACAAGTGGTGGCGCTAGAGAGTTTGAGTCGCAGAACTTCCAAATTTCATAGACTTCAAGAGCAGAAGACGACGACTTCTAACAGTTACAATAGGTGCCATCGCACCTTCAGTGCTTGGCTCCTGATTACAAAAAAAAATAGGCTATATAAGCAAGCACAAAGCTACCAAAACAACAAAGAAATACACAGGCCGACAGATGAATTACCGTTACTGTTTATTGAAACAATAAAAGTTGTGAATCAAATGAAGCAGACTTGTAGTCAAGAACCAGATATTTACTGTCAGATAGTTATTAGACAGACGACATCAGCAGGCTGAAACAATGAAACTGATGAACCGACAATAAACCAGACGCACAGAAACAATTTCTTCCGTCCTGTAGATTACGATATAAAAACACCTGTAACCATCCGTAGAAACCCACAGCACTATTAGTTTATATTAAACGGACATCTCTTTCTTAATTTGTATAATTAGTTTGGCATTTTTATATCACAGTAAAAAAACAAATACAACATAAGAGACGAGAACATTTTATTTTACATCAGTGTAAATAAAGTATGTTCACAATATGGCGACTTGTTAGTGTGAATAAGAGCCATGCAGATTAGCTCACTTCCCTACGCATAGCGAAGTTATTAATATGGACATATCCTGACAAACACAAGAAATGAAACGCAGATTGACTCCATATGGCTTTGAAGTCACACTGACCTCAGCGGTACATCTGAGCGACCTGGTTTATTTCTTACTTCTAAAAAAAAAATTAGACATCTTTATAGGCCTACGTTCTTGATTTCTGCATGGCATCCGTAACAGAATTGCTTATGTAGGCTATACCTGTAAAATAACATAAAATAAGCACTTATGTGCGACTTGGCAGGTTAATATTGTGTGGCCACAACGGCAAAGTTTGCGACGTAAGATGAGTCACGTGATCTGCGAAACGGAAACCTAAACGGCGCAAACGGACAGAGGGAATGTCACGTGATACATGGTCAATTTGTCTGTGCTTTTCGGTATTTGACATTTATAAAGAGCACATTCATATTCAAAATTGTAAAAAATAACGCAACACTTTTCCTTCAGAACTGTACAAGATTAAAATAAAAATCGACATTTAGTTATACACATTTATATGACAAAACTGTTACATTTATTATTTCTATATAGAAAAACAAAATCTTTTTTACTTTTAGCTGTTAGCAGAATGCAGTATTCCCTCTGAGAAAAGAAAAGAAAAAAACCTTTGAATTGGCATCTAAAGGTCATTGTTTATATACTTGCATGCTAGAACTGACTGTTTGCTAACAAAAAATTCCATCCGCAGAGGGGGATTACTGTATGAACGTAATAATCATCACTGTAGTACTGTTACTGTCCAGTAGGTGGCATCCTAAGCTAAGGAAATGTGCATTTGGAAGTCGTTCATTAGTCCATGCGAGGGAATACTGCATTGCCATGTTGTGTTGCTAGTAGTGTTCATTAGAGCTTGTTTTCTACTCCAGTTGGCCAAGTGGAAGGGTCACGCTCCTCTACCCTTTGGTTAAGCCCTTGGCAAGTCCTACTGGCCCTCTTTGGGTGAGGAGGGTGACTGGTTACTGGCTGAATTCTTGAGGGAGCCCAGTGTTTTACTGAACCAAGAGTTTTTGGCAGCTTGGACCTCAGTCATCAAAACGCCCCTCTGATGCTCCAGCTCCTGGTACAGAATATGAACAAACAATATTAATGTAACTGTAATCTGTGACACAGCAGTAAAGATGCTAAAATACTACAACAGCGTTTTAGTTGTGACAAAAATCCTAGAAGAAAATCTAAGTAGGCCATTTGCAAGAATAAATTCAAGGTTTTGAGAATAAAGTCTTAACGATAGAGGATTCAATTAGTAATACTTGGAAAACGTAATAATTCGGAAAAGTCCAAATTACAAAAATAATGAACATGACAAGATTTAAATCAAAATTATAAGAACAAAGTCGTAACATTATGAGAATAAAGTAACAACATTAGGAAATTAAAGTCATTACGAGAATGAAATCTTAACATTACAAGATTAAAATTGAAAGGATGCAAATGAAGTAGAAAGTTATGAGATTAAAGCAAAATTAGTAAAAATATTATGAGATTACTTGAACAAAGTCAAAAATTGAGAATAAAGCAGTCATTACATCTTAAGAAAGTTAAAAAGTTACATCTTAAGAAAGTTAAAATGGCAAAATAATGTCAAAATTGTCAGAACAAAATCATAACATGAGAATAAAGTCATAATATTATGAAATTGAAGTCATTACGACAATGAAATTCAGGCATGTGATCAGCTAGAGACAAAAAAGAAGGAAAATCTGACCATGCCCAAGCCACGCCCCCCCCCCCCCCCGTACTAATATATATTAGTAAATATATATTATATAAACTATATTATATATAATAAAGTATATAGAATTGTTATTAAAGTATCTGCCAAAAGGAAACATTACAATTGTCAATGATTTTGAAATAAATATCTTCTATATCTATAAATATCTGCTCATCAAGGCTGTAAAATACTATTACAAAAAAAAGAAAAAAAAAAATGTTTTCAATTTGAATATACTATAAAATGTAATGTTATTCCTGTGATGCAAAGCAGAATTTTCTTCATCATTACTCCAGTTTTTAGTGTCAAATGATATTTTAGAAATCATTACAATTTATTTGACTCTCAAGAAACATTTCTGATTATTATCAATGTTGAAAATAATTTTGCCGCAAATGGTGATACACTATTTTTCAGGACTTTTTGATAAATATAAAGTTAATGATAAACATTTATTTGCATTTATTAAATATTAAATGTGATGTTTTTTTTTTATTATTTCTTATTATTAATTTCTCTCTCTTTTTTTAAATCTTATACAAATGTTTGAGTGGTAGCTATCATTGTTTTCACAAAAATATTAGGATTATATAAGGATTATGTGACGCTGAAACTTCTCATCTGTTGAGAACAGATTTATAAACATTTCTAATGACGAATGTTGCGTTCCCAAATACAAATTAAAGAGGCTTGAACCAGTGATAGACCAGTGAATCGAAACTAAAAACAGTACTGTAACAGCATGTATCGTGTCAGACTACAGTCTATTATATAATTACATCACAACCGTTGCGATTTTTATGACAGCACTACCCGATGTCAAATTCTTACCGCCATTCATAGAAAGTTACCACGTTTCGGCACGGATTCTACTCGCATTTGGCGCATTGAAACATTTGAACGCTTGTAATGTTAACTGTCCTGGCGCCGCAAGCACGTACAGTGCTCTCAGGACCACTCCGTCCATCTTTTCGCAGTTTATTTAATTAACTGCCTAAGGCAAGTGAAAAAAATTTGAGATTAATAAATTGCAACATAAGATTTAAGTCAAAATTGTGAGAACAAAGACATAACATTATGAGAATAAAGTCATAATATTATGAAATTGAAGTCATTACGAGAATGAAATTGTTAAAAACATTATGAGATTAAAATCAAAATAGTGCAAATAAAGTAGAAAATTATGAAATTAATGAGAACAATCTCATAACATTGACATATGTCAAAATTACGTCAATAACGTTACAAATTTTTTAAATAAAATGGTCATATCAAAAATCTAAATTATGTGATTAAAGCAAAAAGACATGAATAAAGTTACAGCATTCCAAAATCATGAAAAACAAAATCATGTTAATCAAGCTGTTCATAAAATTCTGAGATTTAAATCAAAATTACATGATTAAAGTTGTAACATTAGGACATTCAAGTCAATTATCTGAATAAAATAAAAAAAGGTTTGATTAAAGAAGAAATGCATTAATAAGAGATGTGTCTCTTGAAAGTCAACTCATAACTAGCCTAATGGACAATCAAAAATACCCCAATGACCATATCCCAAATATCAAAACTCTAATATGCAATTCCTACACCTAAAGTACATATTTTATAGTCACTGATGAAAACCAATATATTGTATCGATCATAAACACAGCTCAAGGGCTTCTTACCAGTGGCCCTCCTTCGCTAAACTGCAGTTTTATCATCGGTAGAATATAAAATGTTTCAGTACAAGCATTTTAGTCAAATAAACTTTATGCAAAAAAAAAATCAACCCGTGGCAACATTTTAAAAGCAGCCCAATTCTGCAGAAAAACCACAGACTTTGCAACCCTGATTACAAGATTATAGGAGTAACTTGCAAAATCAAAATTTAGATTATGAGAAGTCATAAAGAAAAACAATATCAAAGCAATGTAGTGGAAACACTACGACTTGTAACAAATACTTACAACTATTCCAATAATATCATGACTATATTTTTATAAAGTTAATGTGGCACTAAAATGTAGTATGTATCTGTAAAACTCTGATTTTCAAGAACAAACTACTAATAGCTATTCACAAATCTTCCTTTAAACTGACATAACTATAAGCTTAAAAAGCACATAATATACTAGTAAATGTAGACTTTCATTGGTTGTTGGTTTGGACCTGCTACTGATGAGCTGATTATTAGCGGAGTAGCATCTACGAATCTATATAGCTAGCCATATAAATCTCCAGCTCTATGTTGTTTTATATGCTGTGACGTCTGACCTGGATCTTGCATTTGGCCTCCACCAGCTGGAGTTTGGTTTGTGCCAGCTCCAGTTCCAGCTCTCTGAGCTGAGCCTTCAGCGAGTCCTTCTCCTCGTCCAGATCCGTGTCCCGGTTGTCCTGACTCACTGCCGGGATCTGCAGGGGTCCATCTTTGCTGAACACTTCCCTACAGCGCTCACATGCCATCACTTTAGCCTGGAAGAACAACAACATGCAGTCTACTGAGCATCACCGCTCAAAGTGCCATATAAGAGTACGCATTGATTATTTACTCACTTTAACTATATCCAGTTCCTCTTTTGTGGACGCCTGCTGTTTCTCCAGCCTTGTACTTAACTGGGAACATATCTAATGCAAACAGAAGGCAGAATTTATTACCTTATTATATGCTAATCATCATAAAAGACACCAAAAAAAGACTCTGAAGCAGTGTTACATTAGTATCAGTGAGAGTTGATTATAGATTTTATTGTTAGTTTCAATTAGTTTTATAGTTTTTTGTTTGTTTTAGTAATTTTGTTTTTGTTATTTTTTATAAGATTTTTTTCTTCATGTGCATGATTGACTTTTGGGGGCACACAATTTACTTAGCACAAACGCACAAATTAATATTCAGTGCTCATGATTTTCTTAAATAAAAGGCACAAATTATTCAATATTCAAGTGCATGACTTAAAACGAGGGCACAAATGATTATTTTGTGCGTAATATTTACTTACAACGAGGGCACAAATTATTTTGTGTGCACAAAAAACGAGGGCACAAATTATTTTGTATACACGATTTACTTATCACGAAAGCACAAATTATTATTTAGTGCTCATGATTTGCTTATCACAAGGGCACAAATTATTATTTTGTGCACAACATATACTTATAATGAGGGCACAAATTATTTTGAGAGAAAGATTTACTTCTAACGAGGGCACTTTGGGGGATTATTTGTGAACTTTCTGTGTGCATTATTTTTAAATCGTGGGCACAAATTATTTCATGTGCATGATTTTTTTACATTGAGGGCATCAAATTATTATTTCATGTGGACAGCTTACTTAAAACGAGGGCACAAATTATTTTGTGTGCACAATTTACTTCTCACGAGAGCTAAAATTATTATTTTGTGCGCAAGATTTACTTATAACGATGGCACAAATTATTTTGCATTCACTTTTTGTGTGCATTTTCTTCAATCGTGGGAACAAATTATTTAGTGCGCAAAATTTACTTATCACGAGTGCACAAATTATTATTTAGTGTGCACAATTTTCCTAAATCATAGGCAGGAATTATTGTTTCATGTGCTTGATTTTCTTAAATCGATGGCACGAATTGTTTTTAATGTGCACAATTTACCACAATTAGTAAAAATTAGTAAACTGTGCAGGTCTCCGTAGTAAAATCTTTGTATAGTTTGAAATTTTTATTTCAGTTCCGTTTAAACTAAATAAAAATAAGAAATGTTTTTTTTTTTTTGGAAAACTGGCTGAAATAAAGTAAGTTTCAGTTTTTAAAATAATTTCATCATTTATTTGACCAAAATAACAAAAAAAGTAAACAAAATAGCAAAAAAAACAAAACAAAAAAACTAAATTTTATGTAAACAAAGTTGTCAAAATCACAAGAAAAATTCATAACATTATGGGATAAGTCCATTATCTGAATTAAGTTGTAACATAAAAATGATTATAGTAGTAATATTTTGAAAATAAACTTACAATTAACATTTTTTTTTTAATTTTAGTTAAAAAGACAATACATTAACAAACATTTTTTATTTTTTATTTTATTTGTGGCATTTTTAAGAAAGACTGAAATGGAATTTTCTCTTGTAAACATAATCCAATAATCTTTTTTTAATTTGCAACTTTGTGTACTTACGGGACTTCTAGATTTATACAGGACACTCAGGCATACCTGTTTATACTCGGCTATGATCGCTGTGGTCTTCTTGATCTCTAACTCGGCTTTCTCCAGCTCTCTTCTGAACACTTCCTTCAGCTGAAAAGCAACAATGATATTGTTCAGAGTTCAGAGCAGTGAAGTTCATTCGAGTGTCAGAGACGTTTTAATTTTCAGTCTTCAGTCCTTGTACCTGTGCCGTCTCCTCCTCTTGTCTTCTCTTCTCCTCCTCGGTCTCCACCAGGCGTTGTTTAGTGTTGAGCAGTTCTTTGTTTAAAACATCAGCTTTGTCCTCGGCCTGAAAACACAACACTTATTAGCACACAAAAATTTCAACAAAAGCTAAGCGTGTTAACTAGCGTAGAAATACCTGGTCCAGGTCGTTCCTCAATGCAATCTTACTGGTCACCAGTTCATGGGCAAGATCATCGTTCTCCTGCTCCAGACGCATGCTGGCCTCCTGCAACCGCCGGTTTTCTCTCTGCAGGGACACATAGACAGTTCATTTATGACCTTATGGTGGGGAACTTGTGCAGATTTACAGACAGAGACTGAAAGACTGCAAGGCCAGCTTTGCACAAGCTACAGACTCACATTTCCCAAGCACTTACATGTAAGCATAATAAATGTCTAGGCGAGTGCAAGGTTGTGCAAACTGCACCGTTTTGCAATACATAAATGCAACAAAACAAAATGTCAATATGTTACAAATTCTTTCAATAAATGTTTTCGTATTTTTGAGAGTTTATATTTTTGGTCACTTACACTGTGTCCTAACCAGTTTTTTTTTTTTAATACAATAATAGGGAATAGAGAAAGGTATTAATAATAAAATTGTAAAACAATATTGTCTACTTATTATTAAGATAATAATAGAAAACAAAGAAAGCTAATACATTTTTTTTTTCCAAAATAAAAAAAAAAGATTGTAATAACAGAAAATAAAGAAAAGTAAATAAAGTATCATAATAAATTATGATAGCAAAATTTTTTTTCAAATAAATAAAATGAAAATTAAACAAAGCTAACAATAATATAAATAAATTAAATAATACAAGATTGTTAGAATAATAACAACTACAGGTAGGCAATAATGGAACATTTTAAAAAAATAACAGTAAAAAATATAGACAAAGATTATAATAGTAAAAATATAAATAAGTAATGAATGAAAAAATAATTAAATAAACCTTACAATTAAAAGATAATAACAAACTAAAGAAAACTAATAATACTATGAAAATAATTAAAGTTGTAATAATAAAAATAAAAATTAACAGGAAACAAATGATGATAACAGCAATAAATAAATAAACAAGTAAATAAAGCTAACAATAAAGATAATTAAAAATAAAGAAAACTATTAATACTAGTAAAGTTTTCAAAATAATAAAAGATTGTAATAATAAAACATTGATAAAATTGAGGTAACAGTAACAGCAAATAAAAAAGAAAATACAAATAAATAAATAAAGCTAACAATTGTATTTATAAATAAACAAAAATAAAAGATTGTTATAATACAGAAAATGAAAAAAAAAAAGGCAGTAAAAAAATAAAATAATCAAAGATTATAATAGTAAAAAATATAAAAAGGTAATAAATTAATATAATAATAGGAAGTAGAAAAAGTATGAAAAATCCAAAATCGTAAATTATTTTTAATATTATTGATAGAAAACAATAAAGATAATAATAAATAAATAAATAAATAAAAAACTACTTCCAAAACAAGTTAATAATAATAATAATAATAATAATAATAAAATGACATGAAATAAATTATAATAAAAATAAAAAATATATAATAATAAAAACTACAGACAGGTAAGTTAAATGAATAATAGCAAATAAAGAAAGATAATAGTTTAAGACAAATAAAAATAGATTAAAAAAAGATCAATTAATATTTTAATAAATAATAAAGATAATTGTGAATAAATATATAATATAAAAGGTTATAAAACTAAGCAAACAAAAGAAAAAAAAACAAAATAGGAAAAATAGGCTCCCATACTATCTGTACCTGCAGAATTTTAGAAACGGGATGAAATCATGCATGTTTGTATATTAAGTATTCAAATTAATAATAATAATTTAATTTGAATTACATAAAAATAATAAATAAATAATTAATAATTAATTCACCACAATTCATAATTTATCAGACACCCAAATGAAAGCAGGAAACACCAAAAAAGCTGCACATTGACTACAAAAAAAAGATACTACAGGCAACTAGGAGATCACATGACCAGTATTTCACATCCACTCTTGAGAAATAACACTAAACGTCCGGAGTGTGACTCTGCGTTCCCTGATTAGAGAGTATCCGCTGTCACAGGGAGTCTCCCACAGCCTCACATGACACACATTTCCTTATCAGCAAGAGGAAAGCTGTCATCTGACTTCCATATACAAACACACACAACGCTGGTTAGTTGATGTAAGACAGAAAGGCTTGAGGCGATCATTTGAAATGAATCAGAGAGTCGAACACACATGCAGGCAGAGGTTAGTGGCCGACGAGCGCTGGTGGGCTGAAGGCTTACCTGCACAGAAGACCCAACCACAGTCAACAACACCCACCACAACAAGAACCGCAGAGGCCTTCCCCATCCAGCATGCTCCACCCCCCAGCCACAGCTCATTGGTTAAATGGGTGAGTGAGGGAATCTCATTGGTTAGTCGGTTTGAGTGAGGGACAGGGTAAACAGGAAGTGACAGCGAGGAAACCACTGAGGAATGGAGCTTCCTTTAATAGTTTAGTTAGCTTTTCAACATTGCACCATGCTTTATATTTCCACCAGAACATTCAAAATGTCAAAGATATTGTTTTAGGATTACATATTTTATTATGTGGCAACATAAACCTAAAAATATAATACATTCAATAAATCCGATCCATTTAAATAAGAAAACAATTCAGTTAATGTAAACATTAGACTCAAATATGCTAAAAAAAAAAAAAAAAAAAAAAAAAAAAAAAAAAACACAAAAGTTGCTTGTTAGCTAATAATAAACAACTTCTCCATAAAATCAATTAAATCCATAAAAAATAAATTATTTGTGTCAAATAGCAGGCGTACAAAATTAAGAATTTACAATGCGAGCGGGCGTTTTGTTCTTTGCCTGTTGTGTACAGAGTCTGTGGTTTCCAGTGCGGCCCGTTACACAGTCCTGAACTGAGACAGAGTGAGATGAAGATGAGGAGGAGGATGAGGACTGAAGGAGGCGGGGCTAAATCAGGTTCTTGCTTACCTGATATCTGTCTATGGGGTCTTCCTGCTGAAGCTGGCTCTCTCGCAGAGACTGATACTCCTTCTCGAACTTCTTAAGCTTCTTTGTTGGCACCTGAGGAAGACAGGAAAATAGAGATCAGGTTTGAAAAGATGTACATCAGCAGATATAGCAAGAACAAAAAGTCATTATGCATCATAAATACTTTAAGTAGTAAGAAAAAAGTAAGAAGACCCCCCCCCCCCCTCCTCAAAACACCAAGGACAAATATTTTATTTCTTTTTTGACTTTGTAATTTACTTATACATTAAACATTTTATTCTGATATTATACACAAAATTAACCATTATATATTATACATTTTACAAATGGTTAGGACATTACTTGATAAAAATGTATAATAAGCACATTACAATGTGCAAAAATCAAAATGTTTTATACTGACATTATATACAACTTAATTATTGATATTACAATTATATTACAATGTTACAAATATACATTTTTTACAAAATATAATTATTATATAGTATAAAATGTTAAATATAAAATATGTAAAATATAAACAAAATCTAATTGTTTTATACTTCTCTATTGTTGTATACAAAATATAATACTTACATTAGAATTATATTACAATGTTACAAATATAATTTTTTAAATGTAAAATGGTATACAAATGTAATTGCATTTTTTAGTATAAAACATGTTAAATGTATTAAAATATATATTAAATTGTTAAAACATTACATATTACAATTATAATTTTCCAAATGTGTAACAAAATCAAAATGTTTTACACATACAAAAAAAAAAAAAAATGTAAATCTAAAATTGTGTAAAATATAGTTACATTATTGTATAAATTATGTTAAATGTATTAAAATGTATATTTAATCAGAAGTTGGAACATTACAAGATATTACACTTATTTTCAAAATATGGGGGAAAAAAAACTAATGTTTTATGCTGATATTACACACAAAAATAATTATTTATATTACAATTTTAGTTACAAATATACATTTTGCATATAAAATTGTATACAAATATAACTATATAGTACAAAATATGTTAAATGTGGTAAAATGTATATTTAATAAACATTTAGAACCTTACAACATATTACAATTATTATGTAATCAAAATATGTAAAAAATAAAAAGTCAAAATGTTTTATACTGATATTACACAAAATTCTATTACAGTTTTATTACAATGTTAGCTACAAATCTTTTTTTAGATAAAATTGTATATTATATAGTATAAAATATGTTAAATGTATTAAAATATATATTCAATGAAAAGTTAGAAATATGTAAATATCAAAATCAAAATGTTTTATACTGATATTATATACAAAACTATTTATATTACAATTACGTTACAAAGATAGTTAATAAGCTTTGGATCTAAACTGTATAAAAATATATTTATACTGTTATATTATTATAGTATAAAAATATACTAATTAATGTAATATGAAAACGATTCACTATTAACAAAGTAAAGTTAAAAGTACATATATATTATTACGTGTATCAATAGGGCAGAACATTTCTTAAAATATCATGTTTAATATTAATTTTATATACATTTTTATGTAAATATACTTTCTTTTTTCTTACATTTTTTAAATTCTTATAACAAAAAATTAATATTTACAGTATATCAGAACATTACCAAGTAATTGGTGTTTTTTAAAATACTATACTGCAACATTATAATATAACATAATAATATAATAATAATTTGTTATATTTTATTTAAATGTAATAAATTATTATTTTTTTAAATTATGTAATGATAAAACATATATTTTTCCACATATCTGGTAAGATAATAACCGACAAACAACACTGTGCAGCACTATAAACTTCAAAAAACCAAAACTGACACAAGCCCTTCCTAAACTTCCTTAACAACAACAAAAAAGCAAAACCCAGGAGCCTTTCAAAGAGCAGCGCTCATGTCGGTTGCTATGGCAGCACAGCCGGAGTTAGCGTGGAGTCTCTGAGGGTGGAGCGTGCTCAGTCAAGCCGGTCCTGAGGGTATCTCTTCATCCGGGTTTACTGCAGGAGACTTTGTTTATTACAGTCTTCATTCAGCAGTCTTCTTAAAGCCTCTCATAATTAGCTTCTTCATTGGAGTTTGAAATCCCTCACACACAAAGCAGAAACGTTTACCACCAACCAACACAGCGTTTTGAAGCCAAACAGTCGTTTGGGGTTTCAACACAACATGCTTGCGAAAGGTAAAGCACATCAACAGTGTTCTCACTTGAGAAAGTCATTTCATGTCCCCAGGTTCTGTTCCTGCTCTTACAAGCACAAAATTACCTTTTTCTTATCTGTAATTGTGAACAACAGCTCACTGTTGACTGTTATTCGGTATGTTTGACCTCTGACCTCAGGATGAGGGTCATCGGAGCGAGAAACTGTCACACTGTTATCACTGAAGCCACAATGGCACTTGAGGCTTGTTTTTGTGAAAGCAGTTGTAACGATGACAAGGCAAAAGCTTGCACTTGGGTAAGCGGACTTCTCCTTCTGAGAAAAAAAAAGGCTTCAAACAGCCACCTTTAGCTTTCTAGTGCAGCACAAAGTGTTCGTTGTGCTGTTCCAGGAATGTGAACATGATACAAACGCTGTAGAACACAGAGAATGAAGAGAAGAAGGAAACAGTTGATAATATCAGGACAGGGAAAGGAAAGACACACAAAAAAGCAGATGCTAGGTGGTTGTTAAGCTGTTTTGCATGGTTGCTAGGGGGATCTGGGTGGTTGCTGGGGAGATGCTACAGTGTTCTGGGTGGTTGCTTGGTCTAGGTGTTTTTTTTTTTTTAGTTTTGGGTGGTTGCTAGGGTGATCTGTATGGTTGCTAGGCAGTTGCTATGGAGTTCAGGGTTGTTTGTGAGTTCTGGGTGGTTTCTGGGAGAATTTGGGTGGTTGTTATGCAGTTGCTATGGTGTGCTTGGTGGTTCTTAAGGGGACCTGGGTGTTTTTTTTATTTTAGGTGGTTGCTAGGGTGATCTGGATGTTTGCTAGGCAGTTGCTATGTGTTTAGGATGGTTAATGAATTCTGGGTGGCTTCTGGGGGGATCTGGGTGGTTGTTATCCAGTTGATATGGTGTTCTGAGTGGTTCTTAATGGGATCTTGGTGTTTTTGAGGTCTGGGTGGTTGCTAGGGAGTTGCTATGGTGTTCAGGGTGGTTTGTGAGTTCTGGGTGGTTATGCAGTTGCTACGTTTTTTTTTTTTTTTTTTTTTTTTAGATATGGGTGGTTGCTAGGGAGTTGCCAAAATGTTTGAGATGATTCCTAACATGGTTAGTTGCTAGGCAGTTGCTATGATGTTTGGGGTGCTTCCTAAGGGGATCTGGCTGCTTTTGAGTTTTGAGTGGTTGCTAGGGGGAACTGTAAGGTTGCTAGGCAGTTGCTATGATGTCTGAGGTGGTTCCTAAGAGGATCTGGCTGTTTTTAAGTTTGGATGGTTGCTAGGAAAATCTGTTTTGATTGCTAAGAAGCTGCTATGATGTTTGAGGTAGTTCCTAAAGGAATTTGCCTTTTTTTGAGTTTTGGGTGGTCACTAGGAAGATCCGTATGGTTGCTAGGCAGCTGCTCTGATGTTTGGGATGGGTTCCTAAGGGAATCTGACCATTTCTAAGTTCTGAGTGGTTCATAAAGAGATCTGTATTTTTTTATATGGTTGTTAGGCAGTTGCTGTAATGTTTGAGCTGGTTCCTAACGAGAGCTGACTGTTTTTAAAAAGTTGCTACTGTGTTTTGGGTGGTTGTTATTTGGTGGTTGCTCATGAGATCTAAGTAGTTTTGAGTTCTGTATGGTTGTTAGGCAGTTGCTATGATGGTTAGGGTTTTGCCTTGGGGTGATTACAAAGTGGATCTGGCTGTTTTTGAGTTTTGGGTGGTTGCTAAGCAGATCTGTATAGTTGCTAGACAGTTGCTATGGTGTTCTGGAGGGTTGCTAGGTGGTTGCTCTGGGGATTTGGGTGGCTTATGAGTTCTGGGTGATTGCTAGGCAGTTGTTATGGTGTTATGGATGGTTCCTAAGGAAATTACTTTTTTTTTTTCTGGGTGGCTGTTAGGGGAATCTGTATGGTTGCTAGGCAGATGCATAGTGTTCTGGTTGGCTACTAGGTGGTTTTTAGAGGGTTCTGGTTAATTGCTATAAATCAAACTAATAAACAAACAAACTCTCTTTGATATTCTGACGTCTATTTATCTCTTAAAGTCCATTTTACTGCTCATCAGACCATCATCATCGTCCACCAGCTAAAATGCGCCAAAGTTTATTTATCAGTCTATTAATCTGTCAGTAAGCAGCGCAGATAAGAGGCCAGGCATCATTAGATTAGGAGATGTAAAGTGAACGCTCAGTCCGGATGTGCTGCGTAGCCACAGACCACAAAATGACACACTGAAATGGCACAACCGACATGGAAGTCAAGCTCTCAGCACAACCTTTCATTCGGTTTAACACTCAGTCATATAAATACGGAAAGTTTATCCGGTATGTTCGCCTCAACAAACGTAGTTGGTGTAAATGACGTTTCTATATATACACAAAACACCTACACACAGGTATGAATGACTAGCAGATTGTCATTTTCCATTCACGTTGACAGTAACATCACATACTGTTTCGAACACAAACTGAAACCATCTTCTACAGCTAAAAACAGCCACAGAGTTCTTTTATACCAATTTGTTGTTACAAAGTAAAAACAGCAAAGCTTGATTTTGATTCACCAGATTTGTTAAACCAGTGCTTTGACCAGTCAAATGTTTGAATATTCAGGTCACTAGGCTCATTCAAAGTATTCAAAACATCTACTTGAGGGAGAAAAGAGAGTCATAACATGCAAAATTGCATTAGGTTGAAAACCAATCGCTTACTCCCGAACACCACGTTCATCATACACACAGTTCGCATTCCTTGAAATAAGGACATAATGGGGGAAATTGCACAGCCTTGTAATTTCATTACAGGACATTTCTTACAGAGCAGAAAGCCTCAAACGAACAAGCTCTGTACGACGAGACTAGACCATTTTCTTGTCAATTCCTGAAGGTAAAAACAGCCGATTGAGTTTGACTTACCACCGGTTTGGGTTTGGAATCAGCCACCAGGCTGGCGAAGAAATCCTCCTCGTTGATCTGGTTGATAACGTGAGCGTCGTAAGCCACCGTTATTGACACTTCCTGCATCATCTTGGCAAAGTTTCTGCGCGGAGCACAGAGCGAGACAGGTGAGCTTTGAGAAACGAGGGAGGGAGGGAGGGAGAAGGAGGAGGAGAGAGCTGACAAGTCTGCCGAGAACGGGACCAGTAGACAAGTTTCTTCACGGATGAGAGCCGGCCCCTTGAGGCGGGAAATAAATTGCAAGGGGGGATGGACCATAGAGGAACACACTTACTCTCTCACTCTCTTTCTCGCACAAACACCGGGTTTCGTCTTCCAAGGATCGTGTATCCTGCTCAGATCTTCCAAAGCTTGTCTGCCGACTCTAAAGTTGTGCAGTGACGACTCTTGAAGAAACATGAAGAGCGAGACGAGCGGAAAAGTCGAAGAGGCAGGGGGAATTTGGGTTTGTCAGACAAACCACAACGGGGTCTTCTGATCCCCTGGTGGTTTTCGTTTTATCTTCTCATCAGGCCTCGTTTTTCCTCCCGAGAGAATTAAAGCGGGTTTGTTCCTGGTTTAATAAGTATCCGAATGCAAACATCCACACTCGAGATGGCATGTGGTCAGAGTTCTCCACGTCTCCTTTCGATTAAGTCCTCTTTCAATATCAAGAGGATGTGAAATGTGGAATTCGGCTCGTAATCCGCCAAGGGGGAAGTTCGTACGGCAACCAGGTGCCTGTGAATTCCATCACCCTGTAAGCTTATTATCCGGCGACTTGATCCTCGTTAAATTCGCAGTTTCAAAGAGAAATGTACGCTTTGCATTTCCTCTGATTGGAAGCGGCTGGGATAATCTGTGTAGAGCTTCACAGCCTCTGTGTGTGTCTGTGGTGTCCAGGTCTGATATGGAGATACGGGAAAACAAGGTTTCCTGTCCTTGCTACATAGTCTCCTCCCTCCCAGCCGTCAACTCGACATCCCAAAGGCAGAATCTTCTGGAAACCAGCGAGACTGGAGATGGTGAGGATAAAAATATCACTTTCCAGGTTGAATGGCAGTCTAAACGTCTTTATTCGCCCACTTGGATGAAACGCCTCATTGATCTGCTCTCCTGTCTGTCTTTTACTTTTGTTTGCAGAAGATAAAGAGGAAAGTGTGACTAAGTACACACACACACACACACACACACACACACACGGGCGGCAGTGAGGCGTGGTTAACACATATGCTGGGAGCTACGACCGTGCACAACTCATTTATGAGTGCAAAACTGCACTTGGTGTGATGTTGAGAAAATCCAGTTGCAAAATTAGAAGGATCAAGCGGCTTCCGCTTATGGTCGACATTCCAAAGGAGCAAAAACAACAGATGTGAGCAAATCACAAAGCAGTCCGAACTAAGGTGTATGTTACAGGTATAAAGTCATCCTTCTTGTTAGGGTGTGGAAGAGACGTGGATAAAGAGTGCATGGAAGTGGGTGCGCACTGTAGGGAGTTGGAAGTGCTTTACAAAGAAAAAACAAAGGATAATGATCTTACAGACATATGAGTCTGGCGTAAAACGAAGCCGCTGTCTTTTTGTGGACTTGCTGGTGAATGCACCTGTTACATCACCTCACTCAGGTGCTGGTTTCCCACAGAGAGTGGAACTACCTCTCTGGTTTCTCGTTTCTCTCTCGCTGGGTCCTACGTTCTGCCGAATGCATGGTTTCCTGTCCAGTCTCAGAGTCAACATAACATTGCATGAGACACTGTTTGTCTTAAAACAAATTCTAAAAATAGTAGGGAGTATACAGTATGTAAGTCAATCTCTCAAAAATATAGTTACACTTATAATAAAAAAATAAGGTTCTTTTAAGTAAAAGATATTGTTATTTCATATTTTAAGGACTATGAAGATTTTTCTCCTTGTCACATTATTTTGCATATGAACTGTAGTAGCTGAAATGGAAAAATCTAAACAATGTTTAACTCTCTCCCTGGCATTGACAGAAAAAAAAAGTTATTCTTTCAATTTCAAAATTTTTAAGGTATCACAGAAAATTAATTTAAAAGTACTTGCTAAAAGTGCCGTTTTAATACTATACTGTAACATTATAACTACTTTATGATGTTTTATTTTATTTGAACATAAACTTGCAATTTTGACTTTTTGTTCTCATAATTGTGTTCTATAAACTCGCAATTTTGACTTTTTCTCAGAATTGTGATATAAAAGTAATTTCTACTTTTTTCTCAGAACTGTGTGATAATCACTGCGTGACTTTTTTCCTCCAAATTGCATGAAATAAAAGTCAAAGCGAGAAATAAAGTCAGAAATAAAGTTTGTAATTTGCAATTCTAACATTTTTCCACAGAATTGTGAGATATAAACTCGCAGAATTTCATGACAAACTCACAATTTTTACTTTTTTTTCCCAGAACTGCGTAATAAAAACTCACAATGTTGACTTTTTTCAGAATTGTGTGATATAAACTCAGTTTTGACTTTTTTTTTCAGAATTGCATAATATAAACTCACAATTTTGACTTTTTTTTTTCAGAACTGGGTGAGTTTAGAATTTTTTTTTTCTTTTTTTCTCGTAATTCTGACTTTTTTTTTTTTGCAATTGCAAGTTTATATCTTACAATTCTGACTTTTTTTTTTTTTAAATAAGATATAAAGTCCAATTTTGAGAAGAAAAAAAATTATAGTTTGTCAGAATTGCGAGTTTATATCTCACATTTCTGTTTTAATAGCTCACAATTTCGATATATAAACTGAGAAAAAAGTCAGAGTTCATATCTTGCAGTTCTGACTTTATTTCTCAGAATTGCAATTCTGAGGAAAAAAAAAGTCAGAATTGTGAGATTAAATTGGCAACTACCTTTCTTTTTTTATTCAGTGGCAGAAATGGTATATATATACACATATATACACACACACACACACACACACACATATATATATATATATATACATATATATACATATACATACACACACATCTAAATATATACATAATTCACACAATATCCAGTATACATAAACAGACATTAGAAGTACATACTTGGATACTAGCCATATCCAAGAAAATATCCCTTTAGCAACACTGTTGGGACACAACATTCTCAATGTCAGGATTAATTGTAGTGTACAAACAGTCATCCCTGGTTAAACACTGCATTACACAATTACTGCATTACTGGAGCACAGCAATGAGCAACTGGGGCACAGGAAATCCTGCTGTTAGTGACAGCAAGACTGATTTTACAGAGAGAAGGAAAAAGAGAAATTCGAGGGTGGGCATGAAGACAGTATCGTCTCGATCTTTACTCCTCCTTCCTTCCTGAACATGCACACTCAACATCACACAGATAAATAAAACAAAGCTCTGCCCCCAACAAAAATAAACTCTTGAAAGCATGAATGTATGGATGCAGCAATAACCTCAGCAGAAAATGGGCCAGAGTCCTGTGGAATGGGTTTGAGGCAGAGAATTGTGGGTATTTATCCTTGAGACTGAACAAATAGAGCCTTGAAACACAGACAAGGTCTCTGCATTCTCTAAATAACTGCATGCTAGCTTTGTGGTGCGGTGCTTCTGCACATTTCTCAAACAATGCAAAAGTGACCTGGGATTACATAATTAACTCCTTCAACATAAGTCTGTAAGTTTCCACCCATTTCATCATCCGCCAGGCAGAAATCCAACTGATCAGACAACTCAAAGCACACCTCATCACTATAAGCCACGCAATTTGAAAAGTGCTTTTGAAAGAGTTGTTTCTTACCTTGATATTGCAGGCTTGCTCCATCAGGCGCCGAGCGTTCTCTGCCGCCCTGTAGCGTTTTGGGAGCTGGACCCGGAAAAATTTCAGCGCGCCCTCAAAGTCAGCTTGAAGCAGGTCTTCCTTGGAGGTCTGCATGCAGATAGAAATACAGAACTGGTTTAGGGTCATTTCAGTGAAATCAACCTGATAAACTGCCTGAGGAGGAACATTGCCAGGTGGTTATTTTCCTCATTTATGTTTGCATTGGCCTTTTATGAACCTGACAAAGCCACATAACATTTTACAGACACTAATAAAATAGATATCAAAATCCATCTATCCAACGACAACAAGAGTGAGAGTAAAATTCGCACAGTACAACATCATTTCTGAGGTAGATAACGAAAAGCTAATGATTACTGTCAATTTATGGCCAATATGGCAAATGTTAATTTGTACTCTGCTAACAAAAAAAGACATAAGACAATAAATAAATAAAAAAGGAAAACACAAAAATTCACAAAAATAAATTGTTTGTTTGCTGCAAGTAAATCTAAGGCATCAAAGCAGTTTTAATAAATAAATACATAAAACATTTAAACATTTTTAATAAGTGTATATGCTGCAATTATTTTAAGACAATAAAAAAATGAAACCACATACAAAATTTATAGTAAGATTAGTTTGAATGCTGCAAGTCAATCTAATGCGTCACAGCATTTTTAATTTAAGTTAAATTTAAGTTAAATTGGAGACATTAAATAAATCAACCAATCAATGAATAAACAAATAAATGAAAATGAAAACTAAAAATGAACAAAAATAATACTTTGTATGCTGCAAGTAAATCTAAGGCATCAAAGCACTTTTATTAAATAAATACAATTAAAAAATGATAGTGTGTATGCCGCAGTTGAATTTAAGACAGTAAATAAATAAATAAAATTGAAAACACATTAAAAAAAAATTAACAAAAAGAATATGTTGTATGCTGCAAGTATAGGCATCAAAGGCATCAAAACATTTTACTGAATAAGTATATATATACATACATATATATATATATATATATATATATATATATATATATATATTAGTGTGTGTGCCGCAGTTAAGGCAATAAACAGATAAAAGTACATTTAACTTTAAAAAATAAATAATTTATATGCTCCAAATGATTTTAAGGCATCGAACCAATATTAAATAATAAAAAAAATAAGACTAAAAAAATAAAATACTTTGTAAATTGTAAGTGAACTTAAGGTATTAAAGCATTAAATAAAAAAATAACATTAAAAATAAAAAATAGCTTGTGCTACAGGTGAATTAGGGCATCAAATCATATTACACAAAAACAAACAAACAAATAAATGAATAACCCATTTTAAAATAAACAAATGTTTGTATGCTGCAAGTGATGAACTTAAGGCATCAAAGCATTATCAATAAACTAAAATAAATATACAGACAAACAAATACATAACTGAAACCACATTAAAAATTAAACAAATAATTTGTATGCAGCAGGTGAACTTAAGCACTTACAAAGTATTAATAATAAAATAAAATAAATATACAAACAAATAAATAAATAATTGAAAACTCTTTCAAATAAACAACCGTTTGTATGCTGCAAGTGAACTTAAGGCATTAAAGCACTATCGCTAAAATAAAATTAATTTACAAACCAAAAAATTAATAATTGAAAATGTTAAAATAAAAAAACATTTACATGCTGTAATTAAACTTAAGGCCTCAAAACTCAATAAAATAAAATAAATCTACAAACAAAGGTAAATTATTAAAAACACATTAAAATAAACAGAAGTGTTTGTATCCTGCAAGTGAACTTACGGCATCAAAACACAATCAATAAAATAAAATAAAATACAAACAAAAAATAATCTAAATAAAATCTAAAAATAAAAAAATGCATGCTGTAAGTGAACTTAAGGCATTTAAAAACTAAATCAATAAACAAATAAATAAGAAATGATATATATATTTGTGTTTATATACAACATAACGAATCAAAGCATTATTATTAAAATAAATAAATAAATAAATACAAATGTCTCCCTGATACTGTTACATTAAAATGCACTGTGAAACAAAATAATATCATAAATAAAACCAAGCTACTCGTTGCATACATGCATAAACGCACACACATGCCACACAAGAGCCACATATAAACACACAAAACACAAACAGACATGAAAGACAGCCTCGTTTCGCAGCAGCTGCCCCTCACCGCCAGCAGACGGGGCACAAACAGGCGGTGACCCATGCCCAGGAGCCCCATGACTCTATCGGTACAGTCATTAACCAACCCTCCCTTGTCCTCTCCAGCGCCCCCTTCCTCCAGCCTCCGCACGCCGGGTGGTATCTGAGCCCATAGAGGCGGCGAAGGCAAGTCTCTCTCCGGGGTCAAAGGTGAAAGAGCCTCCTGGCCTCCTTCCGAATCCCCAGCATCGTCCTCCCACGGAGGCTCCGGGGCTGACCTGGAGTCAGCCACAGTGGCGTCCCGAGGCGGCGTCCAATCTTGGAAAAGTTAGTCCGGGCGGTCGATTCGGTAGCGCTAAAGCAGTCTCGCTGTCATTCGATCATGATTCGACAAACGCGAGCATGTGGCGTCAAAAAACGGATTCACATTTCGTATCCACAATGTAAACAATATCAGAGGCCACGCCTAGTTTAAAAGACGCCGAAGCAAACCGAAAGTGGCTTGACATAGTTCAGCAAGGAAATACGGTTCGATCCTGGTTTATCATTGGCCGGCTCCTCCCGAAATCCCAAATTTGCAATCTGTTGCCTGGCAACAGGCAGGAGGAGAGTCGCGTGGTGCTGTCGAGATGGACAGAACGTCTTCCGTGTTTTACTCTCGTCTTCAAAGGGTCTCAAGACGTAGTTTGATGAGTCCTCAGGTAGATTCTGCTCTTCGTTAAGGAGCCAAGCTAAGTCCTCGGTCTCGTTTTGCCAGCTTCGTCATCCTGTCAAGGTCCGGAAGTATCCGAAAGGTGCCAAGCGTGAGACGAAGGTGGCGAGATGCGCGACTGGGTGGAGGTTGTCGTCCAGTGGCTTCTCTGGGAAAGTCGACGAGCGCGTGAGGGGAAGACGGGGAGGGAGAGGGATGCTCGCAGAGATGCTGTCGATGCTAGAAAAGGCGGTGGAGTGGCGGAAAGGGAGGAGGAGAGGAAGATAGGAGGGGCATTGCGAGGGAACGCGAGACTGTGGACGGATGGACAGTGGACATGGCTCCAATGCAACTCATGCTAAATGCTAATTGCTGCTGGAAGCTCGCTGAGGGAACAGACAGGGGGACATGTGGAGAAACAGAGCGCGAGATGGAGGGGTGTGGAGCGGATGAGAGAGAGAGAGAGAGAGAGAGAGAGCGCACGAGCAAGAGAGGAGGAGGAGGGGGTTTGGGAGCCTTCGGGGAGAATGTCGTAATGGTTAGCCAATAGGAGCGAGGCAGTGCAACCCCCTCTAGCTCCTCTCTCTCTCTATTAATGTACATCTCTTGCTTCCTCACACGCACATTCACATCAGCTTCTGTCCACCTGCTTTCATTGGTTTAAACATGGCGGGAAAATAGCAGAACTTACTAACGAAAATCTCTCTTTTACACAAATTATAGTTTAATCAGTGAGAATATATATATATATATAATTTATATATACATTAGTGCTGTCAAACGATTAATCGTGATTAATTGCATCCAAAATAAACGTTTATGTTTACATACTATATGTTTGTGTACTGTGTATATTTATTATGTTTATATAAATATACACACACACGCATGTATATATTAAGGAAAAATATTTTATAACACACATAGATAAAAACCTGTCAAGAGAATATGTTTGTTTTTATATAATCACCCTAAATTAAAAAGAAATATTGCTTAGCTTAAAAAAAAAACAGCTAAAAAAATAGGAATACTATAGTATATTTAAAAAATTCACTCAAAAAAAAAACAAAAAACTGGATAATAATAATGAAAATATAACCAGAATCACAACAGAGGAAAATGTGAACTATAGTACAAAATAACATTCAGAGCAGTTATGACATTTTTTGGGCTATGTCTATTTTATAGTTATTATATAATATTTTTTTCAGCATCATTATTCAGTGTGACATGATCCTTCAGAAATCATTTTAATATGCTGATTTATTATCACTGTTGGAAAGAGTTTAATATGACTTAATATTTTATGCTTTTTGATGAATAACAATCATTTTTTAAAAAAATCATCGACAAAATTTATTCAAAAAAGAATAACAATGTAACAATGTAAGTATGTACTATCATGTTTTATCAATTTAACATACTTACTAACTTACTAGTTAAAATATTAATTTACTTTAAAAAAAAAAAAAAGAGAAAAAAAATGCATATATTAGGGCTGAGTTTTGACACAAATTTCATGATTCAATTGTGACTCACAAGTTTGAGGTTCAAATTATTTTTAGATTCGATTCAGTATCGATTTTGGATATATATCAGGAACAGTACATGCCAAATCTTCTTAATGAAATAAAAAAAATATCATACACATGAGAGTCAGTTCGTACGACATTACTATAATATTGAAAGTAAAAATTAACTGATTTGTACACAAACACTTAAATTACACTCAATTACGTTTTTATAATATTTTATATTTCTACTTCAATTTTTTTTATATATCTAAACAATTAAATGGTGGCTGTCATAATGAATGTTATATGCTGCATACATTTCGCAAAATGCTCCTCTCTAGAGTTAATTTTTCTAGCTATTAACGAGTTTATTGTTATCAAATATGTTTTTTCTGAGGTAAAAGTGACTTTACGTGACATTGTTTACAAACCTTCCGTGTTGAAACACTTACTGAGTGATTACATTTTTGTGCTGACTATTTTAACAAGTCTTATGTGTACATGATTTACACAAATTGTGCAATTATAACACATTGGTGTGTAAAAAAAAATAGCAGAAATAACACGTTAAAAGTAACACAAAATGTGTTGTCCTTAACTAGACACACAGGTGTGTTAAGAAAAACACATCCTTTTTTAAGAGTGCAGGATATGGATTTTACATTTCAGCAAGTCTTTCTTTTAACATACCTTTGGATGTTTACTGGTGTTTATTTCGCGCCGAAACTGTTTTAAAGTCGAGGAGACGATCGGTTAACGCTGTCGCTTCTGACACGAAACATTAAAACAGCGCCAAAACGGCATTTATTGTTTGAATACTATAATAAAACGAAAATAACTTGAATTCCGAGACTTCGTTTCATAGCAAAATTAACAAAAAACAACGCTTATTGCAATTTATTGAATGGAAGGCGGCGCTGTTTCGTTCCTTAACTGAAAACAGACTAGACTAATCGATTCCAGGGATTTAAGAATCGATGTCGTTTCGTAAAAATGAGAATAGATTAAAATCAAGATTTTTTTTTCTTTTTAGCCAGCCCTAATATATTATATAAATGAGTCAAGCCACATTTATTTATATAACGCTTTCATAACACACAGTGTTTTGCGACAATATAAATAATGACATAAGAGGTCATTATGTAAAACACATTATTTGTCTTCACCATGACAAATGATATCATAAGCTTGTGTAAATCTAGTACCCTGAGATCTGAGGTTTCATTACAAAAACCCTCGTAGTTCCTCTTCAATGAACACCTGGAGTTTACAAAGCTTTAAAAAGAAACGCATAGAAGCACAGAGCATTATTCTGCTTCTCACATCTGCTGTAATTACAGAAGAGGGAAGTGGAGTCTATTTCTCCACATTAAATCAGCAGATATATCCGCGTCTCCTCCATAGGTTAGCTCAGACACATTCAGGCCAGTGCAGTCCGCTCCGGCAATGGCTCCATTTGTCATTCTGCCATTGCGGCTTACACAAAGGTGTGGCTTTGTGGATGAAGCTAATGTATTTTGTGCTGAGAACGCCGTTGGAAAGCTTCGCAGAAGGCTGAACTGGCCAACCGATAATGACAAACTGTCATTTGCAATGCAATGGAAGCTGAATATTCACTTTATTCAAACCACAATAAGAAACTATGAAAATATTTGCCATTTCGAAGTACTAAAAAACATGGTTTCCTCCATATGTGATCACTTTTGTCCTTTTGCTCTATGAACCACTGTACTATAGTCTTAATTCGTCACGAATAGTGCTGTATCAATAGAGCTCTAATGGCATTACTGGGCTAATGACCCACAGCTGAATACTGTGTCATCCATCGTGTCGCTGATGATCAATAACTTCACAACAACAAACCCAAATGCACGCATATATCACTCCGACAGCAGCCATACGGCTCGGATCAACTTCCTTATTATGTGGTGTTAACGAGCCAATGCATCTTTTGAAAAGAAAAAATGCCATTTGCGGGTGGAAAAGCGTGCAGGAAAAGTGACAAATTGAGTTTCCTGTTTACGTGACATTTCCTAACCTATGTTTCTATGTGTAGTTATTTGTATTATTATGAAATAATATCCAGTATTCTAAAATTAAACGTATGCATTTGATATATGAAAAGCTTAATTTTAAAATAAGCCCAAAAACATAGAAAAGGAAAAAATAATGGATACTGGCAATATAACCATAATATGCAATATATAAAATATTACAATTGTATTTCTGGTATCCAGTATTTTTTTTTATTTGTATGTTTTCTATCATCGTGATCCATGAGATTGTAATACTATATTACGATATGTAAAGTGTTTCAGTTTCTTGTTTAATATTGCTCATAGCAAACCCTATGAAACCTGAAAGCTCTGAACAGCTGCACACAAACTTTAGGGTGGAAAATAAATAAATAATAAATAAATAAAATAATAAATAATAAATAAATAAATAAATGAAGGCAGTATGTCTTGTGACCAGCAGAGGGAGACATACTCAATATTTTCCCTTTTTAACTGCCAGAGTTGCTGTATATTAAACTAAAAGAAATAAATCAAGTGCCAGGATTCCCACACATATTAGCAAATGAATTTCCCAGAATTTTTATGATTAGGATAATCGTAGGACTAAATAAATGAATACATAAAATACTGCAATCCAAAAATGGTGTTGTTATTGGTAAATATGACAAATTATTATGAAAAATGCTTACTGTAATTGAAAAAAAAAAAAAAGCTGAAATAAAATATTATTTTAGACTGAAAACTTAAAGAAAGTGTTGCTTTGGCACTAACTGAAATAAGTTCAAGGTGAAGCACTAAAATGACTACAACCTATAAAGGAAAAAAAAAAAAATGGATAAAATAAAATACTGCACTAATACTGTAATAAAACTAATTATTATGAGATTTTTTTTTTCTGTAACTGAAATAAAGCTAAAAAAATAATAATAATAAAAATAATAAAAAAATAACTCAAATGAAAATTAGATATGTGGCTTTGGAAACTAAATAAATAAAATAAAATGATAAATAATAATAAAAAAAAACTACTGCACTCAAATAAATGGTGTTGTTAATGGTAAATATAATTGAGAATTGTTTTCTGTGATTGTAATAAAGCTATAACAAAATAAAATGTTTTAGATGAAAAACCTACATGAAAATTCAAAATGTTTTGGCAACCAACAGAAATAAGTTTAAGCTGAAGTACTAAAATGACATAAAAGCTTTAGAAAAACTAAATGGATAAAATAAAATTACATAAAAATAATTAAATACAATACTGTATGCAAATAAATGGTGTTGTTATTGGTAAATATAAATTATGAGAATTGTTTTCTGTAATTGAAAATGTAAAAGAAATAAAAGAAATAAAATAAAATATTTTAGATGAAAAATTAGCAATGTTGCTTTGGCAACTAACTGAAAGAAGTTAAGCTGAAGTACTAAAATGACAAAGCAAAAGAAAAAAAACGAATAAATAAAATAGAAATGCACTCAAAATAATGGTGCTGTTATTGCTAAATAACAAATTACTACAAGAACAGTTTTCAGTAGTTGAAATCGAATGAGTAAAAGCTACAAAGAAAAAACTAAATGAATAATAAAATAAAATAAATACTGCACTCAAATATATTGTTTTGTTATTGGTAAATATAACAAATTACTATGAAAATTGATTTCTGTAACTGAAATAAAATGTAATATAAAAATTAAATATTAGTTCATATGAAAAAAAGTATACTTAAAACATGTTGCTTTGGCAACTAACTGAAATAAGTTTAAGCTGAAGTACTAAAATGACAAAGCTATAAAGTAAAAAAACCCTAATAAAATAAATTAATAGTGCATTTAAAAAAATTGTGTTGTTAATGGTAAATATAACAAATTATTATAAGAATTGTTTTGAATTGAAATCTTTTGTTAAAATATTTTCTTTTAAATATTTTGGATGAAAAACTTAAATAAAATTAGAAATGTTGCTTTGGCAAATAACAAACAAGTTAAGCTGAAGCACTAAAATTAAAACGCTATTAAGAAAACTAAATAACAGAATAAAATATAAATGCACTCAAAATAATGGTGTTGCTGTTGCTAAATAAATTATTACGTAAAAGCTATAAAGAAAAAAAAACTACATGAATAATAAAATAATTGAATTTTAGATTAAATGAAAGTACTAAAATGACTAAAAGCTATATAGAAAAAAAATGTGATATGATAAAAATATATAATTCTGAATTATTAAAAAAAAAGCTATAAAAATAAAAGCTAACTGAAAATATGAATTATGACTATAATAACATATATAATACTCAAATAGTTAATATTTTAAATCTAGCATAACTAGAAATAAGTGAATTTTTTAAATAGATGTAATTAATAAAAAAAAAACAAACAAAAAAACAATTCTAACCAATGAAATATTTTACAACTAAGCTTAACTGCATACATTTCTATGTCTTTTCACCAATTTTATTCATTTTCCCTGCTGTTTTCATCCTGTAAACCACAATCGTGACCCTGGACACACAAAACCAGTCATAAGTCGCTGGTGTATATTTGTAGCAATAACCAAAAATACACTGTGTGGGTCAAAATGATTAATTTTTCTTTTATACCAAAAATCATTAGGATATTAAGTAAAGATCATGTTCCATGAAGATATTTTGTAAATTCCCTACATAAATGCATCAAAACTTAATTTTTGATAAGTAATATGCATTGCTAAGAACTTCATTTGGACAACTTTAAAGGCAATTTTCTCAATATTTTGCACCCTCAGATTCCAGATTTTTACACAGTTGTATCTCGGCCAAACCATACATCAATGAAAAGCTTATTTATTCAGCTTTTAGATTACGTATAAATCTTAATTTCGAAAAAATTACCCTCATGACTGGTTTTGTGGTCCACGGTCACAACTGTGAATTCCCCTGACTTTTCAGAACTATTTAAAACAAGGAAATGCAAACATGATGAGGTGCAGTACCTTCAGAAGAGCCAGCGCCACATTGAAGATGATGTTCAACCCCTGTGAACACAATAAAGAGCAAATTACACACAGAGAATCATGTCTCTAAACATGAAACTGCCTAGAACTACAAACGGGGCGACATACAAAGGTGTTTTTATTGTAATAAAGACGATACAGTTTCATTTAAACGGTTCGGAGGAGCCGCAATGCTGTCTTTGCGCTCTACTAGCAATGGGAAGCGCGACGTCGAGCGCATTTGCATTTCCCAAAATAGCTTGAGTCATACAAAGAGCTCAAATGTGTGGGAGTGACAGGAGCTGAAGGAAGAGGCAAACAATCTCGCTCGCACACGCTCAGGTGGACTGACAGGCAGGTGGATGTGAAGGACGGAGGTGCTGTGTGTGTGTGTGTGTGTGTGTGTCAGAGGGGAGCAGGTGGCATCGCAGTAGCGAGCGGAGAGGCAATGCTGAAGTCAGCTCCGCATGGAAACACCCGTCTCGAGCATCGCTTAGAAAACTCGTTCACATGGCAACACTGAGCTAAAAATATCCTGCGTTCTCTATTAATAACAGGCGGCGGAGGCTATCTCTCCCCGACAGGCTCTAGATGGCGCTAGGGGGCTAAATGGAAATTGCAGGGGGGATAATTGTGTGTCTGCGTGTGTGTGTGTTTGTGTTTGTTCAGGGAGGGATAAGACTTTAGTCTTTTGGCTCAGGAGCTGAACGCTTTGGTTATGCAAGAAATACGACTACTATTATTTCTTGTTAGAATTTTTACTAGCAAAAATGTCAGTATATTTCGATCATGCAAAGCAATTTACAACAACCTGAGTCATTCATTCTTCTTTAGCTTGAAGAATTACCATACAAAGTTAAAAACCTGAAGTAATTAATTGCAGAAACTACTGAGAATAGCTCAGGGTCAAAAGGATTTTTATAGATTTTTGAAATAAGTCTCTTTCGTTTGAATAAAAAATAAAGTAAAAACAGTAATATCATGAAACATTACTGCAATTTAAAATAACTGGTTTCTATTTGAATAGATTTTAAAATGTAATTTATTCCTGTGATCCAAAGCTGAATTTTCTTTTAAAACGACACCTTTACTGTCAGATTTTAATAAGTATTATAAAAGTATTACTAAATAAATAGTTATTAATCTCATATAAAATATTATAAATTAATATATTTAATGTCTTTAATATTGTATGTATATATATATATACACATACACACACACATACACATACATACACACACACTATTTTATAATATAAGTATTACAAAGTTATCATTTATATATACACATTATTATTATTTAACTTTTTTTTACTTAAAGTTACTTAAAATAAATAATTATATTAAAGATTATAAATTATAAATTATGTATAAAATATTTTATGTATATTTTTATTAGATAAATATGTATGAATATGATATTAAATATTATGAATTATTATTATATTTCAATATCTTGGATAATAAATATATATGTATTATTATATGTACATACTAATATTATATTAAATATTATAAATTAATATTATGCTTAATTTATTAAAATTAAATTATATAGACAATGTCTTTAATTAAAAAAACATTTATTATATCATTCATATATATATATATATATATATATATATACACACACACACACATACATACATACATACACATACACACACAACCTACATTTTATAAGTAGTGTAAAATTATTACTTGAAAACTAAGAAACATTTAATATGCCAAACATTCTAAATTATTTTCATTTTATTATATATGTGTGTGTGTGTGTGTGTCTAAGTCTTTATATCTTATATATAAATAACATACAAATTGTATTTGTTTAACTTTATTTATTGTTTTTATATTTCTTTTTTATTATTATATTATATTATTATTATATTACTATAATGTTACTATAATACAATTATAACACATTAAAATATAATGATGTGAATAAACGTATGATTGGAAAAAAATGGCATGTCAATTAACAGTAAAATGTGTAGAAAAAAAATTACAACTATTTCCAGATATCAAATTTATTAGTTAAAAATTTCTAATTAGGTTTCAAAGATTTTATGCTAATAACCTCATTATATAGTGCTCACTACTTCAACACTGTCCCTTGTTGAACCCAACTTTGTTTCCTGACAGACTGATAACAAATCCTGTGAGCCCTTAGTCCCGGAAGTTGTTTGAAGGTAGCCAATCAGATTAAAGCTTGCCAAAGCGAGAAGCCGCTTCACGGTTTTGTGCGCAATAGCATTAGGCGGCACAATTTTAAAGCTTCTTTGGAACAGCACATATAGAAGAAGAAAAAACTGAACACAAATAAATTGAAATCTAAATACGATTAGAAAGAGAAGCATGAATAAGAAAGACTATGATCACTATGAGTTACTTAACAGTAGAGCCAGAGCCTCAAAAGAAGGCAGAACACTAAATGAATTAGAGATGAACTGATAGATGGATAAGAAGAGAGAGAGAGAGAAGGAGAGAGCATCTAACAGATTCTCTTCATGCGATTCATTGACTGAGACAGGCTGAGGAAACTTTTAATTGTCTTGCCTCGGGCTACCACAGACGCTGAATGAAAGGAAACGGGGAGAAAAGCGGTGGGAAAAAAATAAAAAGGAAAAGCTCTCAGAGGAGCAGAAAGGTCGAAGCGTTGCTTTTGGAAAGACACAAAGCCTATTTCTAAGAAGTCAAAGATGCTTGCTTTGGGAAATCTAACAGAGTTCAAGAAGTTTAGAAACAACTGAACTTTCTGTCAGTTTCATGTGCTACTGGAAACCCTGCACAACTACAATATTTATTTACAACCGTCATTAGTTTTAGGTTTATGTTGTTTCTACATATTATTACATTATTTTACATTATAAGTTGTATAGATTAATATTAAGTAAAGCACACACAAAACATTCAGTCTCATTCACTAGAAAATATACAAGTTGCATACTAGCAAAGAAACTCCGGCATTACAAGATAAAAAGACCCAAAAATTAAAACTACCCTATGATTTACTCACCTTCAAGCCATCCTAGATGTACTTGATTTTCTTCTTTCTGACGAATATAATCAGTTATATTAAAAAATGTCTAGGCTCTTCCGAGTTTTTTAATGGCAGTGAATGGCTGTTGAGATTTTGAAGTCCAATAAAGTGCATCCATCCATCATAAAAAGTACTTCATATGACTTTGAAGGTTAATAAAGTCCTTCTGACCCAAATCGATGTGTTTGTATAAGAAAAATATTCATATTTACAACTTCATAAACTGTAATTTGCAGCTTTCGCTTTTGCACCACGTTCAGTGGCGTTCCAGCCAGTGTTCATTTTGACAGCAAATTTAGATTTAATCAGTTTTTTGACTAAAATGCCATTTAGATACAGTCATACTTTAGTCATCTGAATTGTTTTAGTTTTATTCTAGTTTTAGTCAACTAAAGCCCCGGTCAAACTACACGATTTTAGCCTGATTTTGCCACAATCTGCTTGTCGTAGGGTGTCATGGGGAATCGTATACGACAATGGTCATCGGGACGCAATACTCCCGCATTTATGATGAGGGACTACCACGACAGAGTGAAAAAAGGTAAAATAAAATCTATTTTACCTCAGTTCTCTTTGACAGTCCATGCTGTCCTGTCATGCAATCCAGATTTGTGTCTAATGTCAGGTTGTCTTTCTTTTTTAGAGGGTTTTCTGATGACAAGACAGGGCAAAACACGCTGTTTGCTAGCATTGTTTGTTTTGTTTGTTTACACTCAGAGAACCTTGGTGTCCGCTGTATGGATGACAGCATGCACGCTGTAAAAGCATACGATGACGTTCCGGTAGCATTGTGTAGTCTTGTTTCTGATTTACGACACGACAAGATTTTATGAGTCAAAATCACATAATCTGACACAGTGCCTGTCGTAACCAACAAAAAAATCGTGTAGTCTGACCGGGGCTTAAATCTACAGTAGATTTAGCCGGCTGAAATCTAGTGGGGTTAGTTACGGTGTAATGCACTTACTAAGCATTTCTATAAAATGGCCAAACTCACTGTGTAAGTTTGATATTAAGATTTTATCATGATAGACACAGGTTTAACTGCTGTGACACAATATGCCTTTAAAATAAATTTAAATGAATCCACTTATAAAGAAACAAGAACATGGTCTTCTTCTCAATAAAATACCAATGGTTATATAATATTGTCTAAATATGCAACTTGTTTACCACATTCTTCATTCTTTCGAGCAGACATACTGTATTTATTTATATAAATAAATTTAGATTAATCTTTGTTAGAGATACTAATGTGACTCTGTCAAGAGCAGTGAATGAGTTAATGTCTTTCTTTTGGTGCTTGATTAACATCAGTGCCAGAGATAATCGCAACTAAATTATGCTGCTGTTCCTTTAAAACCGGATATACAGATACTGTACTGATTATGACTTCCACCTAATAGGTGACAAGAAGAGGCTTGATCGACCAAAAAAAATCCACAGTCAGTGATAGAGAGATTGTTAACACCTGGTCTACGTGGAAATATAGCACATCGTGCAGGACATCCAAACGCTCACCTATCAATCATCAATCTCTAATATGGCTTTTCATTTGAAAGATGAAACTACAGATACTGTAGTAGCAACTTTACATGGCAGCTCAAACTAATGTCAACCGAGAAAAATGTGCGCTATTGAATTGTCTCTGTGGAGTGTGGAAGCTGAATAGTATTGTATCTACAGCATGACAGATAGAGGCGCCAGTTCGGTCACTTGCACTAAAATACTCTGTCATTTTTGGTCATACAGATAAAAGTAATACATCTTTAGAATCTGTAAAGACTCTATGTTTATTTGTGTGCACTAACTGCGAAATATTGCACTTGTGTGAAAAAATTAACAGGATGTGCTTTCTGCCGAAAATTCTGTGTATACTTGTCTTACAGACATGAAAAATATATCTATAGAGAGCAAAATGTCTATTTTTACATTAACCTATTTAAATAGAAAACAAATATTTTCAGATTACGTAATCTGTATGAAACATGCATACAGGCGCATCACTACTGCAGAGATGACAAGTCAGTGTTGCTGACTTTATCTCTTAAACCGAAAAACAAAATTTATCAACAAATTATTGAAACAAATTGACCAAACTGAGTTCACTTTTTCGCTGTCAAATTTATGCATATATCTGCTCTTCTTTCCCCAGATATTGACATTTTTGAAAGGTTTTAGATGTGTGCAGCAAGCGTATGCTAGCTTATGTCCCGCTGGATAAGTCAATAGGCTATGATACAGTTCAAATGTATGCATCTAACATCCTAACCATGCAGAAGATTTGTTCTGAATGAATCTCTTCCACATCATCCCTCCCTAACATTTTCATCTCGTTTTTATCAGTTGTCGAAAATGTCATTCAAAACGAGTTTGTTTCGTTTTTGTTGGTAAAAAAATGTTGTAGTTTCACGTGAACTAAGTTTACAGCAAAACAAAACCAGTCTCCTCTTGGCGAAATCCTCCGACTATTTTATTTCTTTTTTCTTTTTTAACAAATACTTGTTTCGTACTTTAATTTGTGTCCGGTGTTTTGTTTTTGCTTCGTCTCCGCGTTCGCCTACGTCCTCTGCTGGAACACAGCACTTTCTCGTAAACGTGCGTACGACAGTTAGCAGAAGCTAGAGATTATGGTTTATAAAGTTTAAAAAAAAAATTCTTATACAAATGCATCGATTTGCTTCAGAAGGCCTTTATTAACCTCCCGGAGCTGTGTGGAGTACTTTTTATGATGGATGGATGCACTTTATTAGGCTTCAAAATCTCAACAGCCATTCACTGCTATTATAAAGCATATAAAGCACTCATATGAACGAAGAAAGTCGTATACACGTAGGATGGCTTGAGGATGAGTAAATCATGGGGTAATTTTCATTACTGGGTGAACTATTCCTTTAAGTGTGGAGAGTATCGCTCGGTTTCTATTTATGTTGTGTTAGTCTCACCCACAGTGAATTCTCATTGGTTAAATTACTTTTGGTTACTGCAAATTTGTGACTGGAGGAAGATGTATCACCTCGCACAGGAGCAGGTCGGTGATATGGAAGACCATGCAGAGAGGGAACTTGGCTGTAAAGAGTGTTAAGAACCACTGGGATGCGTACATATGGGCCTCCAGATTCAAGTCCTGGAAGTGAGACCACAGATCCGGCAACTGCTCCTGGAACGAGGGAGGAGAGAAACGGTTATGAATAAGCATTATAACTTGCATTTTATGATCTGTTAGGGTTACTGAGATGACAAGTTAATTGTATTTATGAAGAAACTTGAACAGGATGCATATCCAAACCGAAAGAACAACAGACTACTGACCCCTTTTCACAAGCTTTTCTTTTGGGAGTGTAAGACTACTAGACTACAGCACAGGGTCAAGAGTGCAGTTATAAATCACAAACAGCCAATAAATCAAAGACTTACATGTGCTTTGATCTCCTTGAGTTTGTGCTGCTGTGTTCATAAGAACGTGTTTGTTTTGTGTGTTTTTAAAGCAGAGGTTATGAGGAGTATCAATAGAGAAATGCTCAGTGCTTTCCTGAGGCGATATTGAAACAACAATGATGAAGTAAAAGTTTCTCCAGCAGTGCACTGGGAAAATGCTTCTTATTCTTGCCTAAGATACACTTAATTATAGCTGCAAAACGATTAGTTGCGAATAATCGATTCAAGATAAAAGTTTATGTTTACATATATATATATATATATATATACACACACACACACAAAAAAAAAGTCAATTTGCTGTCATCTAAATAAATAAATACAATAAATATGAAATAAAATAAATAAATAAGGAAAAATACATAAATAAAATACAAATTAAAACATGACTTCAACAAGAAACAATTTGAGAAATAATAGTGACGCTTGCCTCAAATTGCTTTTAAATAATAAAAAAAAATTTAAGAATTAGAAAAATTAAATATAAAATAAAAAAAATCCCTTCAACAAGCTACACAGTGAGAAATAGTAAGTGACACTTGCTTCAAATCACTTTTGAATGAAAACTAAATTTGTCAATTTGCTGTCATCTAAATAAAATAAATAAATAAAAATAAACTAAATATAAAAAAAAAATACATAAAAAAATTAATATAAAATAAAACACCACTTCAACAAGCTACACAGTGAGAAATAGTAAGTGACACTTGCTTCAAATCACTTTTGAATCAAAACTACATTTGTCAATTTGCTGTCATCTAAATAAAAATAAATAAAATAAATATAAAAAAAAACACATTAAAAAAATAAAATAAAATAAAACATTACTTCAACAAGCTACACAGTGAGAAATAATAATTGACACTTGCCTCAAAAAAAGAGAAGTTACACTATATATTCAGAGACCAAGTGGAGAATAGGTAGAAGAGGTAACTGATATCTACGAAATTTGCATCTCAAAAAGACCTGCAGCTGAAGAGTGAATATATTTCTGGGGTATATTGAATTGTTCGATTGGAGAAGTGGGAGTGTTGGGTTAACACATGCAAAGCAAATGACGAGGAAGAGGAACAGCCGGGAATTCTTCCGGAGAGTGTCGTACGGCACATTTTCTGTAATCGATGCTAACACTCTTGTAGTAGCAGAGCTAGTCGATACTAACCAGGTTGGGTTTAGCGCTGAAAGAGGGCTACTTCAGCCCTAATTGCATTTCAGCACAAAATTAAAACCCATTTTCCAGCGCATTAGGTCTAATAGCTTACAAGAGGGCCACCGCTTACAAGTATGGTCTGACAAGGGATGTATGAGAATGTGAGATGTAATCTCTTAAAGTGATAGTTCACCCAAAAAATGAAAATTGTGTCAATAATTACTCACCCTCATGTCGTTCCAAACCTGTAAGACCTTTGTTCATCTTTGGAACACAAATTAAGATATTTTTGATGAAATCTGAGCCCTTTCTGACTCTGCAACTGACCCAGAAAGGTAGTAAGAAAATTGTTAAAATAGTCCTTGTGACAAAAGTGGTTCAACCATAATGTTACGAAGCTACAAGAATTCATTTTCATCAAAATTAAATTTGTGCTCTGAAGATGAACGAAAGTTTTACAGGTTGAAACGACCTGAGGGTGAGTAATTAATGACAGAATTTTCATTTTTTGGTGAACTGTCCCTTTAAGAAACACTCAAAGGCCAAACCTGCAGCAGGCGCTCCAGCTGGTAGAACTTGCAGTGAAGATCTTCAAAGTTGTTTTTGTAGAGCTCTCGGAGACCGTAGTTGTACATGATCTTCACCAGCACGCAGAAAGCTTGCTCCTCGGGCATCTAAAGAGAAAAGCGGCATGATATTTTAGATGCTAATACATTTTGCGTGAATAGGGCTTGATAAACACAACCGACCCATGATGTTTAGATGCGTCAACTGTCCGTCTATCCGTCTATGGCAGTCTACAGTGATGCTATCGGAGTTTGTTTGTGTTTCTGAGACGGCGAGCGAGACAGACAGAGAGCTGGGTATTAAATCACACCGACAGCGTGTGTGTCCAGGGCTCCTGCAGGTAGACGGGCTCCGTCATTAATATTCCTGACAGCTCCTGAGCTTCCTGGGCAAGGCCACGAGAAAGACACTTACACTACATTATAGAAATCCCCAAGCGCGCTCTAATATCAACCCCCATACGGGCCGGCGTCGCAGAAAAACAAAAAACGGCGTCTTATTCAGCCTCGCTTTAATTAAATATGGAATTAACCGTTTCATCAATGTCCGTCCCTCGCTTCCTGTTTCTCTCCGCCTACTATTAGCTCAATAACAAGCCTTAAAAAGTCAAAGATAAGGCAATGAAGTAGGTTTCTATTTACACTTTATTAGTGTTTATTATTTAGTTTAGATTTGTCAACACAGCAGTTCAGCTTAAAGGATTAGTTCATCCAAAAATAAAAATTCTGTCATTAATTACTCACCCTCATGTCGTTCCAAACCCGTAAGACCTTCGTTCATCTTCAGAACACAAATTAAGATATTTTTAATGAAATCCGAGAGCTTTCTGACCCTTCATAGACAACGCAACTGACAAGCTAAGTGGCTGACATGAAAGAGAAGAAATTGTTGAATAATGTTGCCGTTTTTGTTTTCTTTGCACACGAGAACTCTTCTCGTAGTTTAATGTCATTACGGTTGAACCACTGATGTCACATGGACTATTTTAACAATGTCCTTACTACCTTTCTTGACCTTGAACGTGTCAGTTGTGTTGCTGTCTAAGCAGGGTCAGAAAGCTCTCGGATTTCATCAAAAATATCCTAATGTGTGTTCTGAAGATGAACGGATGTCTTACGGGTTTGGAACGACATGAGGGTGAGTAATTAATGACAGAATTTTTGGGTGAACTATCCCTTTAAAGAAAAAACTGACCTAAAAGTAAGTTTACAATGCCTGTTAAGAGAAAGTAACGTGCACTTCTGTTGTGGTATATAAATTTACACATTTTGAAACATGAAAGCTTGCATTTATGCAATTTTGTATTTTTGGGTGTCTCAAAAATAAATTTAAATACATATACTAAATATTTAATAATAAAATAATAAAATTAATCAATAAAACAACAAAACACAGACAAAAAACAAAAAAACAAAAAAACACTATGATACAACAAAAACAAAACAACATAGAACACAAGACACGAAACAAGACAAAAAAATAAATTAAATAAAACAAAACACTACGAAATACAACAAAACAAAAGATACCACAGAATACACACAAAAACAAAACAACCAAACAAAAACAAACACAACAAAACAAACCAAAAAACTACAAAATACAACAAAAAAAGACTACAAAACACAGAGAAAAAAACACACACACACACACACACACACACACACACACACAAAAATCTCAACAATACAACAAAAACAAAAGATACCACAAAACAACACAAAAACAAAACAAAATAAAACAAAAAACACAAAGCAAAGAATATATTTTAGCTTTCTAAAAGATACAACGCACACACACACACACACACACACACACACACACACACACAAAACAACAACAAAAAACTAAATGCAAAATACAACAAAACAAGACAAAGAAACTAAACGTAATAAAACAAAACAAACCTACAAAATACAACAAAAAATTCAACAAAACACAACGAAAAAAAAACGAAATAAAAAACAACTACAACAAAGTATACCACAAAACACACACAAAACAAAAAAACTACACAAAACAAGACAAAAAACAAACAAAACAAAAAACAAAACGAAATCAAGATACAATACATACAAAATACAACAAAAACAAAAGACAATACAAAACACACACACACACACACACACACACAAAACAAAAAACAAAATACAAGACAAAAAAAAACAAAATAAAAAAACTACAAAATACAACTGATTTCACAAGACAAAAAACTAAACAAAATAAAAAACGCAAACTAAAAAAAAAATGTTACCACAAAACACAGACACAAAAACACAACACAACAAAAAACACAACAAAACACAACAACAACAACAACAACAACAACAACATATCCCACAAAACACACAACAAAAAACAAAGCAAACAAAACAAAATACATTAACAAAACACAGAGACAAAAAACCAAAATGGAATAAAATAAAACACTAAAAATACAACCAAAAAGATGCTACACAACACACACAAGAAAAAACTAAACGAAAACACAACAAAACACAACAAAAACAAAATATATCACAATAAAAAACAAACAAACAAAAATTATATATTAACAAGTCAAAACAAAAAAACGAAATTAAAAATAACACTACAAAATACAACAAAAACAAAAGACATTACAAAACACACACAAACAAAAAACAACACAAAATACAAGACAAAAAAACAAACAAAAAACAACGAAATAAAAAACTACAAAATACAACAAAAAAGATTTGACAAGACAAAAAATAAAAAATAAATAAATAAAAAACACAAACTAAAACAAAGTATTACCACAAAACACACAACAAAAAACATAAAACACAAGACAAAAAACATAAAAAACACAACAAAAACAACATCCAACAAAACATGTCTACATGTCTTGCAAAATACTTACATGTAAAAGTAACACAGCTGCCAAAAATGATTGACCTTGGCAATATCCAATCTCCTCATCATACACAGAATAAGCCTGTGGACAAAAAACAAAAACACAAAAACATCAGTTCAAATATTGTGTACCAAAATCAAGAAAAAAAAAAAAAAAGATTACATATATTTTGTTCATTAGAATGCAATGCTATTTCTCCATTTCTGAAATATTTTTACTTGACCAAAAATAATAAAATGACTAATACAATAATAAAAGTTAATAGAATTTTAAAAGGCATTTAAAGAGAAATCTTTCATATTACAAAAATACAAAGCATGTTTGATTTATAAAATCAGTCCTACCTTTCATTACTTCACACTAAACATTTTCAAATGAACAAACACAGCAATTCAACGTTTCATGTGTTGTGAACGAAGCTTCATGTTGTCTTTAAATCACAAGCAGCATCATAAATGACTGGAAACACTGATAAACGTTCATAGCAACGTATGCCGCTCTGGGCTGAGGGGCTTTGTCTCCAGGATTAGCTGGATTGAAGGTCTTTTGCACAATTTAGGAGGCTTTTAATCTGCCGATGCCAATCAGCTGATGGAGAACCTCTTAAGACTCCTCACAAAGGAGATTTAACAGAGAACAGGACCACTTTTCTCATCCACTCAATGCTTTCCCCCAGCTTTTCTCTAATATGAAATTGAACACACAATTTGTACAATTATAATCAAAATGTATATTATACTTTATATTGATTTGACATATTTTCTGGTCAAAGGTGTGTGCAGTTAAAAACTGCTTGGTTTTACGTGGCTCTTTACAGCCAGAAGCATCTGTTTAATTATATAGAGATAGATGTGTGCTTAACTGGATAATTGCCTGCTGGATAACTGCATAATCTATTACTCTAGCTCTGTTTCTAAATATAATACCAGATCCATGAGGCGTAACTGTTTAACTAGCAGACTGTACGAGTTATTTTCACTGACGCAGGACGCAGGGAGGCGAGTGCAGCACCTGTGGTTGGATGTCTATCAAGGCCGTTGGTATTACGGCAAAACAAAAGGTCAGTGGATAGAGATGTTGCAGAGGTGTGGTGATGCTTGTTACCAGACGGCAGGAGTGAGTCATGGCTGCAGGACGAGCAGCTTTAGCTTTCACCTCACCTTGCAGATCTTGTAGAGAGAGTCTTGGCCATCTCCACCCGAGTCTTTGAAGTAGTCGTGAGCGGGAAAAGTGCGATGGATGTCTCTGGTGATGACAGCTTCCTGGGCGGAGTCCTGCGGGGAAAATCCAGAGCGTTACAATTAGACTTTTTAATATTTTTGATGTTTATTTATTATATTATTATATTAAAGTTTATAATCATACATCTATTTTTGTTTTTTTAAGTCCTTTTAAGTAAGTCCTACATTACAAAATAATTAAAATAATATTTTTATAATATATATATATATATATATATATATATATATATATTTTATAAGATTTTGTATTACACTTCATTACTAATTAGAATTATTTCCATAAAAAGTTATATTTTGATGAAATTGCTATTTTTTATTATTAATTCGTTTTTGTAAATTATTTATTAAAAACAATAATTTTGCTACATTATTATTTACTTTTTATTTTTTATATTATTATTTTAAGATCATCATTTATAATAAAATTAATCAAATAATTTATTTATTTATTTACATATTTATTTCCTATTTAGAATTATCTTCTATTAATATTATTTTTTATTATTGTATGCATTATTAATTATGAATTAAAGTAATACATTAAAATCAATAAACAATTACATAATACATCACAAAATAATTAAAATAATATTTTTATAATATATATATATATTTTTTTTAATAAGATTTTGTATTACACTTCATTACTAATTAGAATTATTTCCATAAAAAGTTATATTTTGATGAAATTGCTATTTTTTTTATTATTAATTCGTTTTTGTAAATTATTTATTAAAAACAATAATTTTGCTACATTATTATTTACTTTTTATTTTGATATTTATTTTTTATATTATTTTACGATCATCATTTATAATAAAATTAAATCAAATAATTTATTTATTTATTTACATATTTATTTCCTATTTAGAATTATCTTCTATTAATATTATTTTTTATTATTGTATGCATTATTAATTATGAATTAAATACATTAAAATCAATAAACAATTACATAATACATCACAAAATAATTAAAATAATACGATTTTTAATTTTTTTTCTAAGACTTTGTATTACATTTGATTGCCAATTAAAATGATTTCATAAAAAGTTTATGAAATTGCTATTTATTTATTATTTAGTTATATTATTTACTTTATTTTGATTTAGAATATTATTTTATGATCATTTTATTATTCTTTTATGTAATTATGCATATTTTTCTTTGTAAATTAATAACAACAACAACATTTAATTTATTATTTGCATTTTTATTTGATATTTATTTAATTTTGCTATATATTAATTAGTGCTGTCAAATGATTAATCGCTTCCAAAATAAAAGTTTGTGTTTACATGCTATATATTTGTGTACTATGTATATTTATTATGTTTATATAAATACGCAAACATGCATGTATATATTAAGAAAACATATTTTAGATTTACATCTAAAATATTAATATTTATTTATTTAAAATCTAAATTGTATACAGTGTAATACAGATATACAGATAACAATAACAATTTTGCAATATGTAATTATTTGTTTTTATTTTGATTTTTTTTAATTTTGCTATATTATTATGTACTTTTATTTTTTGTATTATTTGAGAAACATTTTATTATTTTATTAAATTATTTTTATTATTATTATTATTATTATTATATTTTTTCATAAATTAATGATAATAACAACAACATTTTTTATTTATTACTATTTTAAAGTAACTTTATTATTATTTTATTTATTATTTTTATTAGTTTAATACTATTCATTTTAATACTACTACCTATGCTTGCTTTCTTCTTATAACATATTTATAAATTAAAATAAATAAAAACACATAATCAATGATTTTTTTATTAATGTATTTATTATTATTACTTATCAATTAAATAGATTGATTTAAATAATGAAATTAAAGATAAATAAAAGCATTTAAAATATTTATTTACTTTCTATAAAGAATTATTATCTAGTATTATTTTATTATTATATGTATTATTAATAATAATAAAAAAATAAGACTCCTTTCAATAATTACATTTAAGATAAATAAAAAAAATTAAAATAAGATAATCTATAATAAACTAAGATTCTGTATTACACTTCATTATTAATTAGAATTATTTTCATAAAAAGTGATTTAATGAAACTGCCATTTATTATTAATTATACATGTGTAAATGAATCATTTAATAATAATAATAATAATAATAATAATAATAATACTTTTTTGTTAATTATTATACTTAATAAATATTTTATTACTATTAACACATTTTTCTTTGTTTCTTTTTTGATTATAGTTTTACACTTTACTGTAAATTAATAACAATATTTGCATTATTTCACTTTCTTAAATAATTTGCACATTTTTCTTTCTTTTCTCAATATCTGCATTATTTTCTTAGTTTAATTATTTTCTAAATAAACAAAACATACTTTTAAAATGTATGAAAAAAGTATTTACTATTACGAGTTGATTAGTAGTCATATTTAAACAAATATATATTTTAACAACAACAATAACCCAGAATAAACTGCTGTATTAGATTACTTTATTTTTGACCTGGATTCTAGCCTTTTTTTCACAGGAACAATGACAGATGTTGAACATATCTGTGATTTGATGAGACACAGATGAGGTCCTGTCATACATGTAGCCTGCACTGGAAAAGCTCAATTATTAATCATATGATGGCCATTTTCTCTCTACACTCTTTGATCTCCACCAATGTTTGTTGCAGCTCCAACACAAACTTGACTGAAGACAGTGGGAAGAAGAGCGTCTAATGTGCATTTTGTCAAAAAGACTCTAAGAAGAGTCCTTGAGTGAAGGAATAACCTTGTGTGAAGTGTTTACAGAGCTGAGACAGATTAAGAAGCACAGGAAAGTGTCTTACTCAGCACAGCGCGCTCTTCAAAGCCCAACAGCAAATCGAATTAACAAGTCATATGCAGACGGAGTTCCAGTCACATGATGGACTACATGAACAGACTCTTGAGATGCAAAACAGGGATGAAACTCTGGATCGGAGACACTTGAGAGCATCTAATGTGGACTGAACTGACTGCCGAATGAGCGCTCTGCCATACAGAATTATGGGAAGCGTAGTTTCGCTGTCATAAAGAGGCGAAATGAGCAGAATATTAAGCAGTTGTCTTTCCCGTCACAGATCCGTGGAATTCATGCGGTGGCAACATCAGACGGCGACTGCGGAAATGTCTCTGACAGGCTGAGTTGTAATAAGGTGCATTCAATTAACAGCGTGTGTCAGGGCTAATTAAAGGCATCATTAGTCAACTAATGCGAGAGAGGGAAGGACAGGTTTCCACCTCCCCTCACCTGTTTACAGCACGCCTGACAGTTTGTTAAAGGGTGGGAAGAATAAAGCCTGACAGAGGGTGAAGGGAATGGGGTTCTGTAATAAAAAATAATCAAATGAAAGAAATAATAATAATAATAATAATAATAATTTAAAAAGTAATACATAAAAATACATAAAAATAATAATCATAAATAATAAAATTAAAAATGAAATGAATAAAAAATTATTAATAATAAAAAATGAAAAATAAAATACAATACAATTAAATAAATATAAAAAAATAAAGAAAAAAATAAAATTATAATAAAATAAAATACATTTGAAATTAAATATTAAAAATCAATAAAATAAAACGCATAATAAAATAATTAATAAAACATAAAAATTCAATAAAAATACAAATAAAAAATAATATATTAAAATTAGAAAATAAATACGGTATGAAAAAAATCAATTAAACAAAATAATATAATGTATATAAATAAAATGAAATAAGAAAATAAAATATAAAAAAAAAAATCAATCAAATAAAAAATAAAATAATGTATATAAACAAAATAAATGTATAAAATATTTTGACAAATCAATAAAATAAAAAAGCATAATAATAAAATACAATTATTAATAAAAAAGTATAATAAAATACATTAATAAAATATAAAAATTAAATAAAATAAAACAAAAAATAATAAAAAATAGAAAAAAATTATATATATATATATATATATATATATATATATATAAGGAAATCAATTAAATAATATATAAAATTTTTATCAAATATAAAAAAAACTATAAAATACATTTATAATAATAAAATAAAAGTATTAATAAAATATAAAAATTCAATAAAATAAAATACAATAAAAAAAACAATAAAATAAAACATAAATAATAAAAAATTATAATTATATAATAATTTCTATAACCTTGCATTCCTTTTTCTCTTAAGCATGCACGCTTTGAATAATGCAGCCGCCTTTTGTACCATTTCTCCTTCTACGTGATGCAGATAAATTCTTGCTGAATAGTACAGAAGGCGGCACACCCATTTGTGTACGCTGCTTCATCAGTTTATGTTTATGCAGGAGACGAGCGAGGCTATAAAGGCCATTTCCCATCAAGGTTACTGCAGCGTGTGGAAATGGTGACCTTGTTCTTTTTTGTAATAAAGACACAAAACCTCCTTGATGGATTAATCAAGAGCAAGCACAAACACATGCGGAACATATTTATTGTAATACTTAGATTTATTATTATTTTGGAGTAGTTTTTAATTCGTTTTTTAGTTTAAGTTAATTTACCTGATATTTTTTTAAATAGCTATAGTTACCTTTAGTTAATACTAGCTTTAGTTAGCAAAAATTCTGGTATTCTGTAATTCTGTATTCTGGTATTATAGCACTGCCTGTGTCTGTTTGTCTCCTTAAGAAGAATCGCTCCATGTTCTCCCAACTGTATGTCGCTTTGGACAAAAGCGTCTGCCAAATGCCTAAATGTAAATGTAAATGTAAAAACAACACTGGTTATTAATCATAAACGGTCACACCAGCCAGCTATTTTCAGTTACATTTATATATGCACATCTCTTTGTTTTTATTAACTAAAACTACAAAAAAATGATGCGTTAACTGAGCTAAAATAAAATCAAATAAAAAAAATATATAAAAAGAATTAAATTAATATCATTTATTATAGTTTTTAATCAAAATTTTATTTCAATTTTTTTCAATTAATAGATTTAGTTAACAGTAAAAATATATGTATGATAAATTTTATAATTGTTTATCATTTTAAAATGTTATTTTATAATATATCATCTTACAATATTTATCACATAATATAGTTTTTATTTAATATTTTTATTCAGCATGAGTTTATTATTTTAATATATTTAGTTAATGAAAACAGCAAAATATATATTTTATAACTTATTTATAAAATGTTATTTCATAATATATTATATTATAATACATATCATATATAGTTTGCCTAATATTTTTATTTCATATTTATTTTAATTAACAAATGTTATTCATTACTTCAATATATTTAGTTAATTAAACAGAAAAATATATCATTTTACAATATATCATAATACAGTTTATCTAATATTTTGTTCTTTAATTTTAGATTAATTTCAATTAATTTCCGATTTATTCAATAAAAAAATATTTAATAGTTATTATTTTAATATATTTACTAAACGAAATCAGTCAAGTAATTATATATTTTATAACATGTATAAAATGTTATCATAATATATATATATTAGTGGTGTCAAAATTAGCGCGTTAACGCAGGAGATTAATTTTTTCATTTTAACGCGTTCAAAATATTTAACGCAATTAACGCATGGGCGGGGCCACCCCACTCACAACTGCTTATGAAATGCTTTTATTTAAATGCGCAGAGCGTCTTTACGAACACATCAAACAGGAGACTTTTCAGATGCGCGCTCCAACTTTACTTCAGCACCAGACGCGAGTCAAACGACCGCGGAAGCGGTACCGGTGATGGGGAGCTTAAGTAAAACGTTAGTGAACTGCGGTCAGATGAGATGCTGTCAGGCCATATGTCGGTAAAAACGAATTTAATTGTCCTGTCAGCCTATATACTCTGTTTGTAGCGTGCGCTCTTGAAGTTCACGCGCAAATGTGCCGACGCGCGCTGTATTAGGCTATATTAAACCCAAATGAAACTGCGAGCATGCAAAGTCATAGTTATATCGTCAGGTAAAACATGAATTCACAAAAAAAAAAAAATTATTTATAGGTCAAAGCAGTGTCAGATCAAGTTCAGCAGTGACAACCTTTAACAGCAGCCAAAATATCCTTATAACCAGTTGCTGTGATGTCTGTTAATTAAGGAACAAAATTAAAAAGAGGAAATTAATAACTAAGTTTTATCTTTATATAATTTAGAATTTGATATAATTTAGGCTATATTTTCTTGCTGAAGGGCACAGGTAGCTACTATATATATATGACATTTATTATAATGGGTTTGTGTGAAGATTGTTTCAAGTTCACTTAAATTATTATTATTAGTTATTTTTTTAAAGTCTAATAAATGTTAAAGTGATAGCTCTTAATGATACTGTAATGTTGAATGATTATATATATATATATATATATATATATATAAACATTTTTTTTCAATGGTTAAGTATTAGGGGGGGGAAATCAATCAGTGATATTTGCCTTCAGTCCTAAAACAAGATGGTGTTAAACAAATATTAAAAATATATGTTCTTTATGTTGTTTCTACATTAATTTGAAGCATTAAAGTGAAATTATTGCAATATAAAAGTATAATTAAAAACTTTAATGTCAGGTAGAATTAATCGCCATTAATTTCAGGTAAAATGTGCGATTAATTAGTTAATTTTTTTTAATCGATTGACACCACTAATATATATATATATTTTTTTTATTTTTATTACATATTTATTTAAATTAACAATAATTATTTTATGTACGTACTATTTTTACATATTTAATGAAAACAGTATTATATCATAGTTTCCATGTAATATTTTTTTTTTATTTTATTTTATTTTTAGATTTATTTGAGTTAACAACAATTTTGTTATTTATTATTTAAAAAAACTTAAATAAGTTATATATAATAACATTTATAAAATTATTGTATTTTATTACGTAATTATTATATCATATTACAATATATATCATATTGTTTTTTCATATTTCTTTTAATTAACAACAATTTTAATATATATATGTAGTTAATGAAATCATATTCCAATATGTCATAGCTTACCTAATACTTTTTCTTTTAGATTTATTTGAATTAACAACAATTATTTTTATTATTAATTATCATTATGTTAGGGTGTATATTTTATAACCTATTTATACAATATAATTTTTTAATCTAATATAATGATATGATACAATATATATCATTTATTATAGTTTTTCATCTAATTTTTTATTTTATTTTAATAAAAATAAAACATTTTAATAGTTTTCTCACATATGTATAAACCATATGATAAATTACATAAAATATAAACTATTTAAAATATAAAAAAATAATAACGCACACAACCATGTAAAATAGTACAAATAACACCAGCAGCTACTGTTATGAGTTATTGTGAGCAGCCATAACTTCTCAATCACTGAAACCCTAGTAATAAGCTTTAATGTCACACCACAGCCTAAGGCGAACTCTGACCTTTGCTCAGCAACGACCTTTAGTGGGGCATATATAAAACCCGCATTTTTACAGCAAGTGCCATATTGCCGTTTTTTTGCAAGAGCAACAGAAAGACTCAAAGCTGTAATTTAGTCTCAGTATGGGGTTAATCACAGCATAGTGTATGATTGAGTTCAGCGGACTGTTTCACTGTTGCTCCCTCCCTCTCTTCTCACCCCCATCACTCTCGCCTCTCGCAGCGTGCATGAAAATGAAATGCTGCCTCATAAACTGCGAGTTAGTGACAAATGGTATTCATAAATAAAGCCAGAGATACAGGCTGCGAATGGTAATGTGGCCACTAAACATCTGTGAGGCTCTGCAACAGCAAAAAGCGTCCAGAGCAGACCAGAGACCCAAAGAGAGGGATAAACAATCTGATTACAGCCATGGCAAAAGCCTGAGTAAACTTCACCACAGGCTTCGCTCCGAACGCTGCTGTGGACTGGATGTGCGGTCGCAAATAACAGAAGGCCAGTCCGATTTGTCCAGGCTCTTGAAGAAAGATAAAACCGCTGACCTTCAGGGACATTGATCAGAGGGATCTTCAGTACGCCTGGGAGTTTATTAGACAGACACGAGAGTCCTGGGTGTGGAACTGAACTAGTAGAGCAAGGCGCTAGATAGAAATGCTAAGGTGCTATTCATTTAGACAAAGCACTCAATGTACAGCATCAAAAACTGGTATTCATTTGGAAAATTCTGTACTATAAATAACAACAACAACAACAACAACAACAACAACAACAACAAAAAACTCATCTGTGACCCTGGACCACAAAACCAGTCATAAGGGTCATTTTTGTTTTAGAAATTGAGATTTATACATCATCTGACCGAGATACAAATATTTGAAAATATGGAATCTGCAGGTGCAAAAAATGCAAAATATTGAGAAAGGTGCATTTAAGTTGTCCAAATGAAGTTCTTAGCAATGCCTATTACTTATCAAAAAATAAGTTTTGATATATTTATGGTAGGAAATTTACAAAATATCTTCATGAAACATGATCTTTACGTAATATCCTAATGTTTTTTGGCATTAAAATCAATAATTTTGACCCACACAATGTATTTTTGGCTATTGCTACAAATATACCACAGCGACTTATGACTGGTTTTGTGATTCAGGGTCACATTTTTATATTAAACCTAAAAAATAAAGTAAACTAAAAACTAAAATTTACATTTAGGCATCATGTTATATACAGTATGAAAAATTTATATAAAATGACATTCGACTACAACATGATGACTATAATAAGATTTCAACAGTGGTTAAAGTTTTACATTTTAAATTAAAGTCATTTTTAAGTAATTGAAAAAAATATCCAGTACTGACTGATACATGTCCAATATTCTACATAAAATGTACCCCCAAAAAAATAAAAAATACATTACATTAAATACATAAAAAAAATCTAAACATTTAAAATGACACCATAAATAAATAAATAAACAAACAAAAGTGTACTAAAATTATAGCAAATTTAGGCATCACAATATTACACTGTACATGAAAGTTTAATAGTCATTCCAATATTCTACTTAAAACTACATAAAAAAAAACTAAATAAACTCTGAATACATTTTTTAAAAAGCAAATCTAAAATAATTACATTTAATCAAACATTTGAAATGACGGTAAAAATGCATTTGTAATAATAGCCAAATAAATAAATAAATAAAAAAAATGAAGTAAAGTTACTCTTATAATGAAACCTAAAATTATTACATTTAATCAAAACATTCAAAATGATGCCAAAAATGCATACTAATAAAAAACTCTTCAAAGTCAACTAAATACAGGCATAACAATATTACACTGTACAGTATGAAAGTTGGATATTAACTTTGAGATCTACTAAAGATGATATTTAATAGTGCTATCAAAATATTTATTTTTAAGGTATCTTATGGCCAATTTTAAAATGCTATACTATAAATATATAGATTCTAAAAACTAAAACAATGAAAAAAAACGTAATTTACATTAATTGATTATTATCTAATAAAACATAGTTTAAAAAAAATATAAACTCTTCATTTTTTTATTTTAAAACAAATAGTTTCGTAAAAAAAAAATAAACCGAAAATAATGACATTTAAAATATAACAAAACAAAAAAAAGAAGTACATTTAAGTATCACAATATTATACTGTATAATATGAAAGTTGGATATTAATTTTTAGATTTACTAAATATGATATTTAACAGTGTTATTAAAATATTAATTTGTAAGGTATCTGAACGAATTTTGCTAACCAATAATATTGACATTCTTTACTATATTTTTATTTAAAACAAACAAACAAACAAACATTTTAAATAACACAAAAAGAAACTAAAATGAATCATTTTAAATTCCAAAAATGTATTTTGGGTATCAAGTCATAATGTACAGTTTAAAAAAATGGATATGCATTTTCAAATTAGCTAAAGATTAAACTTACACTGTTAATAAATAATTAGTGATGATCAATATGATCTATATAATATAAAATACATAAAATGAATTCTGAATAAAATGTAGAAAAAAAAAATAAAAATAGAAAGTTCTTAATTCACATTAATTACTATCTAATAACAAATTGAGATTTGCTATAGATTCAATTTAAAAATGTTATTAAATTATTAGTCATGACCAATATTTAAACTCTATAGTATAAATAAATCAAATAAATTCTGAATAAAATGTTAAAAAACTATATTAAAAATAATGAATTTATATTAGTAATTATCTAATGAAAATACTAAAATCAATTGTTTAAAATGATCCAAGTACAAAATAAACTCTGAATACATTAATGAAAGCTAAATAAAAGAAAGCTAAAATAAGTAAATTTAAATGTAATATTAATTATACATATTTATTTTGAGATTTACTAAAGATGATATTTAACAGTGTTTTTAAAATGTTCATATTATATTATGAATACATAAAATGAATCCTGAATAAAATGTAATAAATATTTTTTAAAACAAGCAAAAATTAAAAATTAAATTCTTCATTAATTCATATTTATTGATAATTATCTAATAAAAATACTAAAAACTAAAATCAATTGTTTAAACAAATAAAGCATTTTTAATCATTTTAAATGCTTCAAGTGAAATTAGGCATCAAGACAAAATGTACAGGATGAAAAATTTTTGAGTTTTGCCATTTAATGTTATCAAATGATTAGGGATGACCAACATTAAAACTCTACATTATAAAATGTCAAATGAATTCAGAATAAAAGACAATAAATATTATTAAAAAAAAATTCAATAATTCATATTTATTGATAATTATCAAATAAAAATACTAAAAACCAAAAAAAAAAAAATAAATCAATTGTTTAAAAAGCTACAAGTAAATCTAGGCACCACAGTTATGGTATGAAAAATGTTATATTACAAATAAGATTAAATGGAATAAATGGATATTCGTTATAACTATAATAACATACAATTTAAAACCTGCACTAATCAAAGTTGGGGAATCATCTAGTATCACACAAAAAATAAAACTACGAGGGTTTAAAACATGTATCTTCGCTCTCGTGCGCTTAGTATATTTTGACACGCAGCCTTGTGTGAATTGGGCCCAACAAATGAGCTGCCACAAAGGGGCATCAACAGCTGTGTTCTTTCCACAGCGCATTTCACCCTGAAGCTCACAGGGCCTTCGTTCATCTCGTTACCACCCCTGAATGACAGGCGGTACTGTACCAGCGCTTCGGTTCGGTCACAGCAACGCCGGGGCTAAAAGCTCAAAGCAGAGTCTCCCGCAAGAGCAGACTGAGTCGCTCTGAAATCCGAGATGACAGCAAACAACATTAGTGCAAGCCGGACTGAGAGATGCAGCATGACAAGCTGGTGTGGAGGCACAGCGAGCGAGACAGGCGCGCCGGCTCTTGAGAAGCTGCCGTCAGGCTCGCTCCGTCACTCCAGAACTTTCCGCGGTGGGCACACAGCGCGAGAGAGCCTCTGAAGTTTGTGCCGGGCCTCCCACTGGGTTCTAAGGCAGTCAGCGCCGATCTTGTGCCGGTCTGACAACAGCGCGGCTGTCGCCGGAGCCCCACCCGGAGCGAGCTGACCTATTTCTCGGATGTGACACCGGGAGGAGAGAGTATGTAAGTGGTGTGCTGCGCTATCAAAAGCCCAATCTGCTCCAAGTGGAGCCGTAGATGTTACTACGGGGATCCAAATCTGCTCTGTCAACTCGCGATGCTGTAATAAAAAGGAATAGAGGTCGAGCCGGGGGCTACGGAAACCGATTACATGATCTCATGCTGTTCCGCTGCGGAAGATGAAATAAAGACGTTGACCGTTGTTGTTGTGCTGAACAGACCATTAAATAACCTATTTAGCAACATAAAACTGTTGAAGAGAGGTTCAGAGTTGAAGTTATGTTACTGAATCATGAGATTAATTTAATGCTCTGTGCGAAAAACGGATGACAAACTAAACAGGGTTGCACTGATATTAAAACTCTAGCTGGGTCATTATCACAGTAGGGTGCTTTTTGGTGTCCTTTACAAAAGTGAGTACACCCCTCACATTTCAGCAAGCATTTTAGTACATCTTCTCAAGGGACAATACTATAGAAATGAAACTTGGATATATTTTAGAGTAGTCAGTGTGCAGCTCGTATAAAAGTATACATTTACTGTCCTCTGAAAGTAACTCAACATACGGCCATTATTGTCAAAATAGCTGGCAAGAAAAGTGCACCCTAAGTGATAACAGCAGTATGTTGTTTAAGCATGCAAAGCCACATGTCTTATTCATCATGTTTATGTTTTTGTCTGCTTGACAGGGCCATACAAAGTTGTGTATCTTGTATTAGAGCAGTTAAAATTTGGTGCTTTGAGTACAATTCTCTCATGCTGACCACTGGATGTTCAACATGGCACTTCATGGCAAAGAAACCCTCTGAAGATTTGAGAAGTAGAACTGTTGCTCTACACAAATATGGCCTAGGCTATAAGAGGTTCAGTAACACCCTGAAACAGAGTTACACTACAGTCGCCAGAGTCAGAGGTTTTTTCATTCGGAATAGGCCTCGCAAGGGTCAGTCCACGAAGTTGAGTAGTCATTCTGTGCGTCAGGTGCAGAACCGCGCTTCAAAAAACAGATCCATTGTTTTAGAGGTTGCAGAAGTAGAAGGTCAGCTTGTCAGTGCTCAAACATACGACGCACACTGCAACAAGCCGGTTTGAATTGGCGCCATCCGGGAAGGAAGCCTCTTCTGAAGCTGGTTCACAAGAAAGCCTGCAAACAGTTTGCTGAAGACAAAAGCATGAAATACTAGAACCATGTCCTATGGTCTGACGAGACTAAGATAAACTTGTTCGCCGTTAATTGAGGGAAATATGGATTCTATTACATTCTGAACCAAAACATGATGCCTTTCCTTCAGAAACTGGTCCGAACAAGAATTTTCCAACATCCAGCAGCTCTATGATGTCATTATAGACGAGTGGAAGAGGATCGCAGGAACAGCTGGTAAATTTCGTGCCCAGGATGATTAAGGCAGTGCTAGATAACAATGGTGCTAACACAAAATACTGACACTTTGGACAAAGTTTTGACAAGTTCACTTGGGTGTACTCACTTTTGTTGCCAGCTATTTTGACAATAACGGCTGTATGTTGGGTTATTTTCAGAGGACAGCAAATCTATACTGCTATACAAGCTGCACACTGACTACCCTAAAATATATACAAGTTTTATTTCTATAGTATTCTCCCCTGAGAAGATACACTTAAATGGTTGCTGAAATGTGAGGGATGTACTCACTTTTGTGAGATACTGTAAATAACTCATTTGCCATAATACCATAAAAATGACTATGAAAGGGTGTGTTATTTTAGGCTAAGTTTTTATATTCATAACAAAAACATTACTTGGCTCTTTAGATATTTTTTTTATTTTTTTTTATGCTTTGTGTAGGAGGATGCGCGTTTTTTTTACTATGTCCCATGCACTGAAAAATCTTAAAAGTAAAGAATTTAGTTCTCCTATTAATATTTTGTTAAATAAGAGATTACTCAGTTTGAGTGTATTGACCATTTGGTAATAAAAACAATATTTATATTTAACTAAAAAAGAAGATTTTGTCCACGTCCCTTGAATGGTTGTCCACCCTGTCGCATTGGGGAATCCATCCTTTAGTGACATCAGGACAACAGATTTTTTTGTCTCTTTAGTGGCGGGAATTTCAACGCCTGAGATGAGTAAGTTGGTGACTTTCAAAGTGACAAATTTTCTTCGTATGAGTTTGCTTACTGGCTTTTCCTAAGCTTAACATGTCCACCCTGTCAGCATAAAATATGCCGGAAGTGAGTAGAAAACAGTATTAATCAAAAAAAGTTTAAAAATACCAAATTCTCTTCAACAACCAGACTGACTATTTAGCTTGTCACAGTTTGTTGTAAACTAATATGGTAACTGAAGCTCAAAATGTCCACCCTGTCGTTTTTCGAAAATGTAAACATGACAGGGTGGACATTTTGAGCAACAATTAGCATATTCGTTTACAACAAATTGTGACTAGCTAAATAGTAAGTCTGACTGTTGAAGAGTAGGTAATATTGCTGAAAACTTAAATGCATGGGGTGGGGTACACACATCACCCTCCTTGTGAAAGGTGTCAATGATTGTCTTCTGGATAACAGTCAGATCAGCAGTCTTCACCATGATTGCGTAGCCTAGTGAACCACACTGAGAGACCATTTTGAAGGCTCAGGAAACCTTTGCAGGTGTTTTGAGTTGATTAGCTGATTGGCGTGTCACCATATTCTAATTTGTTATGATTAATTTTTTCCAGTTTGAGTTTTTATGAATATATTAGACGGGTTTAAAAAGTATCTCCGGGATAAGAACATTATATCATCCAATACCAATAAAATATACAAAGCAATCTCTAATTTCAGCCAATAACCGATATATTGTTATATATCGGTAATTATATCGTCAGCCAAGATGACTCCTTTTTACAGCTTAGGTTTCGATAAAAATATAACAAGTGGATTTAGAAAGCAGCTTTGCAATGAGAATGTTATATCAACCAATACAGATAAATATTTTTAAAAAATGCAATATCGGCTAATAACCGATATGATACTGACATATTGTATATCCCTACCTAAAATTTCAGTCAATATGACTTCTTTTTAAAGCTTACGTTTTTTTAAATATATATTAGATTTAAAATTAGCTCTGGGATGAGAACATTATATCGTCCGTCCATTATGAATAAATTATACAAAACAGTGTCGAATATTGGCTAATAACTGACATGATACTGTTATACTGTGTATCCCTGCTAACACCGTCAGCCAAGATGACTCCTTTTTACATCTTTTTTTTTTCTTTAAATATACTAGGTAGCAACTTTACGATGAGAATGTTGTATGTCTGCATAGAGAAAATCTTCTTTTGTATGATAAAGTACATCCCCTGACCCCTTTAACCTTCCTGCAATGGACCTCAGAGTGGTGGAGGATAAAATTAGAAGCGAGGGAAAAGGCAAGGCAGAAAAATCGCAGGTGATTGACAGTAGGAATATTACCTCCCCTATTTCTTCCCTGGCTGGAATCGGCGCAGTTCAAAGGGGGCCGTAATTGAAATTGACAAACTGCAGCATTAGCCTGATCACAACAGCCAACCTTGCAGCAGCAAAATAAAAGGTGCCTGGGAGGAGGAAGAGAAAGGGAGAACGAGAGAGAGGAAGAAGGGCTGAAGTGTTCTCTATGCTTCGCAAGCACCAAGACAGATTAATCTTGTTCATGCATAATGCATGCCAGCGCTGTGTGTGATCGCAATGACGGCCGGTTATTAACTGTGTCACAGTGCGAAAACACACCCGAATCAACAGACCTCACATGCATATACAATCCACAGCTAAACTCCCGCAAAACACTGACGACTGCACAAGGACGATCAAAAAACTGTAATCGTCAAAAGCTGATATGTTATAGCTTAAGGGGTACGCTAACTTGAGTTAAAAACTACAGTATACTTGAAGATGCAGACCTTTGATCTAAACGTACATGTTTTCTGGATTACGAGTTTTACAACATTCATCAGATGCTGAGACTGTGTCACCAAGTTCATTACAAAGCAGAAAGCCTGCGGAGCTCCGCTCTGTCATGGCTTTTCTAGGATTTTTAGGTCTCCCGAGGGCCTGCAACATCTGGTCCTCAGGACAGACTGCTAACTCGTCTGTCAGCGTGCCGTCACTGCGCTTTTAATTGCCAGTGCTGTGTTGCATGCTAATACATTGGGCATGCTAATTACCTAATATGAAAGAACACTTGCAATAGTTATGGATACAGCAACTACCACTGTTACAAAATTTCAATCGTCGATACAGATACAGAGATTTTAACGGGGACATTGGATGCAAAATTCACTTTTGTATATAAATGTCTTAGCAGTGTGTGGAAACAACCACTACAATGATAAAAATCCATTTCTTTTTTTAATCCCCAAAAAACCTAAACAGTCTCAATTAATCAAGCCATTTAGATTTTCTGAGCAGCATGATGTCATATTGCTCAGGCCCCGCCCACGGCCGCCGACAGACGTCCCGTATTTGCGTATTTCTCAGCCAATTTCTCTGTACTCAAGCAGCTGTAGTGACAACAATGTCTCATAAACAATGCAAATGTTTTGTATTTGGATGTAAATGTGAACAAAGGGTCAGCATTTTTTCGTAAATGTAAGTAAGAAATGGCTCACTGTGAACAGAGCTGTTTTGACAAGGTAAAACCAAATACCAAAGTATGTTACAGACATTTCATGAAAGCCCTAACGAATCGTACCAACTCTAATATTGACCAATAACTGACATGATACCGATATTATTGTGTATTCGTACTTGCAATGCCAGCCAAGATGACTCCTTTTTACCTTAAGTTTCTATAAACGTATAACAAGTGGATTTAGAAAGCAGCTTTGCAATAAGAATATCAAATAGACCAATACCGATAAATATAAATAATCTGTAATATCGTCAGTACCGGTATGATACCGCTTTATTGTGAATCCCTATATATAATGTGATCCAAGATTACTGCTTAGTTTTTAAAAATAAAAAACTTTGTACTTTGCAATGAAACCTTTATATTGTCCAAAACAACAAATAAAAAAACTCTGCAATATCGGTCAATAACTGGTATGATAATGCTATATTGTGCAGCCCTACTTATAAAGTCAGCCAAGATGACTCCTTTTTACAGCGTAGTTTATATAAAGTAAGTTTAGGAAGCAGCTTTGTAATGAGAATGTTAAATCGACCAATACAGACAAAAAAAATTAATATCTGCCAATAACCGATACTGATACTGATACATTCTCTAACGCTACTTAAAATGTAAGCCAAAATGACTCCTTTTTACAGCTAAAGTTTCTATAAATATACTGAGTGGACATTGGAAGTAGTTTTATGATGAGAACATAATACTGCCTTATTAACAATAAATAATAAAAAATGCCATGCATTTTTAGGCGCGACATGTCAACGGCCCCTTATAGTTTTTGGCTGACATTAGATTTTTTATTTTTTTAAAAAAGGTGCGGCGCTTCCCCCTCTTTCCAAAGCGTTCTGTAGCTTGCGCTTCCTTGGCGTCTGCTGTTGCTAAGCAACAATGACCTGCGCTCTCCACAAAGACACGGATGTTACAGCAAAGCATAAATGGATTTCCAGCACTAAACACCGCTTGCAGTAGCTCTGCTACTACATTTATTTAAAAATGGTTATCCCTGTAACAGCGTTGATCAGCTGTTCATCCATCTTGGGTGAGCTTTCGATGTTGTTATGGGGAAGGATGAAGCCTGGAAAAATGTGCGCGTCGCACCGCATGCGCGTTGTAACCATGTCGCTTCCATTATGAGCGCACAAACCGCGCGGTTACATTTGAAATATCGAACTCGAGCGCGCAAAAGATGCGACATATGAACGGCCCCTAATGATGTTGATATGTTGTGTATTCTGACTTACAATGTCAGCCAAAAAAACTAACATGCTATCGAACATACTCCTTTATTTTTTTTAAAAAGTTAATTATTAATACAAATATTATTAATTGAATTAAAATAATAATGTAGTGTTCAAATGATTCTCGATCAATTAAAACCAATTATTCTAGCAAACTAGAGCTGAACTAATAACTAATAATTATTTATAATATGAAGCTTTTAACTGATATACAGTATTAGCCAATATTAGTCTACATTTTGAGACTGACAATGGAAAATAAATAAAGTAATTGAAATAAAGCTGAAATAAAATAAATATGAGATGAAAAGTTTCAAACTTTCAGATAAAATGGCAACTAGCTAAAATAAGTTTAAGCTGAAGTACTTATTAATAAAACTGAAATAAAATACATTTTTTAAAAAGCTAAAAACAACAAAACAACGAAATGACTAAAAAGTAAACTAAAATTAAAATGAAACGAAAAATAAAAAAAGCATATAAACTTTTTTTTTAAATAATAAATAGCATAACAGTATATAAACATTACTGAACTATCGGTTTCAACTAACTTTCTCTTTTAAAAGTTAAATCGAAAATATATTTCTTATCAGACCAATATCGATAAAATTAATCATTTACCAGTTGATACCGATATGATTACCGATATTTTGTGCATCCGTAAAGAAAAAGGCACCAAAATACAAAGACTACGTTAAGAGCAGAAAGTATTATTTTTCTTGTCAGTATTGTCTGACTAATTTGACCAAAAATAGACTAGGGATGCACTATATTAAATTTGGCCGATATCTAATATTTTTCTAAACATTTTTTGCATTATTATTGAACACTGGATGTGTCACTCTGTACATACTTTCTTGAATTAAATGCAGCGATCAAAACGGCTGATGCCAATGTTTACATTTTAAGCCTTTATCGGACATTTTCAATAATGTTTGAACGACTATTGACTGTGGTGCTGCCTAATGCATAGATGTTTTTTTGTCTCAATTTGTACAAAATTTACTTAACAGCACTCTATATCACTGATACTGCAGAAAGATATTGCTTTTATATTTTATGTGTATGGGCTTTCAACATTCCTATCAGCGGCCATGTAGGTTTTTGGTTGTAGAGCCTTGCTGAACGGTAGCTATATTTGTCTTTTCACCTGGGGACAGCGGATGTTCTTTACCTATCCATTTGTGATGTGAGTGCCTAGATGGAAGGTGCCCTTTATGCCTTGGGCCAGTTTCCTCTTTAGAAAACTTAAACTTCACTATTATGGAAGAAAAAGGCCACGCAGGTCACAGACCGCTGAAAAAGGGTCGACCGCAACTAACGCATGACCCTTCAAAACATCCCAAAGCAATCTGTGAGGTGGATATAGACAGCATTTCAGGTCAGAGGACACATGGGAAATGTTGGGAACATGTAGTGGATGTGTCAACTAACCCAGAAGACCTTCGAGAAATCGACAACCTGAGAGAACACACTTAGTGTCCCAAATGGGATCCTTGATGTGTACTTGAGGTGTTCCAATGGCTTTTTTAGGTTGCTCCGGACTCTCAATGAACACCAAAGGAGGACCACAAGGGTTAAGCGTCAACATTTGGCACAGGAGCTCAGGGAACCAATGGAAGCTATTAAAAAGGGAAAGCAGCATCTCAACTCTTCAACATGGCATATGGATATTATAAGCAGAGAATTTTCTATTTTAACGGCTATTATTTTTCAGCCTAAAAAAAGGAAACTCTCAAAAGTCTTTCTGAATTAAGTTGCCATAGCTACAAGACTTGAAGTCTTGGGGGCTGGTGGGAAAATAAAAAGCCCTGAGAGCTGGTGACAGGAACTGTCGACTTGTCGATACGTTATTCAAATGAACAACTAATCCCACATCTACACAATGAAGTAATGGTAGAATTCGTTTCCAAGGGGGAAAGAACAGACCCAGAAGATTCACCTCAGGTCAAGTAGATTAAACTATGACAGATCTGGCCGAACCCACAGAGATGATTGGAAATAAGAGCGTCGTCTCAGAGGGGAATAAGGCTTTTCATACAGTCTGTGATGAATTAAAGGGCTGTGAGTGGAGCCTGGCTGATAAGGTAACAGTGGTGTCAAAACGATCCTTCATTGTTCTTGGTGACCTGCTTTTCCTCATAAGGTGTCAAGTCCACGATTTGACTCAATCGGTCTCGCTCATTCAACCCAAACCTGCATGACAAAGGGGCAACCTTTAAGGGAAAGCTGCAATGACAATCTTTATTTCTCTTCACATAACCAAACTGGCTTACGTGGTTTGGACCAGCAACCTACTGGCTACTAGTTTGGAGCCTTGAAGCGACAGTTGATGCTTTATCATCATTTGTTTTCTTGTTTTTGATCTTGTTCTTGATTTCTTAATTTGTATTCGAAAGATGAACAAAGGTCTTATTTAGGGTTATATGGACCATGTTGACATTTCATTGTGGACAAAAATGTAGACTTTAAAAAACAATAATACATTTTTTACATTTTTCATTCCTAGTACTATAATTTCTTTAGTTTAAAATTATACAGATTTGGAACATCATGAAGGCGAGTATATGTTGACAACAGTAATCACAGGGTTTCTCTTTAAATTGCTAAATTAATCATTAAATAAAAAGCTTTTAACTGTTGGTAAAAAACAACAACATTGAAACATTTTTGTTAACTTCTGTAATGTGACCCATTTCCAAATTGAAACAGAACATTTAAATGTATTCATATATCAAGTAATATCCTAAAAGACAGTCAAATACAGTCTTTTTGTCTATGAAATTTCCCAGAACTAATTTCAAATAATTTACTGGTGTGAATGATCATTAACCCTTTAACTGCCATTAGCTGTTCAAGAAGGCTGTTAATGGCAGTTAAAGGGTTAACAGGTTTTTCACTAACAATCATGGTAATAATTCAAAATGTAAAACATTTTTGTTAAAACATACTGTTTATGAAAGTATGAGCAAAAATCAGTGCAAAATAGTAATGTTTCTGAAGAAAAAATAACTACAAGATTTATTTTGAATAATCCAATCATAGTGGTTGACCCATCGATAAACTGAAGCATTTTGCTAGTAAATTAATCAATACACCAAAATGCATTCTATAGACATGAGATTAATTCAATAAACACAAAATAAACGTAACAATAAATAATAAACTGTAATAAACTGAAAAAAAAATAACAGTGTGCACAATTTACCAGTTCATTCCCTCGGTTTACTAAATTGTGCGGGTTTACTTATTAGTTCCCTAGTTAAGTAAATTATTTGTTCAATATAATAATTATTATTACAGAACAAACCATTATTTTGCGCACATGAATTCGCAAACCAAGGGAAAGAATTAGTAAATAGTGCACACGATTGACTAATTAGGTCCCTCGTTTTAACTAAATTGTGCGTTCAATATAAATTATTATTAAAGAACAAACTTTTGTGTAGTGTGCACGATTTACCTAAAACAAGGGAATGAATTCGTAAATTGTGCGCACTTTGCTTATTTCATTCCTTCGATTTACTAAACAGTACGCATGATTCACTAATTAGTTCCCTCGTTTTAAGTAAACTGTGAGTAAAAGTTCAATATTATAATTATTATTACAAAAACTATTTCGTGCGCATAATTTACTTAAAATAAAGGAATGAATTAGTCCATTTTGCGTTATTTTTTCCAAACAAACAAATTTGTTTCCTCAGGTTACTAAATCATGGGTGCACTTTACTAATTAATTAGTAGCTTGTAAATTGTAAAAGTAAATTGTGCGTTTGATATACAAAACAAACTATTATTTAGTGAACACGATTTAGCAAACCGAGGGAACAAATTAGTAAATAAAGTGCACAATTTACTAATTAGTTACCTTCTTTTAAGTAAACTGTGCGTTCAATATAATTATTATTATTGAACAAATTATTATTTAGTGTGCATGATTTACTTAAAACGAGGGAACTAGTTTGAAAATAGTGCGCACAATTTACTAATTAGTTCTCTCACTTCAAGTAAATTGTGCATTCAATATAATTTTTACAGAACAAACTATTATTTTGTGCATGATTTCCTAATTAATTCCCTAAGTTTACTAAATCATGTACATAATTTACTAAATAGTTCCTTAGTTTTAAGTAAATTTTGCGTTCTATAAAATTATTATTATAGAATGAATTATTTAGTGTGCATGATTTACTTAGAAAAAGGGTACGAGTTGGTGTGCGCAATTTACTAATTAGTTCCCTCGTTTTAAGTAAATTGTGCATTAGATGCAAGTACAATATTATATTATTACAAAAACTACTATTTTGTGCGCATGATTTACTTAAAATAAAGGAATGAATTAGTACATTTTGCGCACTAATTTGTTTCCTCGGTTTACTAAATTGTGTGTGCAATTTACTAATTAGTTCCCCAGTTTTAAGTCAATTGTGCGTTTGATATAATAATTATTATTACAAAAACTATTATTTAGTGCACACAATTTAGTAAACGGAGGGAACAAATTAGTAAATGTGCACAATTTACTAATTTGTTCTCTCGGTTGAATAAATTGTTTGCACAATTTACTAATTAGTTCCCTCTTTTTAAGTAAATTGTGTGTTTGATGTAATAATTACTATTATAGAGAAAACATTTATTTCGTGTGCACGATTTGTTTAAAACAAAGAAACGATTTAGTAAATTAGTTCTCTCGTTTTAAGTAAATTGTGCGTAGTAATAATTATCAAACTATTATCAAACTAATTAGTAAAATTACACACAATTTACACAATTTACTTTTCCTGCGCGTCATGTGCAGGGTTATGTGAAAATGCCATTTACATTGAACTAACATTAAATTAAATAAATGTATTTTTATTAGTGTTACTCTGACTAAAACAATTTATTTAACTGATTCAAATTGAAATATATTTATTTAATTTAACAAATATTTACTAAAATAACATCACATCTGATGAATATGACATGACATCAGAAGTGATTTTTTTTTATTTTTTATTGAAAAATCATTCAAAATAAGTCAAGCACTGTATAAACCAAGGGCAAGGCCAATTTTGATTTCATATTTCAATATGAGCTTTCAGATACACACAGCTGCACTGCCACGGCAGGACGGATGAGCGGCAAAAAAAAGTGCATGGAAAGTGAAGGCATTTGTAAATGGCTTGGCATGCCGTGAAGTCTGTTCAGAGGCAACCTGCCAGAGCGTGGCAGGAGACGAGTCCAGAGAGAAAGGTGGCGAGCAAAAGATAGAGAGCAAAGGTTTGCACAAATGAGAGGAAATTCAAGGGAGAGGAAATTCAAGGGAGAGGAAACAAAAAAAGACAGAGGTCGGGCCCTCGTCTGGCTTGTCCGCCGAGACCTGCGGAGAGCGAATGCTGTCTCATTACCATCAGGGTCATTAGCTCCGGTCTGATCTCTCTGCAACACGCCAGTGCAGCAACCCTCGAGAGAACATGTGAAAACACGCTCTCCAAAAGTGACACTTGTTCTGCCATTAAGTCGTGAAGAACTCGAGAGCACGAGGACAAGTCCTCTGGGACAAACGGGACGCTTTTTCTCCGTCCTTCTCACTCCTCCCCTTGTGTGTCTTCATAACCCGTTTGTTCACCCGCTAATGACATTAGCTGCCGCGCTGCCATTTCGGGCTCAGGCACATGATCCCTTGGTGGTTTTCCATGGAGAGATGTGGCACTGAGGGACGCGAGCGGGCCTGTGGATGCACGTCGTCCCGCTCTCGATGGTTTTAATTAATTTCCCATGATCAAAAGTGAAACATCGGTGAGGGTGAGATTTCCTCGTGGTTTCCATGACAATGTAAGACGACTGTGTTCTCCCCTTCTCATCCGAGGATTTATTTGAAGAATTTGCAACCCGGAATTATTAATATTCAAATATGCCCAAAAATAGACTGGCACAGAACTAGACTTTTGATATTCAAGAGTCAGGATTCTGCAAGCGATTTACAACCAATCCATTCAACGGAGACATGGAAACACTCTCTGCTTTAGACTACAGCATGCACATAGGTCACTGGGATATGAAAAATGTCCATTATAAAAATATCATTTAATCTAACATGTTTGTTATCCATCTATCTCATCTTAAATGATAGAAAAATGTAATTTATACATACATACAATAACATGAATAGTCTATAATGAGCTGAGTGTCTAAATATTTAAATAAATATTTTAAATAAGTTAATATATATATGGGAGTTGGGAGTTTCCAAGACAATAATTTTAATTGTAAAATTAAAGAAAAAAAAATGCAATTTATACAATTTATTTTTGTAAAATCAATTGAATTTTCAGTCTATAATGAGTCTATATTTCCCAATATATTTTTTACCTTGAATAATGCTTTTAAATAGATATTAATTTTTTTTTTCAATTTATATTTATATAATCAACCGAATAACCAGTCTATAATGAGTCTGTATTACCTAATATTTTTACATTTAATTTATATCTTAATTTATTTTAAAATATATATTTTAAATATTTTTTTCCAAGATTTATGCAATTTATATTTATAAAATCAACTGAATAATCAATCACCCTATAAGGAGTATACTGTATATAACTACTATATTTTTATTCAATTGTTATCTTGAATAATGTTTTTAGATTGATATTTGAAATACATATTTATTCTTTTTTTTTTTAAGATTTTTACAATTTATACATATAAAATCAATTGAATAATCAGTCTATAATGATTATATAATCAACCGAATAATCAGTCTATAATGAGTCTGTATTACCTAATATTTTTTACATTTAATTTATATCTTGATTTATTTTAAAATATATATTTTAAATATTTTTTTTCCAAGATTTATGCAATTTATATTTCTAAAATCAATTAAATAATCAATCACCCTATGAGTATACTGTATATAACTACTATATTTTTATTCAATTGTTATCTTGAATAATGTTATTAGATTGATATTTGAAATACATATATTCTTTTTTTTTCAAGATTTTTTGATTTGAAGAACTGATACATATAAAACCAATTGAATAATCAACCTATAATGAGTTTATATTACCCAATGTATCTGTTATGCAAATTTTACCTTGAATAATTGTTTTAAATGGATATTTTAAGTAAAAACATACAATTTATATTCATATAATCAATTGAAAAATCTATTTTGTATATATATATATATATATATATATATATATATATATATACACATACATACATACATACATACACACACACACACACACACACACACACACACACACTATGTCTTCAACAGCCAATATCTAATGAGAAAGTTTATAATTCATGTAATTTTAATTAAATGAAAAGACCTAGACAAAAAATAAACAACAAACGTCACATTGACCCACAAGTGTGCTGCACAGATTCTCCTTGCCTAAAATAGCCACCCTTCCATTACTCTCCAAACTCCACCTCCTCCTTTATTCCTTGCCCTTATCGTTCACAGGAACATCTGGAGCTCTCCTGCCTCCTCTGTGGCACCAGATGCCGTAATAGTCTTGCAACAACCACCTGAGAGCTCAACATCGGGACAGGAGAGGAGAGGACGCGGTACGTGAGAACACAATGTCTCGGCATTCATTTTCAGTTAAAATTAAGTCCAGAAAGCGGGAGGGGGTTCATCGATGTTCTCTGGGGAAGGCTGCTTAACCACTTCGGTGTTACGGCTGGCCGCTGTGGTGCAGGCAAATGAAGTCTGGTGATACTCCAAGGACCCTGCTGGAGACGGAGCGGATGTCTCATGGTATTTCATTTAGAGCGAGCGATCCAAAATCCCTTTGGAAAGCAATGTGGTTTAGCATCCCACAGAGGTGGCCTCACCTGAGAGAATGGGGGAAGTAAGTGTAAAGGCATGCCAAGTTCGGAGGCTGCACGCTGGGGATGGCAGGTCTGCATGAGCTGCCAGGACTGAACAGCTGGGTTCACTCCTGAGGGAGCTGCAATGGCACTGGCATCAAGCCAGTGGATATCAGCTAAATATATATTTTCAAACCAGGCGTCAACAATAATTTTTCTGCTAGTTCAGATTTTTACTTGCAATGCCGACATTTTCTTTGGCCACAACAGCATTTTTTTTTTTAATATATATTTACAAAGAATATTATTATATTATATTTTATTATATTAAATGTGACCCCGGACAGTCATAAGTGGCACAGGTATATTTGTAGCAATAGCCAAAAATACATTGTATGGGTCAAAATTATTGATTTTTCGATTATGCCAAAAACCATTAGGTTATTAAATAAAAATCATGTCCCATGAAGATATTTTGTCAATTTCCTACCCTAAATATGTAAAAACAATTTATGATTAGTAATATGCATTGCTACGAACTTCATTTAGACAACTTTAAAGGTTATTTTCTTTGGTCACAACTTTTTTTTTTATTTAAAAACATTATATTATATTTATACTTTATATTTTAAATAATTTTATGATTTTTAAAAAATACATACTTTGTAAACAATTAATGTTAAATTTCGTTACAGTATTTAGTTTATTATGATTATACTATTTATTTTTTATAAATATATTTGTAAATGTTACAAATGTTACATTTCTTTACAGTGTTTGGTTTATTATTATTGCACTTACAATGCCAACATTTTCTTTGGTTACAACATTTTTATATTATATTATATTATATTATAATTTATTTTACATTATTATATTTTATATTACTATACTAATATATGTTTTTATACTTTTTAAAATAACTATTTAAAAAAAAATTAATACAATTAAATTTCGTTATAGTATTTAGTTTATTATGATTATACTATTTATTTTTTATAAATATATTCGTAAATATTATAAATGTTACATTTCTTTACAGTATTTTGTTTATTATTATTATTCTTGCAATGGCAACATTTACTTTGTAAATATAAAAAAGAAAAATGCTGTTGTGAACAAAGTAATACTGATATATTATATATCTGATATTTACAAAGTACATTACTATATTTTGATACTAGTTTACACTATTTTTTTTAAATACTTTGTAAATAATTAATGTCACATTTCTTTATAGTATTTTTTTTCCCCATTCGCAACAAGATGATTCTTTCAAGATTCTTATCGCAACTCATATTTTTAAATTTGACCAAACTTTATCCATGTCAGCCAGCCACATAACTTGGTCGTTGGTCTTCCCCCAATTGAAAAATGTCACAAATTTACTTTCTGGTTTTCCAATTTTCTGACCTTTAGAGGTGATGAATTCATTGAGCATTTCTGCCTAGTTGCTACAAAATAACTGCTACTTATTAGGACAATGAAATTGATGGCATGCCAGTCCAGCTTTGAAATCCATGGTCATGATCCAAGAAAGTCTTCTCCCCAACTTGCCAAAATTCCTCAGCTCCAGCATGTACAAACGGACAGATGGCAGTATTCTCAGATGGGCATGCGACCAGCCTAATAGCGAGGAGTGGACAGCTGTCAGTGAGTGTTACCGTCAACAGACCGCAGGCCATTCAGCTGCTTGTGAACGGGTTAGGGGCGATGGGCCAGAGTGGGAGAATCCTCAGACCTCACGGCTATGTTGCTAATCATCAGCTAAGTGTGGGATCTTTGCACCGCATTGCATAATACATCAAAAACCATTAGGAGGCTTCATTACAGATGAACAGATTAATCCGGCTAGGGTTAACGAAGGGAAGAGCTTTACTTAAGTTAATGCAACTGGGAAATGGGCCGTGTGTTAAACTAAAATGTTAGGTTGTAACACTCTGAGCAGTGAGAGATTTTCTCTCTTTTGCTGTTTGATTAACATGAATGACAGACAGCAGGAATATTTGACTGCTATAACTTTAAGAGCTACCTGGATTTAATATACTGTTACAAATGTGTTTTCTTTTTCCTAAACTACTGTGTTTACAAGGATACTTGCAAAGACGGGCATTCTGGCACATACAAATGTGTGTGTATTTAACAGTTTTAAGGCCTATAAAGCAGCAAAAATAACGCAGTTCAATATGTCGGTCTTATAGCGCATATAGCAAAATGAGTTCTCTTTCGCTGCTTTTTGTGCTTCGATTGCTTAAAATCACAAATGCAAACGCTACGTTTGTGTGACCAAGTAGCATAGCAGCTTCGCATTGATGTGTAACCGCTCTCTACCAGTTGACAAAAAATTAGTTCTCTTTCGCTGCTTATTGCACTTCAATGGCTAAAAATCACTTGTTTTTTAAACACAATGCTTAAAAACACTTGCAAATGCTACGTTTGTGTGACCACGTAGCATAGCAGCTTCACATGAATGTGTAACTGCTCTCTACCAGTCGACAAACGCTAAATGCATGCATATAATATACTTTTAATTAGGGCTGTGCGATATTGAGGAAAAATGCGATGAGTGATTTTTTCTGTCTTTTGTTCATGGTCCCAAATATTGCAAGCTGTAGCAATATGCATATTGCAATATGTACATTTGAGATTTTTTGATATATTACACAGCCCTACTTTTAATGACGACAAAAGTCACTTATCGAAGACGTTCAAAGTCCCAAAAAACTAGGATTCGAACCTACAACCTTTTGGTTACTACTACAGATCTAACCACTAACCAATACCACCCACGGATCACAGAGTGACAAGTGCCTGGGTGGGTTTGGCATCCTTTTAAACTCTCACCAATACACCACAAGAACCGGTATCCCACTTAGGGAGCGTAAAAGAGAGAGGAGCCCTAATAAACAGCCATTAGGCACAGAGACAATGGTGATTAGCATTGTGTCCGATGAGGAGCGTGAGTGCTTCAACCTTTGATTAGCGACCGAGCGGGGCAGGTGTTCCTCCTGCTCGCTGTCGTGCAACTCAGAGCTTTTTGATGGAGGAGAACACCTCTTGAAGCTGTGTGGCGGCACAGATTAATATTAAAAAGAATTCATAATATGGCACGCAGAGGATTTTCATAAATATTCACAGGCCTGGACGGTAAGCTCCACTCGGTTGTGTCCATGAATATGGATGAAAGACTGGCAGGGTGAACAAATGTCTTCAAGTATACGAGAAAAGCAGCAGCAGCAAGTGAAATCGTTCGCTCTTACAGGCAAATGCCACTTAATATAAGACTTAACAGCAAACAAGTGTGACAGACATGGTTTTAAAGTTTATAATGGAATGAACAAAAGGAACACTGTAGTTTTCATTTTAAATATGTGCTTAATATTTTGCATGAGAGTAGCATAAAGCCTGTTTTGCTTTTAGCACCTAACCTCAAATCTTAGTCTGAAAGTGCAATTAAAAAGGTCAGGGGCATGACAGAAGCATGACCAGAATGTGGTCTAAAAATACACTATGGGGACCAGCGCTTAGTTATCCTCAGCTCAACCTGCACCAGCATCTCGCTGACATTAGGCTTTCTTGTGCTGACTGCATCAGCAAGAGTCTCGAACAGAGAGGAGCCATAATGAGACCCTGAAACTTCCACAAAACACCAAAAAATGTTTGGTGCTGCCTCATTTCAATTAAGTGTGTCAGTATAAAGTTACACAAATTTTAGGGACTAAAATATTATGGTCCAATTAATTGCAATACTTCATTTGAACGATCACCATATTGATTTGTAAAATTCCATCTTTTATTCAATTGGACTTGATTTGAATATGAGGTAAAAATTAGTGTGTACAACAAAATCCAGCAAAAACAGTGTCTTTTTAACAGGCTGCATGCAATAACATTGAGCCTGAGCAGTGTAGTCCAATTCAAATGGCCCCTATGAACTGATTCTTTTGAAGCATGACAGAATCGTCATTTGGGCACAGTTTGGGCCTTGTTGTTAATTCTTAAAATTAATAGATTTGCATATAACAAGAAAAAGTGTATATGAAAAAGTACTGCCACAAACTGTTTCTCTCTCAGGCTGCATGCAAAAATAAATGACTCCTATGATCTTGTTTCGAAAGAGTGAGTGAATCAAATATACAGCTCAGCTACTATAGTCTGACTTACGAACAAATTACATAAACTCAAACTAAAAATACATAATACATGAGCTCAAAGAGTGTAGTCTGATTTTACAAACAAATTACTGTTTTGTGCTAGTCCACTTTATGAACCATTTAAAAAAATATTCAAATTAAAATGCATCATTTAGGCACAGTTTGGGCCCTGTTGTTAATTCTTAAAATAAAAAAATCAATCTGAATCACAGGCTGCACACAAAAACATTAAGCACGGGCAGTTTCGGCCAACTGATTCAAATGACTCCAATGATCTTACTGAGTAATAGAATAATGACTCTTTTGAGCTGATCCAATTCATGAATCATTGAAAAAACTCAACCTAAAAATGTGGGGACATTTTGGGCCCTGTTGTTAATTCTTTAAATTAATAGATTCAATTTGAATATAATAAAAAAAAAAGTGTTTCAAAAAAACACCACAATGAAGGGTGTCTTTCTCACAGGCTGCATTGCAAAAACATTGAGAAAGTGCAATGTAGTTCAACTGATTCAAAGGACTTCTATGATTGTGTTTTTTTCTGAAGAATGAGTGAATCAAAAACAGTCTATGTATACATAAAAAAAAAAAAACTGCCACAAACAGTGTCTTTCTCACAGGCTGCACGCATAAACATTGAGCATGGGCAATGTAGTCCAACTGGTGATCAAACAACTCTTAAAAGTTTGTTCTTTCTGAAGAGTGAGTGAATCAAAAACATACAGCTCAACCAGTATATTCTGATTCATGAACAAAGTACTCTTTTGAGCTGGTCCACCTAATAAATAATTTCATTAAGGAATTTGGAAATTTGAGGGAAATTCAGAAACAAATCATATTGGGAACTTGAATGCGATTATATAATAAATATAGACAAAAAATAGTAGACACTTAGAATTTCAGTTATTAAATTAGTTATCTGTGATACATCATTTTATGGAATCTGCTGAAAAAAAAAAAAAAAAAATCTAACAGTGAAATAATATACAATACCAATTCTCAAACATGTCGAAATTGCAAATTACAATTGTGACGAAATGTAAATGGACAGTACAAAAATGCCAATTATTAACTTTCAACAGTCTGCTATTTTGTGACAGGCAAAAAAATAAAGCTACAAAAGGGCCTGAAACAACCTGTACTAATACATTTGCCAAAAAACAAGCCCTCTTTTGTCAGCGTCTGTGACGAGGCATGCATTACCTTCAATGTCGGCAAAGGGCAGTGCCCTGGAGCAGCTGTGCCGGCCAAACATCGTTCCACACAGCCATTAAGATCGGCTAGGCTCTCAAATCTCCCACAGTAAGACTGACACTGTTTTTCAATGAGACCTTAGCCAGATATAAAATTGTCACTTCAAATCAAAGAGGAAAAGGTATTTGGGTTGAGTAATGATAAAGATACAAGAAGGATGTTGTACGCATTTTAAGGTCACATAACAAGTGTAAGCAAGCGGAATGAGACGTACTGTTAGTGACCGCTGAGAGCACTCATGTTTTATTCATGCTGGTGCCAAGGTCCAAAGCCTCCCATGATCATGGAAACATTTGATGTGCTCATTAGATTTCAAAAAGGTCACTTCATTTTCCCCCTCGCTCTAACTGCACATGTATAATTTCCCTTCTGAAGGGAGCTGTAACCTTTTTAGAGGCAGCCGTCGAGTGCCAGCCCTGCTGCGTGTGCAGTCTGGGGCCGTTGCGCTGGGATCGGTTTGCCCTGAAGCCTTAGAGGACATGAGCAACTTAAACTCTGACCGGACTCTATGGACCTATCCAGAAATATTACACAGACGGTCGACGTGTGTAGAGATGGAGCAGGAATCACATGCTGACACCAAGAAAGCTATGTATTAGCATTAGAAAGAGAATGAGAAGCGAAAATCCAGCGAAATCCAGATTAACTGCAGCCAAAAGATGCACTCATTATAAATCAGCATTTGCAGTTCATGTTTATTGTACTGGCAGCGATAGCAAAACCAAAGTGTCTCACAAAAAAAAACAAACAGACAAACAAAAATCTCAGAACTAAAAAAATATATATTGTATTTTTATTCTCCTAATCAAGAACAAATGGACAGAGACATCATAGGTTCATCAGCAAAATGAATACAGGAATATACTGCTATTTTATCATTTTCATATCCATTGGACATTGAAAAATAAATAAATAAATAGTCAATTTACTCTTTAAGTTGTTAAGAATTAAAAAGAACACCCTCACCATTTAATTTGATAGAAGTGAGTCTATTCTTATTATCATTTATTTTATTCATTATCTAATGCACATCAACTAGCCTAGTTGTACTGTGATTCTTTTAGAGCTGCTTTCAGCATGTACAGGGCTGTAACATCCATTAGCAAATAAAGTTTACAGGCATAAACAAAAAAGTAACTAAACCACCAATACTAGACTCAAGCAATGAGTTTAATGCTGCCCCCAAAACTACCCAAGTATTATAATTAAAAAAGAACCAGCCATATATTGTTTTCTTTGTATCATTAGAAAAATAATGGCTGATGGATAAAAACATAAATACTCATTGCAGAAACCAATATGACAAGAAATACAATGTTTTAGAGAGTCACACAACTGTGCAGAAAATCAGTAAATCTTTGGAAAATAATTGGGATGTATTAATTGGAATTGGAATGTATAAACTAAAACACTAAACATAATTTGTATATGCACGTTATTCCAGCTTACATGGGTATTTAAAAAAATATCTGTAAAATTTACATGCATTTTAATTTGAAAAACAATTATATTCACCCATCAACTGTTTAAAACTCTCTCAATAAAAAAAAGAAAAGAAAAACTATAAAAATAAATTAAGCAACATCTCTGTGAGAGAGATAAAAAGTAAGAATGAAAACTGAATTTGTAGACTTGTGGACAAACGGACATTCATACATTAAAGTGAGTGAAAAAAAACTCAGCGCAAGGTAATATGAACGTCAAGTTAAGTTAAAGCTGATCTGGCAAAAAAATGAATTAGAAAATAAAACATGCTGTGTTGCATGTTTCTCAAAGGGTCACTGCAGGCAAATAGGTCTAATTACAAACAGCTAAGGCTTTACACCACTGGGGATCTAAACTACAGTCCACAACTATTACAGGCATTTGTTGATATTGTGCGCATGTGGTATTTCAAGATTTCCTACAAAAAGATCAGGTCTAGAATGAAGATTTTGAAAACATGAATACAGACCAAGCTGTTTGTCATTTGCTACATCGCTTTTGACATGAATTGCCTGTGATTATTTAAGATTCGAGACACGCTGTACCATTAAAGCCACTAGAAGACCTTCAAAATCAGCTAGTTAAGGTCTTTAAGCTCTCATCATTTTGCAAAGCAACTGTTTTTACAGTTACAGCTGCGACACAAACTAATTTGACAAACATCAAAACAACCAATCCAGCAACATGGGTAATGTACCTAAAAATAGTAAGTGTGCTCTATATTTGGAAAGAGCCATCACAAGCGAGAGCTTCGAACCCACCCCTTGGCTTTGTCTTGTAAATATTCTGCTCACAAACGCTCTAAAAACTGCATATCTCTAGGTTGTCAAACAAGTCGTGGCTAGTGACCATTCGGTGGTATATACAGGACCAAGGCAGGTGTCATCTTAATATTTACAGGGAATGTAGACTACTAGACTTCGTCATCCTCACTGTGGGTAGTTTCTTCAAACTCTGTATAAGAAACGACCAAGTTTTAGTTCTAAAATCTGGCCCAAATCCATTGCAACAACATTTAGCAGCTTCAAGATCTTCAGATGGAGCAGGAGTTGGCTCTCTTTCTTGGCTTTGGCTCTCCAAAGTCCTTGTCATCATGAGTGCAGGGGCTGAAAGAGCACGACGAGCAGAGCGTTTGCGAGAGTCTACGCATCCCCAGCCGGAATACGCTATTGGACAGGCTATAAATGACACAGTTGCAGAAGCTGTTGCTAATTGCTAACCAGGTGGTCACAAAGGAGAGGGCAGGGCTGTCCAGCACATGTGAGCTCTCCAGTAGGAAATAGAAAATGTAGGGAAGCCAAAGCATGTAGAAAACACTGGTGATCCGAAAGAGCACCATGGCGTATCTCCGGTCTGGCCCGTGGCCCGCGTGGTTGCCCCCTTCAGCAGTTTCCATCTCCTGGCTTGGAAAGCGTGCCCGTCGCTCGTTGATCTCTCGGTTATGCTGCTGGCAGATGCGGAAGATGTGGAAGTAGGTGAAACAGACCACCAGGGCCGCAGGGGCGTAGAGTAGGCACACAACAAAGCCTGTGAAGAGTGCAGACGTGGGCCAAGAGTGGGCACACCATTCGAAGATATCCCCATGGTACCCCGGCTTGCCCCAGCCAAAAAAAGATGGGAGAAACACCACGCAAGAGTAGATCCATATGAGAACGATGCAGCAGCGAAGGCGGCAGGGTGTTACCAGCTGGTTGTACGAGAGAGGCTTGGTAATAGCCAGATAGCGGTCCACGCTAATGCAAGCCAAACAAGCCATTGAAACACTCTTGAGTACAGAGATGACATAGCTGAACACCTGGCAGGTGAGTGGTTCTTGGACACCAGCTGGATAATGGAGTAGCGAAAGGGTGGGAACCAGGCAACTTAGGCCCACCAACAAATCCGCGTAGGCCATAGTCTGGATGAAGTAACTGGTAGTGTAGTGGTGTAACAACGGTGCACAATGAAACACAAAGATCACTGTTAAATTCCCAGCGATGATGAGCACCGTCAGCAAGACAATGACCGCAGTCTCCAAGACGCAGGCTTCCACGATCTTATTCTGCCCCCAGCCTAGGGGGCAGGAGTGGTTTAAGGACACACCGAAGTGACCGCCAAGGCTGTCGTTCACAGTGGGGACCGGTTCGATCAACTCTGATCGGTTCATTGTCCCGGACCTTGTCCGCTTGGATAAGGTTCCGTTGTCCTAAACGCAGTGCAGATGGCCTGCAATGTGATCCCGTGTCCGTGCTTTCTCAGTAATCTCTTCTAGCAGAACTCAATCTTCTGTCTTTTCCCCTTTACCTCGGTCTTTCACATGGCTGGATCTCAATGATTTGAACATTGGCAAAAATCAATATGGTCCGCAAGGAGAAGAAAAAAAAGGTGCCTTGCACTCCTCCGGAATCAGTCATGCTAAGGGACAGTTCAGTAATTGTAAGACAGAGATATTTCCTCTGCAATCCAAATTAAGGCTGCCGGAAACAGCAAAAGTCACAAACGGGTTGCATATCTGTGCTGAAGGCCAGCTGACATCCGTTGTGAGCTCGACCAAGCTGTCCTCTCAAGGATAAAATCTGCAAGGATTGCAGATAATCCAATGAAGGTAGCAAAATGAATGTGAAGAAAGTTCCTGGGTCATACCTTCTCCAGAGTTTCATTCAAAAATTAAGAAAATTCAAAGAGTTGCAGAAGTCCTCAAACAAAAATCCGTTTATATTGGTTTGTCACCAAAAGATAACATGCACCATGTTTTGCTCTTCCTCTTGGTCCTCTTGGCCACTGTCTCGACCCCCGTTGGGTTTCTATAGTCCGAATCAAAACACAGACACTCTAGACAAACACAGGGCAGCATATGAGAGTTGCCAGAGCTATCGCTGCACAGAGCACCGCTCATAGCCTGCAGGAGTCTGAGTGAGGCAAAACGGAACTAATCAAAATTTCAAGACCGTGTTCTGGAGGAGGGGTCTTCTTTGCTCCCAATCCATTTACTTTTCATGAACTTTCACTTTGCATAAAAAAAGGAGAGACCTGTGTTTTCCGAAAGAGGTATATAGCTGCTTACGTGAAGGTGCCTCCTCAGATCGCATCAGGACAGCATACTCTGGGCATCCCGTCTGAATTCCACATGTTCTTGGTTTCAGTCCACCGTTCCGTCCAAAGATTTGCACATCACATGGCATGCCAGCCTCTGCATCTGATTAGTTGTACATGCCCAGCTTCTTTTGTTCTGAGGTAGACCTCGTTGCTTCTTCTTTGTGAAACATTCCGTAAAGTCTCCTCTTAAATACTGGAAGATCTGCGTACCGCTCCTGTCCTTGTCAGCTCTCGGCAGGTTGATGGCAATACCCGCTGATTGTGCACAATTAGCAATTCAGAACTGAGACCAATAAAAAGGGGAGACTTTGAACAGATCTATTCCGAATCAGAAACGAGCCGAGGAAAAGCGAGTAGCCCCTCACTGCTGGTGCTCAGAGATGCTGCGAGTGGCTCACAGTTTCCTCTCCCCCTTCACAGTCTCGCTCTCTCTTCCACTGTGACTCTCGATCACATTCGCTCCCTCCTTCCCTTCCCCTCTCTCTCCTGCTCTCTCTCTCGCTCGCTCTCTAACTCTCCTCCCTCCCCTTTTGGCGGCACCTGAGGTCCTCTTTCTCACACAACTCCTCCCAGCACACTGTTCTCTCTCTCTCTTTCGTTCTTTTCTCATTATCCTCTTCTTCCTGCACACCCTGAAGATGTTTCCCCATTCAAAAATAATCAAAGACTTCCATCTCTCCTTGTTGTCTTTCTGTTTTTTTTTAACCTCCGTTCTCGTTTTCCTTCCTGCTTCAAGTCACTTACACAGACCAGTGCCCAAGCGCAGCAATGCCTGCCCCTTGGTTACAGTTGCCAGGCATTTCAGTAAGCCAGGACCCTCCCTCACAGCAGCTGACATGGTGCAACAAACAGGAACAAATTAAGAGGATTTCATTCCCCTGGAACAGAGTTGTCTCTAACACAATCACAAATGCAGATCTTCACCAGTTTTCCTGACAAGTTCGCTAGACATAATTACAACTAGAGAAGCTCATAAAATACAAAGGGATTAGGAGAATGACAGCCAATGTTTCCTGCGCAGCTGCACTGCTGCTGAATGTTCAAGCCCCATGGCAAAACAATTTCATATTTTAGCTGAGTGGTGAGCTTGCAGTCCTGAACTGAATGTGATGACAGGGAGCCTGAAAAAAAGACAATAAACAGACAACATTTGCGCAACTTTGTCCTTACTGACTGTACTCAAGGAGGTCTATAATTCCCAGAGAAAGCTATCCGCTAGCAACCCCATTAACTCAATGACACCATCGAATGCACAACCTTGCTGTTGCTAACAGAGATGCAAAAAGGGGCAACTGAACCATTTGGCTTGGGCCCGTACATGGGGGTGGGAGTGTCCAGACTGAATAATGAATAAAGTTGATAAAGTGATAAAGATAAAGTGATCATGATTGTAAGCCAGAATGTTAAACCAGAACACAATTTCAGTTTCATGATTTTCATCCCATGTCTATGTCAAACTCCGCTAATTTCTGCACAGGGATAATAAATATTACTACTAATACGTTTGACAGCAATGTTAAATAAACATTTGTGACCCTGGACCACAAAACCAGTCATAAGTGTCAATTTATTTTATTTATTGAGCTAAAAAGCTAAATAAGTAAGTTTTCCATTGATGTATGGTTTGTTTGGATAGAACAATACTTGGCAGAGATACAACTATTTGAAAATCTGAGGGTGCAAAAAAAAGTTCTTAGCAATGAATATTATTAATCAAAAATTAAGTTTTGATATTTATGGTAGGAAATATACAAAGTATCTTCATGGGACATGATCTTTACTAAACATCCTAATGATTTTTGGCATAAAAAAATATATATATAATTTTGACCAATACAACGTATTGTTGGCTATCGCTACAAATACTCCTGTGCTGTTTAAAACTGGTTTTGTTTTCTAGGGTCACGTTTAAGGTCTGAGGTCACACTGAGAGATACCTTAGATCGGTCAAAATACTGACTGTTTGCCTATAATTGACAATGTCAATATGTAGATATAACACATTTACAATACATAAAACACATTTTTCCTTTCTTTTTCTTTTCTTTTTTTTCAAAAAAAAAAAAAAAAAAATCATAAAATCTTTCCCAAAAAATACTGGTTATTATTTACCATGATCTTAGGCCAAATAAAAGATTTTTGAAGGAAACAATGGAACGTGTAGGTGAAATGTATAAAATACATTGATCCATAACTTGTGGAACGAGATACTACCGAACATCAGTGTCAGCCAGAGGCCTGTATAAATGATTCATCACAAAGGAAGAGAAAAGGCTGGAGAAAACAATGACCATAATCCTCTTCATCTGTCGGTGCCTGAGCTTTTGATCCAAGTGACTCTGTACAGGGACAGGCAGGGCACTCTGGCTCTCATCACCGCACTGGCAGTACAAGTACAGGTCAGGATGACAGCTGGACTTGATTTGGCATTATTTACAGCAACAGTCAGGGCTTTGCTAAATCCACTGCTTTCAAAGAAATGATGAAATCAGATTGGACACTATTTACGTCATAATTTAATTTTAATAAATGCCCTGGCCTTACGGTGCACGATTAATAAGTGAATGTCTATGTTTTTCATAACTGAAACTGTGGAAAATAATTTTTGCAAAAGATGTAAATGTCCAAATCTAAACTATTGCATTATTCCTAAATAGTGGAGCTTTAAGAAAAAAAAAATCATCAGGGATAGTTCACCTAAAAATGAAAATGTCCTCATGATTTGCTCACCCTCAAGCCATCCCAGGTGTATATGACTTTCTTACGCTTTATAACCACATCATAGCAAGTTTTCATGTTTTAAATTTTGCACAAACAACTTGCAGTCAGTCCCGAGGCACGCATGTATCTATGATTCAAACCTCTGCACACATGACCAGAGGATATGACTGCATGAAGTGTGTCTCTCTGTAATACAAACTGTCATTTCTGTGTCAGCAGTGAGCTGACCCTGGCGACACAGTCTGATAGCACACGCTATGAGGGGGCTGACCCCATCTACTCAACAGTGCAGATGGGGGCCAAAATCCATTACAACATTACAACGGCCATAAAGCAAGGCACGTGTACAACCGAATCCAAAAGGCTCTAGACGGCGTGTTGCGAGAACGAAATCACGTTGTTTGCGGGTTACTGATTCTCAGGGAGGCGGAACGGGCGTATGATGGGGCCGCTAATAGAAGCGTTATAGTTCAGAGTGAATGGCGGCTCAGACGCTAGATGTTGACTGCATTAAGATACATGTCGGGCTGTGCTGGGAACAGGGGGCTATTGTGAGGGAGGGGCAGCTGGTCGGAGGAAACTGGGATGGCTTTGTGGACTAGGCTCAAACATCTCATACGCTGGCAAAATGGCAGCTCACCAGCATGTGCTTAGGGTTCAAGGATAAAGTCCTATTATAAAAATGAAAAGGGCTGTAAAATTAATCAAATTGCAAAATGGATTTGTGTCTGTGTTCTGTGTATCACTGTGTAAATAAGTACAATTTTTTTGGTGCAATTGACAATTGGCTAGTTTTGAGTACAATTGGGCGGGTTTTGTTGTGAAACATGGCAACCCTTGCAAACTAAAATTAGAAAACTCACACCAAAAAAAATACACGTTGTTTGGAGTGATTGGGCTTGTTTTGAGCTAGTTTTGAGTAGCAATTGGGAAGGGTTTTGTTTTGAAAACCTGGCAACCTTTGCAAACAAAAACTAGCCCAATCAAACCAAAAAAAAATACACTTTTTTGGTGCGATTGGGCTAGTTTTGAGTAGAAATTGGTCAGGTTTTGTTGTGAAAACCTGGCATCCCTGCAAACCAAAACTAGCCCAATCGCACCAAAAAAATACACATGGGTTAGTTTTGAGTAACAATTGGGGAGGGTTTTGTTATAAAAACCAGGCAACCCTGAAAACCAAAACTAGCCCATAGTTTTGCTAGCTTTGAGTAGAAATTTGGCAGGTTTCGTTGTGAAAACCTGGCAATCCTGCAAACCAAAACTACCCCAATCACACACCAAAAAAAAAGAGAAAGCACAAGAAAACACGTTGGCACAAAAAAAAAACAAAAAAAAAACAAAAAAACAGAATTTGGAAGGAAAAAAAGGTTTTATTGTGCTCTAAAAATACAATTTCTCAAAAATTGAGTAACCCTCAAAATGGAAAAACTAAAAAAAGAAAACACTAAATTTGGGTAGAATAAAACAGATTTAGATTTATAGGCTCATAAAAATGCAATTTCTGTTAATCTTTTGTTTCTGTGATTTTTTGCTCAAATGTTTCGATCATTAAAATTGAAATGTAAAAATGTAAAAAAAAAAAGAAAAAAAGAAGTCTGATTTCATAGAGCCTTAGAAATCTAATTGTTGTTCAACTTAATAAACTGTTGCTAAATTGTATAAAATGTCACAATTTATTTTTATTTATTTATTTCTGATTACTAAATTTTAATTAAGGGAATAAATTCAAGGCCCTATTTGCTGGTCCAAACTAAGAAATTGTATAACTACATTATTTGTACAAAAAAGAGCCCTCTCTGAGGTCCTTTATTTGATGCATCTGTGTGATTTTTTCTTAAATTTGTTTCACATCTGCACCAAAAAAAATAAATAAAATGAAATAAAAGTCAGAACTATTCTTCTAAATCCAGAATACGCACAAAACATTGTATTGCAATGATCTGCCATCAAAGATTTCATTACATGCTCCATAAAGACATAATCTACTTATGCAGGTTTGTGAAGACTCCATAATCAATCCTACAAACCCTTTGAAATAGAAGGTGGAAAAACAGAGGCTTGCTTAAAAATGTATATTAATACGAAATGCTGGACGCAGCCCAGTGATGTGTCTAAATGGCTGAAAGGAGGCTTCTTGGCACGAGGCATTCCGGATGTTTCACGCTCGGTTACAATCTTGTAATCAAACAATTTACCTCAGCCTAAGGGTCCATGTGCCTGAGCCGATAATACAATGACTTAACATTGTGCTTTCACATGCCGCTCTAATGCGTAAATAATTAAACACGTACAGTATGTTGTTTGTGAATCTTCCACAAAAAAGTTCATATATATTATGAAAATGTTAACTTTTTTGCATATATGCATATATATATATATATATATATATTAGTGCTGTCAAACAATTAATCGCGATTAATCGCATCCAAAATAAAAGTTTATGTTTACATACTATATATCTGTGTACGGTGTATATTTATTATGTATATATAAATACACACACGCATGTATATATATTAAGGAAAAATATTTTAGATTTATGTCATAAATATTTATATTTATTTATAGTCTAAATTGTATATAGGTATAAATATATATACATATAAATATTTTGTTTTAATATATACATGTATGTGGTGTATTTATATGTACATAATAAATATACAAAGTAAACACACATGTAGTATGTAAACAAAAACTTTTATTATGGATGCGATTAATCACGATTAATCGTTTGACAGCCCTAATATATATATACATATATATATATACATACATATATATATATATATATATACATACATATATATATATATATATATATATATATATATATTTTTTTTTTTTTTTTTTTTTTTTTTTTTTTCTAATAAATCTCCTTAAAAATAACAATAAAATCCAGGCCATAATTAACCCCCCAAATATTATATAGAAATATAGATAAATATAGACAATTAAGCCTACTTACACTTTTTAGACATTATTTTATTTATTAATTAATTTATTATTTTATTTAATTAAAAATGTGTAATTAATGCAATAATAAAAGAATAATACAAATGATATAAAACTAGACTGTCATTATAATTTATTGTAATCATTATTATTTTATTTTCTTGTCTGCAAAATGACCACCTTGGGCTTTGGAGTTTTTTATTAATTTTTATTATTTATTCATTTAATTATTTTTCCTTCAAATAAGCACATTTTAACCGCACTCCCAAATAAAAAAAAAATGTCATTACTGTTATAAACTGTCATCAGAATCTTTTTTTCTTGTCTGTATATAACATTTTTCCCACAGATTTAGCCAGCCTACATTTATGGGGGAGGAACAAAGACTTTTTAAGCCCTGACTCAAGAGAATAGCACCTTTGGTAGATCCCTCATGCATCAGCGAAGTAAAGGTTGCGAAAATGTCAGTTTCACGCTCTCGGAAACACCACACGGGTCGCATTTTCATTGATCCACAGCAAGGACAATGCACACTCAAGAGAGTGTTAAAAAAAACGTATGGTCAAACACCATTATAGTTGGGATGAAAAAAGGATTACATTTTAATGTGAAAAAGCATTAGACTAGTTAAATGAGCCTGACTGATGTGAAACACTAAACAAAAAACTCCCACAAAGGACTGTGGCTCAAATAAAAATAAATTAATTAATTTAAATAAATTATTTAACCTTGCAATTAATTAATTAAGTTTGCTAAATAATCGCTAAATATATTAGTTTTATATATTGCTGGTACAACAATCTAAATGAATACCATTAAAAAAATTTTAAAAAATATACTTTTTTAGTCCAAACTGGCTAATTTACTCAAACAAATATTGCCTTAACATCCCACAGCACAACAACCTAACCTTAAACCACCCATTAATAAAACTGACATCGCATAGCGCTGATGGCCAGATCTCCACACTGTGTTTTTATTTTTATTAATAGCGCTGCAACTGTTATATCGACATGACCTGCAGTGGAGAATACTTGAAATTAAATTAATGAATAAATTATACTCTCCGTGCCCCATAACCCTTAAGGCAGTAGTGTTCAGTTATAGGAGAGTCTGCAGCAGTTGCAGGAGGATTTACGTTATCTGGCAAAGTCCTTTTGTGTTTTCTCATTTATTCTTTGACTTCATCCCACACTCAGTTCGACACTCTCTTGCAGCGCTGAGGTACTTTATGGTACCCGTTCACCATCACTCTCATTGCCTGCCATTGATTATTGTGCTATATTTCAGGAGTTGCTCCTACAGCAATGATTATTGGCTTGCACATAAAGAAAAACCCAAGTTAACCTAAAAATATCTACATCAGGACACAAAAGAAGCATATTAAAAATAAAACTGGAAGCCACTGGAGTTTCTATGCAGGGTTATGGTTGGGGGAGGGGGGCATAGAGGGTTCTCAACCACTGACCATACAGTAAATCGATTGTGGCAGGTCGGAATGAGGGCATGCAATGATGTTCTGGAGTATCCAAACCTTTAGATGACCTCTGGTCACCATCATTACACTACCTGGAAGTCATTTGGTCATTTGACATTCATTCTGGAAACAAATCCTAGGGAAGCCGAGGGTTGTACAATAGAGATGCTGGAAAATGACCTGCTTGGGCTAATTGTGTTAGTTACTTTTATGGAAAGCAATGTGTTACAGGCTAAAGGAAATTCACAAAGGTACAGTCGTCAGTCCACTAACTGCCATTAATTATTTGAAAAAGTAACTTGTTAGTAATGCGTTACTTTACTAGTTACTTGAAAAAAGTAATCTGATTACCTAACTTGCATTACTTCTAATGCGTCATGTATATATAGCACGAAAAATATATTTATTATATCATAATAATTGTTTTATTTGTTATATTATTATTATTATTATTATATTATTTTAAAAGAATAATACTGAATATATTAAGTATATTTTATACATATACATATATATATATATATATATATTTCTTAAGTATTTTATTATTCTTTGTTATCATATAACATAAATAAATGAAAAATAAGGTAAGAAATAAAGAGTCACAAATCACTTAATCAAATCAATCAATAAGCACTGGTTTAAAATAAATCAGAGCTATATGCATGTTTAACAAATAATTTAAATTAACTTTTCTAATTAAATGTTTGGGAGTAACTCTAAAATAGGTATTGAATTTATTAATATTATTATTATTATTATTATTATTATTATTATTAATAATAATAATAATAATAATAAGTATCTTGTGTGTATTTATTTACTTATTTATTACTTATTTATTTATTAGGGCTGGTAAACGATTAAAATTTTAATTTTTACAAGAACAGCCTTTCTAGGGACTCGATGCAAATTAGCATATGCTTTATTACACAATTTCTTGCCAAATTAGTGGCTGAATACCACAACCTGACCCACGTTTCTGAGTCAACAGTTGTTAGTCCAGTGTGGGAACGTTCCAGTCACTGACCACGCTTGGCGTGAGAACCAGTCTGACCGCAAGAACAACATAAAAGAAATAGCTTCTCAAACATGTAAAAAAAAAAAAAAAAAAAAGCTGTAGCTTGCAAAAACAGCACAATCCTATCCCAGACAATCAGCCAATCAGTCATAGATCTGTAGCTGTGTTGGAATTGCTGTGACATTGCTTTTGGAATAAGCAATTAGATGCACTCTCAGCACCGCTTAAACCATTCGACTAACTCGATTTCCACGAGTTCACGAGGTCAAACGAACATCTGAGCGAAGCATCAATATGGGTAGAAAATGTGTTTAGTAAATAAACAGCCTGCTATACTACAAAGGTTCATCCCGCTGACAAAACGGAAACTAGTAAAGATCATCAATTTTACCCTTGAAAACGCACACAGTTCATCTGTTCTTCAGACTGCACCCAAAACGCTCTGATAGACCAAAGTTGGTCCTAAACCTCAATTCAAAATGCACACAAACTCCCTTGGTACGTCTCGCTGTTGAGCTTTAGCTAAATTTACTAAAACAAACAAGTGAACAAACAAGAAAAAGACCCATAGATATGGATGCTGCATTGTTGAGGAATGTGTGTCTGCTAGTTGGCAAAAAATGGGATGAATTGTGAAAAAAAAAAAAACGGTGGTAACGGTTGTCATCTCCTACCTTGGTGATGAGGATGCGGTATTGCTCCAGCAGAGGTTGATCGTTGTGGCAGCCAGACAGGAGCTGCCAGACTTCAGCTCGTAAGGCCTCCGGGATCCCAGGCTTCACCAGAGCAGACAGACCCTTGGGTCGCGCCAACAGGTTTCCCTGCCTGACGGGTGGAAGACAAACTGTGTCACTGTAGCACAGCAGAGCTGGTTTTTGTAGTCGTGTTCAGTACTGACTAAGCTCCAAATCTGGCAATACTCTAAAGTTGGGGCCAAAGTCTCACCATCTGTTGAGGATCCCTCCCCAGGATTCCAGAATCTTCTCGGGACAGTCCTTCGACACGTCTCCTGTCCCGCTAGAGATCTCACTGTCGCTATCTGTACAGAGGGGGACAAAGATAAATGTTTCTTAATGCTGTTATTGGCTAAATGAAACCAGATGAAAATGTGTCTCATGACGATAAATGAAACATATGTAGACAATAATATGATGAAAGATAACAGCAAAAATGTTAATAATGTGCTAAGAATCAGGGCTTGTTTTTGACACGAATTTCACAATTAGTTTGACACAAATTTCACAAAATGTTCTTCTTTAGCCAATTTTTGTTTTTTTTGTGACGTTATGTGGCACTGTTTACAAGCTGTTATACAGATTAATACTGATGTCTTTCCGTGGTCAAAACACTGATTGAGCAATTACAATAACAGTTTTTTTATGTTTAATATTACAAAGCTGCTATAAAAAGAAACGTGATGTGATTAGTCTTGACTGGAGTACCGAACTGAGTAAACAGAGCTGGTGCAAAATTATCTACATCGCTATCATCTGATGCTTTCTTAACCGCTGTTTTCTCACTGCTGTCATTTTTATTTTGTTTATTCAGCAGTGTCTGGTTCGGTTGCGTTTGCACTCTAAAGCACAGTATGTCTTCTCTTGAATAGCATCCGGGAGGGCTGAATTACAGTCAAACTGGTCAAAATGTGTTACTATAACAATAACAATGTAACAATTTTTAATTGTCGTGTTATTGACAATGTTGATTAATCATTTCAGCTTTAACGTTTTAATGATCAAACATACATTTGTGTTTCTTTTTTTTTTGTTACCTACAGTATTTTTGTTGACTAAAATCAGATGACACTTTCTACATATATTACTAAACAAAAATATATATTTCTTGAGCCCAGAAGACAAGAACTATGACTACATATGCGGCCACATTAACAATATTTTCATGATATTTTACAGGCCAAAAACAGTTAATTATGTTAATCAACATTGCAAATTTACATAACCAATTTGGACAAATCACGAAAACCGCATATGGAAATTCCTGTTTGTGTGTATTCCTTTAGTAGATTTTTTTTTGTAAACGTGAATAAATAACACCAGCTCTATCAATCATGGTCACAGAGAAAGAATTTCAGCACACTAGTGCTATTAAGAGTAGGGATATAAAATATAACCACACTTTTATTGTAAAGTGTAAATAAAACTTGAAGAAAATATATTAAAAATAAATATCTATCTATCTATCTATATATATATATATATATATCAGTTCTATCTAACAGAATACAATTTAACAGATTCTTTTTGGTTTAATTATCTAACTTATCTATCTATCTGTATATTCCCACAAAGCTATTATTGTCATAGCATGCGGTGCGGTACGACATATTTCTGGCCATTTTTCTCTTTGTCAAAACAGTAAAATGCAGTTTTTGGTGATCATTTTTGACTGTTAAAATTTCAGTGCATCCCTAACTGTGAGCAATACTTGCACAAAATTTTTTGCAGACAAAAAAATAAAATAAAAAAAGTCTACTGTCAATAGTTTAGCTTGAACAACATTTTTAAAACATGTAGCTCTTAGTCAACACAACAAACTTTTAAATCGTCCAACATCTTTGTTCTACCTTTTTTTTTGTAAAGGCAGTTTGACCTTTACGTCCGCTTTGTAAACACTGGGCAACATGACTACATAATGCGTGACGTGGACAAGACGAGCATTTATGGTTAAAAAGTATATACATTTTTATTTTTAAATTTAATATATTTATTTTATTTGAAAATGGCAATCGTTTTGCTAGATAAGACCCTTATTCATCAGCTTGGATCGTGTAGAGCCTGCAATTTGGACCCTCAACCCACTGATTCCCACTGAAGTCCACTATATGTAGAAAAATCCTGGAATGTTTTCCTCGAAAACCTTGATTTCTTTTCGACTGAAGAAAGAAAGACGTGAACATCTTATCAGGAAATTATAATTCTGGAGTGAACTAATTCTTTAACCAACTTGAACCTGTTAGGAAATCTTTTGCCTGATCTTGTTTATCCCCATTTAAATAAATGGATTTTACCCGTGAACAACAGTAAATGTAAGCACACATTTACTGTAATAAAAAACATCAATTATGGCCATATGTTGGGCATTCTGCCACATTACAGCTGCTGTCACGCTTACACAGTAATATTTAAACTACAAATCAATATCAAGAACTAGGTGACGCAATCAGATCTCAAGAGTCTATGCCCTAAGCCACAAAGTACATCCTGTCCTGTCGTCGCAGCTGCAAATGCATGTATGTTGTGGGCAAACATCACTTCAACAATTCCCCGCAGGGCAGCACTTCGAATGACTCCAGTCGGGCATGTTAGGATGCTGCACGACTCCTTTGAAACAGTGTTCAGGCGAAATGACAGAATCGTCCTTGCAGCATCCAGAAGACTGAGGTGAGTTATACAGCGGATGCACCTGCATTAGTCAGGGCCGCGGAGTGCCAAGATTACTGTCACGCCTTGAGGTGATAAAGAAAATGTCTTGGACTTAATGTCCGCAAAGGTCATTAAGAGCCGACCAGCAGACTCTCTGCCCTCCGAGCCCATATCTCAAGGTCTGCATCCACAACATGGCCGTCCATTCAGATGTTTGGAGGAAATGAACAGCAGTGCATCTGGTGGCTTCATATTTGAAATGTAATGATCTTTAAATAAAGAAGAGCAATGCTTGTACAACTAATAAATGGTGATGAATTTATGGGACATCAAACTGAACACTGCTTTTTGAACCCATTTACAATGCTCATGACCAAATGCTGTACGTTTTACAATCCACAATGTGAGGTCTGGAAAACAGTGGTTTCTTTTGAAACGCTTTAAAGGGGCTTCTTTTTACATGTACTGCACAAGTACCTTGGCAACGTTGCAAGAGAGATTGAGATAGGGAGAGAGACGGAGAGAGAGAGGGAGAGAGAGAGAGAGAGAGAGAGAGAGAGAGACCAGCCTTGAGCAGAGCCTCTGTCGCAAGGTGACATGGCGGTTTGGTAGCAGATGTGGGCGGATGAATCTTCTTTTCCATCTGCCTCCCCAATAGATCTCAGAAATGGTAGAGAAAGCTGGCGAGGGCGAACGCTTCCAAAAACAACAATGACTTGCTTGTACAGCCCAGAAATTGAGGCTTGGAAACAAACCGCACAAACCAAAAGATGAGAAACGGCTGAATAAAAAGGAATCATTCATTTAATTTACAAAAGGTCCATAGAGAGTAGTTGGTGGTAAAAAAAAAAATATATATATATATATATATATATATATATTAAAGATGCATGACAATATGTGACCCTCGACCACAAAACCAGTCATAAGGGTAATTTTTTTTAAAGTTACTTTTTAAGGCTTTACATTTATGCTAGGATTGGACAATATTTGAGATACAACTATTTGAAAATCTGGAATCTAAGGGTGTTAAAAAATAAATAAATAAAAATACTGAGAAAATCGTGTTTAAAGTTGTCCAAATGAAGTTCTTAGCAATGCACATTACTAATTAAAAATGATGTTTTAATATATTTACGGTAGAAAATTCAAAAATATCTTCATGGAACATGATCTTTATTTAACATCCTAATGAATTTTGGCATAAAAGAAAAATCTATAATTTTGAGCTATACAATGTATTGTTGGCTATTGCTACAAATATACCCATGCTACTTAAAACTGGTTTTGTGGTCCAGGGTCACATTGGTGAACATACCAATCAATATTACCAATATTGCTGATAATTTGGGTTTATTTTGGGGTTTAATATTTAATTTAATTTATGGTATTTTAACAAACTCCTTAAGAATGACCCAGAATGCTTTAGGATTGAGGCAATGAGTTTTGCATTGACATATCTTGATCATAAAACAAAAAAGGACACTAGTTTTAAATTTGGCAAGGGTCAATTGGCAATTGATCACTTTTTTTTTTTTTTTGGATGATTAAACTAGGTTATTTTTGTACAACTGAGATACTATTATAGTTTTTATTAATATTTTGAATTTGTTTTTATTTGTATATCTTCTACCTGCATTTAAATTTTAGTTAAAATTTCAGCAATTTTGTATTTGTATTAGTTAGGTATTTTTGTATGAAACAAATATAATGTAATAATATTATAAATAAATAAAGTAAATAAATAAATACAACTGACATCGAACTGTAAAAATGCGCTATTATATTTAGAAATATTATATTTTTAAAATTACTACGTAGTTTTGGCTGACAAAAATAATCCATTTAAAAGAAGAACTTGGGAAAATCTAATTATGAGTGATTTAGTGCCATTGTAATATGTAATTATGTAATTCATAAAAAGTAACTGTAATCTAAATATGAGTATTACAAAATGTAACATACTCCAATTACAAGTGCTTGTTTTTGTAATCTGGATTACATAAACAGATTCCATGTAATCATAATTTCCCAATTTGTGTCCCAATTTTGCTCGGTTTCTTTATTTAAGTTAAAAGTTCATGCAATCGTTCAGCAAAAAGGAAAAAAAACTGTGCCGACATCGACTCTGTTCTTTTTAAAAGTTCATACAGTACTTTTTCCAGCTGATTTATGAGCTACAAAAGTTGAGTTAGTTCTATATCGTTCATGTTATCAAATATGGGACCTGACTATGCGGAAAAACTAATTGCTTAGCCTATGGAAATCTTGCCCCTATTATACGTAACAAGACACATTTTATTCCAGCTCTGTTTTGCAAACATATGGAGCTCCTGTATTTATGCTTTGTAAAATGCAAACATCCGCCAAATCTGGCAACCTTCAACGTCATCTAAATTACGTAACTAGTCATGCCCTTGATTCCCTCTAAGGAGTTAAATCACATGAAATGTATATTACTTATATATACACTACCAGTCAAAAGTTTTTGAACAGTAAGATTGTTGTTTTTAAAGAAGTCTCTTATGCTCACCAAGCCTGCATTTATTTGATTCAAAGTACAGCAAAAATGGTACAATTTTGAAATATTTTTACTATTTAAAATAACTGCTTTCTATTTGAATATATTTTAAAGTGTCATTTACTCATGTGATTTTAAAGCTGAATCTTAGCATCATTACTCCAGTCCAATGATCCTCCAGAAATCATTCTAATATTCTGATTTGCTGCTGAAAAAACATTATGTTGAAAACAGCGGAGTAGAATTTTTTCAGGTTCCATAATGGACGCCTCGCAAGCAAGCAGCCTTGCAGATAAATAGTTAATAAACACAGCTATCACACCGTTCATGGACATTAGGTATTAAATAACAAAGAATTGTCTTTTAAACGATATTTAACATGCTACTCAAACCCATGTAATCACTACTCCATGTTGTGTGCAAAAATCAATTGAGCAGAACCGAAGCACACCGAAGAAAAAAAGAAAAAAACAGCCAGTTCCAGGTGGTCAGATGACACACAGAGCCAGAGAGCCAATACCACTTAACCAAATTGGAATCTATTCTTCTGAAATGGGCGCTGATAACCACTTGAAAGCCGCCAGGGTTTCACATCTCCGGCTTGTGGCACCCTGTCAAAAACACAGGCCGTCTCCGCTTCGTGAAAAAAGACAGACAGCTGTAACACTTCACCTAGAGCTACCGGCCGAGACTAAATTAAAGCTTGCGATGGATTCGTGTTGCCAAACCGCAGGCGGGAAAGCACAAGGGGAGCGAATGTTGATCATGTTAAAATTTGGTGGGGGAAAAAAAAATCTGGATGGATGATCTTATTCACTTGGTGTGTTAGCATTGACATATAAAGGGGGGAAAAAAACAGCAAAACAAATGGACCTGCTACAGCGTTGCTGCCAAGGCAATCTGTTCTTTTTATGTCCGCATGTACATACATACACTTGCTCTTGCTCTGAAAAGAGATCTGAACAAGATCAGAGATGGTCATTTTTTTTTTAGTATTTTGTGAGAATGGATGAGGGTGGGCCAAGTCTGCAAACTATGGCTGCAACAAATGATTATTTTAATAATCGATTAATCTAACGATTATTAGAAAAATGAATCGACTAATCGATTATTTCACTGATTAATCAGTAGACTTCTAATCTATAATAGCATTAAAAATTTTTTTTCAGGAGCACTAGTGCTCCTACTTAAAAAAATAAAATTACATAAATTAGGAACAGAAATGAACCTTCCCATTATAAGGTGACATTTTACTCCTTTAACCTTTGAGGATTTCTAAAAATTGTAGATTTATAAACTTGTATCAAAATGTTTAATTAAACAAATTCAATTAAAATAATAAGATACAATCAGGCTGAATAAGTTACCAACCAAATGAAATCAGCATCAACAATTCATCTTTGCATGGTACAGAAGAGCTCAAATGTGGCATTATGAAATATTTACAGAATTTCTGACTTGACTCGGAGGAATTAATGCATTTCATAATAACAATGCTATGAGATTGTTTTAAATATATAGATTTGAATATAGAAATGTAAACAGTTTAAATGACTCAATTTATACTTTAAAAAAATGAAACTGAAACCACCAGTAGGTGGCAGTAAGTAAAAGTCTGTGACTGAATAATTCATTAAATCGATTCATTCAAAAGCACAGTTCCATTCATAAATCAAACAGGGCTGTCAAATGTGCAAAGGGCTCAACTGTGGCTTTGTTTGGAACTATTTTTGTTGACAAAATAGAGCAAAATCAGACAACAGTGTTCCTAAAATGTAAGTCACGTAATATTAACTTTTGTATAAAATCAAAAATTTATAAAACAGAAGCATTTCTATGGGCTGCAGTCTATAATGGCAAAAGACGGCACTGCGCAGCGAACCATAGACACAAATTGCCCGCAGCGTTTTTAGCTTATATTGTGCCGTTTATATGCAGAACTGGGATCGCTTTCGTAGTCTTTTGAATGGGTAAATATAGAAATTTAATTTCCAAAAAAGCTTAACCAGTTGGAAGCGAAACACTGCGTTTCTCTTGAACTGCATCCAGGAGGGCTGTATTACAGTCTTGTGCTACAGCGCCACATTTGTCAAACCACATTATTAAAGGCTTTTTACATTGCATCATATGAGATCAAACAACAGGCTCACTCACCTTCTGCTCTTAAAAATGTTAAAAATAAATAATATTTAAATAAATAAATACTTTTGTAAATATAGTTAATATACACTCAAACGTTTGGGACCAGTAAGATTTTTATTTATTTATTTTTTTTATTTTTTTTAAGAATTCTTATAAGCTCATCAAGGCTGCATTTACTCGATCAAAAATACAGAAAAAATGCAATATTGTGAAATATTAATAATATATTATTACAGTTTAAAATAATGGTGTTCTATATTAATATATTTTAAAATATAATTTATTACTGTGATGCAAAGCTGAATTTTTATTAGCCATTAATTCAGTTTTCAGTGTCATATGATTCCTCTAATATGTTGATTAATTACTGTTATTATTAATTGATAGTTACTATTATTAATTGATATTCAGGATTCTTAGTGACTAAAAGGTTAAAAAGAACAGCGTTTACTCAAAATATAAATCTTTTCTAACAATATGAGTTTTTGCTATCACTTTTTATCAATTTAACACATACTTGGTGAATAAAAGTATTAATTTCTTTCAAAAAAAAGAAAAAAAAAAAAAAAGAAAAAGAAAGAACACAAATGTACTGACCCCAAACTTTGAGATGGTATTTCATATTGCTACAAGATTTCCATTTTAAATAAACATTCTTTTCAACTTTTTATCTGTTAAAGAATCCAGGAAAAAAATAAAAATAAAAAAAATCTGAAAAAAAAAAAATAAATATTAAGCAGCACAAGTGTTTTCAACATTGATAAATCAGCAAATTAGAATGATTTCTGAATGATCATGTGACACTAAAGACAGGAGTAATGATGCTGAAAATTCAGCTTTGTATCACAGGAATAAATTACATTTTAAAATATATTCACATAGAAAACAGTTATTTTAAATTGAATTAATATTTCACAATATTACACTTTTTCTGTATTTTTGATCAAATAAATGAAGCCTTGATGTGCAAGAAATATTTTTTTAAAAAACCATTAAAAATCTTACAGATCTTACTAAAATAAGGTTATAAATATAAAATGACTAACCTTACTAAAATAAGGTTAATAAATATAAGTAGTCAAATATTTTTAAATAATATTTTCATTATTATTAGAATGCACATTAATACAAAAAATACTTTACTTTTTTTTAAATATATTTTAATATATATTTATTGACAATATTTAACAGTTTAAATAAATAAAACATTAATACATGTTTAATAAAATATGTTATAATACATTATATTAATGAGAAAAATTGTCAAAAAGACCAGATTTTTGGTGAACAAATACAAAGAAAAAATTGCATGCTACAAAAGTGTAGAATATGGTTCCTTTAAAGCAGTTCACCTCAAAAAAGGAGACCTCAAAATGGCAACAAACATAAAACACAGAAAAGCACTCTGATAAACTGGATGGTGACGTACCTTCCTCTGGTTCCTCTTCCTCTGTGGGAGACTGCAGACGGCCACGTGCTCCTGCCGCACATTCTGTATGTTTCTGCAGGCTGACCACTTCATACATGGCATCTCCCTGACTGCCCTTCCCTGTGCCCTGCAAACATATAGAGCAAACAAACACTGTAAACAAAGCAGCATGTCAAAGCCATAGAGATTCATTACAAACACTGTGCAGGTACATCATCAGGGTTATAGCATGCAACAAAATGCACAGTACTGACTTTACAGAGCTGGGTAGATTACTAACAAATTGCAATTCGTTACTGGTTCCAAATTAAACGACAAAAACTGTAGTTAGTAATGTAATCCACAAATAATATAATCAGACTACTTTATGATTACTTTTAAAAAAATGTTTTCTTGTTTATCACATTGATTTATATATACAAAGAGTAAGATAATATTTTTGAATTATTATTATTATTATTCAATTTAAAGTGCATTAAACATTACATCAAGGTTAACGTTATAATGTTATATATTGTAATACAATGAACTAAAGAGTGGACAAAAAGACAAAAAAAGCACCATAACATTTCATAATTACAGAAATTCTATTTAACTGTTATAGATGTGTGTACGAAGATTTAATTAACTGATCATTTAATTTATAAATAGTTATTAATATAATTCATAGTTATGTAAATATTACATAAATATTTGATATTTACATTTTATGAATGTAATGTAAAAGACTTGAAACAATATAATCATATACATAGACACACACACACATATAAAACACACTATAAATATTTTTACATGTATTAAAGAAATCATATTTATGTAAATATTATACATTTATTATATATAATTTAGGAATGCAATGTGTTAATATAATGTGTTATAGATCTCTGTGTGTAGATTTAATTAATTGATATAACATTGCATTTATAAGTTATTAATATAATTAATAATTTTGTAAATACTGAAATACATTCATTTGATACATTTAAATTTGATTAATGTCATGAGGCAGACAGTTCAAAAATATTTACTGTACAAACACACACACTAAAAAGCCTACAAATCTAAACCTAAAAACTAAATATAATTTATTTTAATATCATATAGATAAATATATTTTATGAATGTAATGTTATAGATGTGTTTCTAAATAGATTGAAGTAATACATTTTAATTTGATTTTGTATTTTTTATATTAATATATAATTTCATTACAAATAATATAATTCATTATCATGTACATTTTTAAATATATGTATATATATATATATATATATATATATATATTAAATATATGAACATATTGTATGAACATTAAATATTTGTATTTTATGAATGTATGAAACTGTTATAGTTATTACTACATTAATATAGACATAACATTAATTAACAAATATCATATATGTCTGACATTTATAAGCATTACTACACATACAATTGTTCCATATTTATATTTTATAGTGAGCATAGTGTGTCAAATTTGTGAAAATAAGTTAATGAATATTACATACTCATAATATTACATTAATATATTTATGGAAATATTATATAAATATTATATTTGCTAGATCTGAACACACACACACAACAAATCTAACATACATATATTTGTTTTCTTTTAAGAATATATCAATGTTATAGACATCATTAACACTAACTTACATATAAAATACATTTATAATGTTTATATGCATCACTTTATATACAATACATATTACTTAAATATAAAAAATTACGTAGAGGACAATAACTATGTAAATATTATGTAAATAAAGAAATATAACTAAGGTCATATGGGGTCTCAAAAACACAAGGGTGAATAAATTACAGAATTCTCATTTTTAGATGAACCGCTCAAAGTCTGCAGCTAGAGAGTCGCATTCAAAGTTAGCTTCACCTTCGCCACCGCTTCAGGGGAAACGACAAATACATAATTACACGCACGGGAGGAAATGAAAACAAGTGGTGATAGAAAAACAGCCCTTTGATGCGGTTGGCGGAGATTACACCTGTACCGCTGCGCTTCCACTAACTCTTACAAACATTTCTATTGACACTGCTCCCCTCGTGCCATGTGGCTCTTATGTAAACCACCGTTTCCATTTTTAATTGCAAAGTGGAACTGTACTACAGGCGAAGAATGATGTTTACAGCCAGAATAATTACACGCTAATTCCTCGCACCTAATGAGCAGCGTAAACAAATACGAAATAATAAAATAACGTGGCGAATGGGCCGGGCCTATCGGTAACGCCATAATATTATCTTTTAATTAGCTTTTAACTACAGCCCAGGCATTCTTTCTCTCTGCGATAAGATAACTACGGAGGCAATCAGGCAGAGATGCAGGCTGCAAGCTCTAATTACTTGAGCATGATAATGAGCGCCGGGCCTCTTATTAAGCTACGAATTATACAAAGCCTCCATTTGCCGCTTCACAGCTTCCAGGAGTTACTGCTTCTATTCACCCTTCACAAAAGCTCACTTCCTTCCTCAAGGTTTGCTCTCCAATCTGTGCACCCGCTACATCGCTGTCTATACAGTCATGACCAAAAATATCGGCACCCTTGCAATTCTGTCAGAAAATGCAACCCTTCTCTCAGAAAATTGTTCCAGTTGCAAATGTTTTGGTATTTACGTGCTTATTGTTTTTGTTTGCACTGGAACAACACAAAAAAAAACTGAAGAAGGTCAAACTTGATCAAAATTATTGGCACCTTGTCAAAAGTGTAAGAAATAATTGCTTTTCAAGCATGTGATGCTCCTGTAATTTGTATTTAGACACCCCTGTGGCAAGTAACAGGTGTGGGCATTATAGTAATCACACTTGAAACCCGTTAAAATGGAGAAAAGCTGACTCAACCTTTGTGTTGTGTGTCACACAGAGCATGGAGAAAAGAAAGAAGTTTAAAGAGTTGTCTGTGCATTTGAGGAAAAAAAAAATGGTTGAAGAACATGGACAATCTTAGGGCTACAAGTCCATCTCCAGAGATCTAAATGTTCCTGTGTCCACTGTGTGCAATATCATTAAGAGGTTTAAAAATTACAACGAAGAATGGTGTTTGAATGGTGAATAAAGAACCCAGATTAACTTCCAAACAAATTCAAGCTGATCTGCAGACACAGGGTACAACAGCGTCAGCTCGCACTATCCGTCGCCATCTGAATGAAAAGGGATGCTATGGTAGGACACTACTGCTGAAGTTTGCCAAAAACTTATCCTTCTGGGAGAACGTACTGTGGACAGATGAGACAAAAGTAGAGCTTTTTGGTAAAGGACATCATGGCACTGTTTAAAGAAAAGGAAATGAGGCCTTCAAAGAAAAAGTCAAACATGGTGGAGATTCAAAGATGTTTTGGGGTTGCTTTGCTGCTTCTGGCACTGGATGCCTGGACTGTGTGAACGGTATCATTAAATCTGATGATTACCAAAACATTTTGGGGCTCGGTGTCAGAGAGCTGCGTCTCCACCAGGACAATGAAACAGACTTAAAAAAGCACTCAGAAATGGATACAAACAAAGCGCTGAGGAGTTCTGAAATGGCCAGCAATGAGTCCAGATCTGAATCCCATAGAACACCTGTGCAGAGATCTCAAAACAGCAGTTGGGATAAGGCATCCTTCAAACCTAAAGAAGACTGGTCCAAAATTCCAGTAGAGAGGTAGAAACTCATTCATGGTTATAGGAAGCGACTGATTTCAGTTATTTTTCCAAAAGGGGTGCTACCAAATATTAAGTTAAGGGTGCCAATAATTTTGTCCAGAGCATTTTTTGGGTTCTGTGTGGAATTGTATCAAATTTGATTTTTCTTTTCTGTTGTTTGTGCTGTTCCAATGCAAACAAAAAAAATAAATAAATGAACACACGAGTACCAAAACATTTGCAACTGCAACAATTTTCCTGAGAGAAGGGTTTTATTTTCTGACAGAATTGCAAGGGTGCCGATATTTTTGGCTATGACTGTAACTGTTCGTAGGCAATTCACAGGCTTGGTGAGAAATGGGTGAATCTCACAGAACCTGTCAGGTCATATTTCAATACGCAAAAATAAGAAATTAGATTGTAAAAGCCTATTGCGTTTTAAAGCTTACCTGTTTGAGCTTGAGGTAAAACGTTTCGGAGAAGGCCTTCCTGCTGAAATACCAGAACCTCTCGTTAGCCGGATAGACCCGCACTAGCGCCTCCATGAGGAACCGAACAGGTTCTACAACTTCAGTCACCACCAGGTCCACTGCCACCGTCATGTACACTTGCTTGTCTGCAGGGAGAAAAAAAAAAATCATAGTTTAGTGCTGAACGTTACAGATTTTTTTTACTGTATTTAAAATTTTTACTTGCCCTGCCAACATCTTCATTGGCCCTGACACAAAAAAAGTTTTAATAGTTGTTATTGCCGTTTTTGACCCATGTTATCTTGTATTCTAATAAAATAAGCTTATATGACACCAGAAGTTAGATACTAGTTCTCACAATAGATTCCAATTTCGATACCACAGCAAAAACAAAAACTAGTCTAACATATATAAAGTTCAAAGATTATTAAAGACAAGTGGAAAGTCAGTAAATAAGTACAAATTGACAAATAAGCAATAGCACATATATAAATGGAACAAAGATAATAAAAAATAAAATAGAACAAAAAAAAAAAGTTAATTGCGACTTTTTATCTAACAATTCAGATTTTTTATTTCTCACAATTGTGAATTTACATCTTGCAATTCAGACTTTTTTCCCCAGAATTGCATGATACGAACTTGCAATTCTGACATTTTCCCCCACAACTGCAAGATATAAACTTGCAATTTAGACTTTTTTTTTTTTCCAGAATTGCGTGATATGAACTTGCAAATCTGACATTTTCACCTAGAACTGCATGATACAAACTTGCAATTCAGACTTTTATTAAATATCAGAATTGTGTCATACAAACTTGTAATTCTGACTTTTTTGCTCAGAATTGCGAGACACAAACTTGCAATTCGGACTCAGAATTGAGATATAAACTCGTAACTGGGAGTTATTAAGTTAGAATTGCGAGATATAAAGTCGCTATTGAAAGATATAAACACCATTCTGACTCTTTTTCTCTGAACTGCGAGTTTATATGCCGCAATTCTGACTTTATAACTTGCAGTTATGAGTCTATATCTCACCACTTTGAGAAAAGAAGTCAGAATTGTGAGTTTATATCACATAATTCTGAGGAAAAAAAGGTCAGAATTGTGAGATAAAAAGTCCCAATTACTTTTTACTTAGTGGGTAAACTGGCTTCCATATTTGTAGGTGTTCAGGTACAAAAATTGAAAAATCAAATGTAAAATAACAGCATATTCTTCACTATATTGTTAAACCTACAAAAGTTACTCAGTCAATAGCATAGATTAGCAATAGATTTTCTCTCCAGCAGCTGGTAAATTTAAACACAGTGCATGGGTCCAATACAATGATACACATTCAATTTATTCCCTATCTGTTTACGTTCACTTAAGACATAACCAAGTGTTTTTGAGGATATATGACAAGACAGGCATTTTGACATACATTTGTATGTATTTGTCCATTTTGAAACTCGAGACCTTTGCACTGCCTAAGCCACAGCTCTATATGCGTGCTGTACACAAAACACAATGGAGTTGTTATCACGTCTTGCGCTTGAATGCTTTAAAATTGCTTAAATGTTCAAACTGGCAAGCTGTATTTGTCCAATAAAGCGCAAGATGTAAAAGAGAACTCAATTCAGGCTTGCACGTTGCCAGAGACGCATCCATCAGGCAGTCCTTATTAGCCGGGTTCCCAACCAAAGTTGAGAATTTAAATTATGTGCAAAATTGGAATATCGCATAAACATTTGAGTAAGTTCCGTTTCCATCCAACGAGTCAGATAAACTGGCACTACATATCACAAAAGTAGGAAAAGCCACTAAAAATAATAATTTTCATATATAATAAATTACTTGAGCCTCGGAGCGAGCAGCAAATGCGGTCGTTGCTTTTGGAAGAGGATGCCTGCTGTTTGGGAATGCAGTCGTGTAAGACAGTTCTTGGAGGAAATTATACATTTTATACATTTCAGATGCTGTGGAACAAGATCGGTCAGTTGGTAAGTCAGGTTTTGCCGTCCCATAGCACAAGTCACATGCTTTTTTGATGCTTACGGAGGAATCTATTCTGTAAATGCATTTCCATCTCCCATTATTCACATTAACCCTTTTTCAAAAACCACCTCAAGCGAGCTTAAATACTTTTTTGCAAATAAAGGGGTTTTTATTGGAAATGTAGTGTTTCCATCAATCGTTTCTGATGTGATACTTGCGCATAACAACAAGGTGATGGAAATATAGCTTTTGACAAGTCCTGCAGTTAATGACAAAACTGATATTCTGCATTGATGTGGGTGGAGAAAATATTTTTAATTATTTTAAAAAGAAGACTGCTGTAAGAAACCAATCAGAAATCAGTGAAAACCAGTCTGTTTCACATTAAAGGGGTTGTATTATTTCAATTAACAGGAAACAAAGACGGCAACAGTTACAGATTTATGAGGGAATCGCTGAAAATAGATTCCAATTACGATAGAGTCAGGTCAGAAAAGAAGGCGGTGAGAAAGATGGGGAGGTAAATAATAGAAGATCTGTGGTGGGCCCGACTGAGACTTACAAACAGACACAAAACCACGCCGAGGTCTGTGAAATGTTTTACTGTGAGTGTAATAAAGTGTAGACTTGAAATGAAAAACTCAGTTCGTTCAGGTCGCTGAATTAAACGCTATTTAAACCGAAGGTGGTTATCTGAATCTACCAGACTGGAATTAAATTTCAAAGTAAACTCCATATAATTTCACAACAGAACATTAAAGCTGCAGCTACAAGACACACTGCTTCCAGTTTGGCCTCATACCAAATCAACTAAACACACACTACGATTAGGATTACTGGTACTCTAGTCTTTTGATTCATTAAATAAAGAGACCATTACTTCACAAAAACATTTGTTTGTTTGTTTCAAAATCAATGTTTTCTTGTCATAAGTTTTACAGGCAGCCTATATAAATATGATATATATAAAAAGACACTAATCAATTAAATCTGTACATTTTAATTATACCATAAATTATATCAAATTGAGGATTAGGAATTGTCAATGAATAACAGATTTGAAATATTTTGAGTTTTTTGTTTCGTTTTGTCTTTGTTTCAGAATCAGTGTTTTCTTGTCATCAGTTTTACAGGCAGCCTTATCAATGAAATATTACGTGAATTTTTAATTAATTTGAAATAATTTATAACAAAATTAATAACAACTGTTGTTAGACAACAGAATTTTTTATTCAATTGGTACATTTTAATCATAGCATAAATTATAATGATGTAAAATTAAACAATAGACATTTTTTAATTAAATATACATTTTAATTATATATAAATTGCATAAAACTGAAGAAATAACACATTTAAAATATTTAGTGGGGATTTTTTTGTTTTATTTGTTTTAAAATTGTTTTTTTGTCATCAGTTTTAAAGGCAGCTTCGTCAATTAAATATTAAGTGAATTTTTAATAACTAAATTGTAGTAATTGATTGAAAAATATAAACTATATAAAATTTAACAACAAACTTTTTAAATTTTGTAAATTTTAATTGTACATAAATTATCTAAAATTGAAGATTAGAATTTGTCAGTGAGTAACAACTTAAATTTTGAGCAGCCTCGTCAATGAAATAAAGTGAATTTTGAATAATAAAAAAATGAAAAAAATAAAAAAATAAAAAAATAACGATTAACTCTATATATATATATATATATATATATATATATATATATATATATATATATGTGTGTGTGTGTGTGTGTGTGTGTGTGTGTATAATTAAACAGGTTTTTTTTATTAGATGTGTACATTTTAAGTATTCTAAAAATGATAGAAAAATGAACATTAAGATTTGTCAATGAATAACACATTTTAAATATTTTTGAGGGGATTTTTGTGTTTTGTTTATTTATTTTTTAAATCAATGTTTTCTTGTAATCAGTTTTAACAGCAGCCTTGTGAAAAAAAATTAATTTGAATAATTTATTACAAATTATATTATATTATTTATATTAAAATATAAATAATATAAAATTTAACAGCAGACACTTTTATAATTAAATGTGTACATTTTTGATTTCAATTATATAAAAATTGAAGATTAGAATTTGTCAATGAATAACATTTTAAATATTTTGAGGGGATTTTTTGCTTTGTTTTTGTTTGTTTTAAAAATTAATGTTTTTTTGTCTTCAGTTTTACAGGCAGCCTTGTCCATGAAATATTAAGTGAATTTTGAATAACTACATTTGAATAGTCTTTATTAAAAAAAATCTAAAATATAAAATTATATCAAATTTAATTATTTACTAAAATTAAATTAATTTTAATCAATTAAATTAAATCTGTAATAGATACTAATGTAATGTGCAGAAAAAAATAGACATGTATGCAATAGCATGATGTGCAATGAAAGCACACTAGAAAACCAAGGATTATGTATTAGCTCTTACCTTTCGGTGTCTCCTCGTTCAGTGGCTGAAAAGCCGGAGTATTTGGATTCCAGATGCCAGTGATCACATACGACTTCCCATCAGCACTTTTGCCCATAGACTCCTTCAAACACAACCACAGAACAAGTTTTCATCACTTATATAATGACTAGGGTCACTGGATAACATCTGAGTATCCTTAAATATGCTAAACAATGTTAAATTTAAGGTACCAAATGCATTTATCTAATCTGACGTGCATTTTATTTATTAGAGAGTGATTTCTAAAGTGTGGTTAGAGGAAATTCTAGAGAAAGACTCTTTTAATGGCTAATTAGATATCTATAAATCAATCTCATATGGGACTTTTATTAAAAGCAAACTCATTTGCAATCTGTCCATGGCAGAATCTCATTAAACGTCATAAAAACCACCTGCGACCGCATTAATAAGCCATCGTTCTTATTTAACTGTGGTTTGTTTCTTTAGAAGAGGAACTGAAGGCATCGAAACTATAAAAATAATGTGATTAATCTTGACTATTTTAATCTATTGATTAACTCTAATATAGAGACTTCTGGGCAAAGCATCAAATGATGACATTTTTTTCTAAACTGTCCAGATGGCAACATGGAGAACAGTTTGACATTATGCCTTGTTGGATGTTTGATTCAACAATCCCTGTGAACCCAATTATACGGAGCCCCTAAAAGGACATGGTGGTGAAAAAAAATTGGGGTGGTTGAAAAAAAATCGAGGTCGGTGGAAAAAAATTCCATTGCGAACGTACGGAGCTGTATGAACCACTGCAAGCTATAGGGAGTGTTTGTCCGAACTTATCTGGTTTTGCGAGAGAACGCAAAGTTTTGCGAGGGAACGCAAACATCTTTGCGAGAGAACGCAAAGTTTTGCGAGGGAACGCAAACATTTTTGCGAGAGAACGCAAAGTTTTGCGAGGGAACGCAAACATCTTTGCGAGAGAACGCAAAGTTTTGCGAGGGAACGCAAACATCTTTGCGAGAGAACGCAAAGTTTTGCGAGGGAACGCAAACATTTTTGCGAGAGAACGCAAAGTTTTGCGAGGGAACGCAAACATCTTTGCGAGAGAACGCAAAGTTTTGCGAGGGAACGCAAACATTTTTGCGAGAGAACGCAAAGTTTTGCGAGGGAACGCAAACATCTTTGCGAGAGAACGCAAAGTTTTGCGAGGGAACGCAAACATCTTTGCGAGAGAACGCAAAGTTTTGCGAGGGAACGCAAACATCTTTGCGAGAGAACGCAAACGTTTTGCGAGAGAACGCATAGTTTTGGGAGAGAACGCAAAGTTTTGCGAGGGAACGCAAACATCTTTGCGAGAGAACGCAAACGTTTTGCGAGAGAACGCAAACATTTTTGCGAGAGAACACAAACATTTTTGCGAGAGAACGCAAAGTTTTGCGAGGGAACGCAAACATCTTTGCGAGAGAACGCAAAGTTTTGCGAGGGAACGCAAACATTTTTGCGAGAGAACGCAAAGTTTTGCGAGGGAACGCAAACATCTTTGCGAGAGAACGCAAACGTTTTGCGAGAGAACGCAAAGTTTTGCGAGAGAACGCAAAGTTTTGCGAGGGAACGCAAACATCTTTGCGAGAGAACGCAAACGTTTTGCGAGAGAACGCAAAGTTTTGCGAGGGAACGCAAACATTTTTGCGAGAGAACGCAAAGTTTTGCGAGGGAACGCAAACATCTTTGCGAGAGAACGCAAACGTTTTGCGAGAGAACGCAAAGTTTTGCGAGAGAACGCAAAGTTTTGCGAGGGAACGCAAACATCTTTGCGAGAGAACGCAAACGTTTTGCGAGAGAACGCAAAGTTTTGCGAGAGAACGCAAACGTTTTGCGAGAGAACGCAAACATCTTTGCGAGAGAACGCAAACGTTTTGCGAGAGAACGCAAACATTTTTGCGAGAGAACAAACATTTTTGCGAGAGAACGCAAAGTTTTGCGAGGGAACGCAAACATCTTTGCGAGAGAACGCAAAGTTTTGCGAGGGAACGCAAACATTTTTGCGAGAGAACGCAAAGTTTTGCGAGGGAACGCAAACATCTTTGCGAGAGAACGCAAACGTTTTGCGAGAGAACGCAAAGTTTTGCGAGAGAACGCAAACGTTTTGCGAGAGAACGCAAACGTTTTGCGAGAGAACGCAAAGTTTTGCGAGAGAACGCAAAGTTTTGCGAGGGAACGCAAACATCTTTGCGAGAGAACGCAAACGTTTTGCGAGAGAACGCAAAGTTTTGCGAGAGAACGCAAAGTTTTGCGAGGGAACGCAAACATCTTTGCGAGAGAACGCAAAGTTTTGCGAGGGAACGCAAAAAAGGATCAAATTATTTTTTCCTCCCACCCGAATTTTTTTCCACCCACCTCGATTTTTTTTCAACCACCCCAATTTTTTTTCACCACCATGTCCTTTTAGGGGCTCCGTACAATTATACTTGATTCAACTGCTAATTGTTTTTGGTCTTGATGTGCAAACCGCCATAACTTAATTTGCTCAAGGGCCGATGTAAAAGTACGTTTTTAATGAATAATAAAAACGGCTATATTTCCATTAAGTGTTTCTAAAACTGGCAACAGAGTGGTAATTAAAATGAGGACATCAGGATATAGGATATTAAGATGTAATATTGAGTCTAGAGCTAAACGAGAATGCTGGGAAACACTCAGAAATGTGTCTCACCATGTCAAGGAGGTGCATGTCGTTGTTACGCACTTTCTGACCAGGACTGAGCAGCATCCCAAAGCACCTGGAAAACGCAGAAATGGTTTAGATGGAAAGATTGAGGCATCAAATAAAAACGTCTACTTATTACATAATATTTTCAGAAAGTGATTATGAAAGAGAATCATCAGTTTTGATTGAATCAGGAAGGAACTGATGTCTCTGTAAGGTTTATTAAAAGTGTGGCAACATTTGTGAAGGGCGCATTTTCATAGCGTCTCACAAAGTGACTGCTGTGACTAGAGGGGCATCAAGTGGTTGCACAAGGAATCACACTTTATACATTTCTACTCCATATATATTTATAGATTATGTAGTTCATGTATGTACACTGCAAGTTTGGGATCAGTAAAGAGGTCTTTTCTGACCTTTAAGGCTGTGTTTATTTGCTTAAAAATACATAAAAAACCTGTAATATTGTGAAATATTATTGCATTATAAAATAGTGGTTGTCTATTTTAAAATACTTTCAAATAGAATTTATTCCTGTGATGCAAAGCTGAATTTGCAGCATCATTACTCCAGTCTTCAGCGTCACATGATGCTTCAGAAATCATTCTAATAGGCTGATTTGTTATTAATGTTGGAAACATTTATGCTGATTAATATTATTTTGGAACCTGTGATACTTTTTTTAGGATTCTTTGATAAATAAAACATTAAAAACAAGAGCATTTATTTAAAATATAAATGTTTTGTAACAATATACATTACCGTTTAAAGTTTAGGGTCTTTTATTCTTTAGTTTTTTTTCTGTGTTTTTTTTTTAAAGAAATTTTATTCTTTTATTCAGCAAGGATGTGTTAAATTGATAAAAAGTGATAGTAAAGTCTTATATTGTCTATATTGTCTTATAATGACTTACAGATTTCCATTTTGAATAAATGTGGTTCTTTTGTACTTTTTATTCCTCAAAAAAGCTGAAAAAAGTATTACAGAGTCCAAAAAATATATTAAACAGCACAACTGTTTCCAACATTGATAATAAATCAGCATATTTCTTTGATAATATATCAGCAATATTCAGTGATTTCTGAAGGATCATGTGACACTGAAGACTGGAGTATTGATGCTGAAAATTCAGCTTTGCATCACAAAAATATATAATATTTTAAAGTTTATTAAAATAGAAAACTGTTATTTTAAATTTAAATGATATTTGGAAATAAATGGAAATTTGATTAACATAAAAAAAAAAACATTTAAAAAAATCGTACTGATCCCAAACCTCTGAACAACAGTGTTGTATGAACTAATGTTTAATTTTATATATATTTTATTTCGATTTTTTTTAGAAGTCTCTTCTGCTCACAAAGCCTGCATTTTTTATCCAAAGTACAGCAAAAACAGTAAAATTCTGAAATATTTGTACTATTTAAAATAACAGTTTTCTATTTGAATATATTTTAAAATAGAATTTATTCCTGTGATCAAAGCTGAATTTTCTGCATCATTACTCTAGTGTTCAGTGTCACATGATCCTTCAGAAATCATTCTAATATGCTGATTTGCTGTTCAAAAAACATTATCAACAACATTTAAAACAGTTCTTTGCTGAATAGAAAGGTCTTAATCTGAAATAAAAAGCTTTTGTAACATTATACACTATACCATTCAATTTTTACTTGTAAATTAATACTTTTATTTAGCAAGGATACTTTAAATAGATCAAAAGTGATACTAAAGCTTTTATAACGCTACAAAAGATTTCTATTTTAGGTAAATGGTATTCTTCTGAACTTTCTATTCATCAAAGAAACCTGAAAAATATATACTCAGCTGTTTTCAACAAAATAATAAACGCAAATCAGAATATAACAATGATTTCTAAAGGAACATGTGACTGGAGTAATGATGCTAAAAATTCAGCTTTGAAATCACAGGAATAAACACTTAAATATATTCAAATAGAAAACTTTTTTTTAATTAGTAAAAATATTTCACTTCTTTAAAAACATTTTGGTAGTGTATGTATAAATTAAGAAAATATGATATATCTACATCTAGAACAAGAAAGTCTACTTATGTTGTCCAGCTTTCGACTAGTGACAGCAAGTAGCTAATTATGGTTCAGGGCTGTGACATAAACTAAAGTCTATTGTCAAAACAAAAAAAGAGAGAGAGAGAGACCTCTTACATGTTCTTTCACTTTCAATTTGTGGCACATTTTCTGCCTTTTTTATGGCATCTTTAAAGGGCATGCCAGTCATTTTACGGCAACATATGGTTCTGTAAAATTGCAAAATATCTGAATTTCTTTTCCAGAACATCCCAGAACCCACCTCTCTATTACCAGTTCCTTATTGTTCATCTGCTGGACGGTGACCATCAACTTTTTCTGTACACCCTGCCGCAGCTTGAAATAATATTTATCTCTATCCTTGGGAACTGGACTGCAACATGTAAAAGAGAGAAGGAAAGATGTAAAAAAGACACAGTTATATTTTGAGTTTCCCACAACAGAAACCAAAAGAGGCAACGGTTCACCACACTCAATGAATAGCAACAGTAAAAGCTAACACCTCTCTCAAAGAGCAAGAGAATTTAGCAGAAGTTGAGTAATAACAGACCTGAAGTTTCCTTTGCCATCATCTTCTCTCACTTCTAGAGAAACGGTGAAGGTGAAGACATCGCTATCAGGGGAAAGTGGCAACGTAACATCTTGCATGTCTGTGGCAGCTTTTGACGAACGCTTGAAGGCCGTTGAGAAGCTATAGAGGATGCGACTAACCTAAATAAAGAAAGGAGGTTGAGCTTTGAGAATTACTCGATGAACACTTATGAACAAATGCGACTCACAGCTTCTTTGATATGGCAGGAGAAGACGTGGATTTGAAAGTCCTCCGAGCTGCGGTAGCTCTCGGTGAAGGAAAAGCAGTCGCTCTCAACAGATCCCTCACATCCTCGGGCACAGAACAACACCTTATAGAGGGGGAAAGATGCTATTTCTGTTCCAGTGGCCTGGTCGACAATCCTAGAGTGGTAAAAACATAAAAAAATGTAAATACACCTAAAGCACAATCTGACATCTTTTACAATGTACATCAACAAACGTAAACCGATTTTGGAGGCAACAAAAAAGGTCAAGTTTTAACAGTGCACTCTATGTGCGAAATAAGATATTTTAGATGTACTAAAATACTTTAGTAGTACTTTAACGAACAATTCATTAAGGTGCAAAAACCAGAATTAAGCTAAATGAAAGTGGCACATGTCATGTGCATCGAAGTTCACTTAGCTATCTTTAGAGATGGTTTGAGGTTTACGAAGGACAAACAGCGAGATGTTAAACCTGAGGTTATACCACAGTTCCTGAGAAAAAGAAAAAAAAGTGCACTTAGGGTGTGAAAACAGAAGTGCAACATCACATTTACGAACCTGAAAGCAGGAGCTAAAAGCAGCTCAGATGACAGCTGTGTTAGCTCTTGACAGACAAACACCCACCATGAAGATCACAAGAACTCAGAAGCTACAGAGAAGTCACATTTATACTCCCAATGTTGAATGTGGTTTGTCTCAGAGCAGGAAAGCTAAATGTGCTCAGTCTTGAAGCTTTTATGAAGCCCCAGGAGTAACACATGAAAATAAATACATTGTGACTGGTTGTGAGTTGTGCTCAAAAGTTTACATACCCCTTGCAGAATCTGCAAAATGTTAATTCTTTTAGCAAAATAAGAGGGATCTTACAAATGCATATTATTTCTTATTTAGTACTGACCTGAATAAGATATTTTACATAAAAGACATTTACATATAGTCCACAAGAGAAAACAATAGCTGAATTTATAAAAATGACCCTGTTCAAAAGTTTACATACATTTGATTCTTAATACTGTGTTGTTACCTGAATGACCCACAGCTGTGTTTTTTTGTGTAGTGATAGTTGTTCATGAGTCCCTTGTTTGTCCTGAACATTAAAACTGCCTGTGGTTCATCAGAAAAATCCTTCAGCTCCCATTTTTGTGTATTTGAACCATTTCCAACAATGACTGTATGATTTTGAGATCCATCTTTTCACACTGAGGACAACTGAGGGACTCATATACAACTATTACAGAAGGTTCAAATGCTCGCTGATGCTCCAGAAAGAAAAACATGCATTAAGAGCTGGGGGTGAAAACTTTTTCACATAATGGAAAGGTGTACATTTTGCCCAAATATCATATTTTGTCATCTAGCACTGCCCTTCAGAAGCTACTTGCATATTTCCAAGAAGACAAAATTAATTAAATTTACCATGATCTTCAAATTTCAAAAGTTTTCACCCCCCAGCTCTTAATGCATGTTTTTTCCTTCTGGAGCATCAGTGAGTGTTTGAACCTTCTGTAATTGTTGCATATGAGTCCCTCAGTTGTCCTCAGTGTGAAAAGATGGATCTCAAAATCATACAGTCATTGTTGGTATGTAAAATATCTTATTCAGGTCAGTCCTAAATAAAAAATAACATGCATTTTGTATGATCCCTTTGCTAAAAGAATTAACATTTTGCCGATTCTGCAAGGGGCATGTAAACTTTTGAGCACAACTGTAGCTGATGGTGTCCAGAATTCTGAGAAACCTCAAAAAAATCTGGGTTTATTTGTTTGTTTGTATATAATTTTTGCCAAATGACTGACCGGACACAACCATCTGGACCGTTGGGCACATGGAGGGTGATGGGGATGGGGATGGCACTCTCTGCCCGCAGGGTGGCCATAGCTTTCTGGGCCTCCGTCTCGTTACGAGGGGCCTTCACCCAGGTGCAGCCAAGATAGGACAGTTTACTGAACTGCACGCTTTCTTCCTCCTGTACTGTCGAACTCTCCAAAACTGCTGCTGATGCATCTGTGTACACAGACAATGAAGTGTCAAGGTTGCAGAAACGTATCTTTGTTTATTTTATTTTGCACAATTTGTTTTTATTTTTGACATTATGCAATCAGATATTATGCAAGTCATCAAGTGGCTCATCCAATCGTTTTTACATGGTAGAACAATGTGTTTTTATGCTGACTGTTTCTTTAGATTCTTGTGTCAAAATGCTCAAACAATAACCTCTTGCTTTGCATAAACCTTTGTCCATTGTCAAGAGTGACTGAATGAGGAAGTTTGTGTGAGGTAAAGAGGAAGTAAGCGTTTAAAGGACACCCCAATTTTAGCACTTCGCAACAGGAAGCAGTTATAATAAATAGAGCTAGTTTGAATGGCATCTGCTGAAACCCCTGTTTTGTTTCACCCTGTTCGTAAAAAAAACTAAATATAGCCAAGGCCCAAGCACAAAAGAGGTAAAATAAAGAGCCAAAGAGATGTCTTTAATTACTTAGTAAATATCAATGTTCTCCAACCCTGTTCCTGAAGAGCTACGTTCCTGCAGCCTTAAATTTCAATACTGCTTTAACACACCTGTCTCTAATAGTTAATACAGTTAATAAAATGAATACAGCATTTTACTACAAAACACGAAACAGTCGACGCCCAGAAAGGCAGACAAAATTAGGTATTGTTCGATTCAGTATACCGTTCCAAATCGAACAATACTAATCTTAGCAGAAATGAGACTGAGCAGAAATGTAAATAAAGGTGGCGCTGTGTTGAAACCACTGGTCATGCCTGTTATAATACATACCAAGTTTGGTCAGAATCTGCTAAAATGTTTTTGCCAGAATGCTCCGAAGATGATCTGAGCCAATTTTGGCAAAAAAGTGACAAACCATCTAGAACAAATTTAACAAACAAATTCTCGCAGACAAATGCATTGGTTTCTGTTTATTTATAAAACCCTTGTTGGAAAAAAGCCGATATATTTACAGTCACTTCTTAATGTTAATAAAACCAGTCGTAATTTGCGTTCTAGTAGTTTTATAAATTTTTTATACCTAAAGTCCGTACCTCCTTTGGTCGTTACTCTTTTTAGTTTTCTGCTGCCAATGACTGGAACCATTTGCAACAGCTCAGTTCATTTATTTCGCTTGCTTCTTTTAAAAATGTAATTCAGTCAGTAGTACAGGATCATTGTACTTGTTTTTAGTTATTTGTTGCTGTTATGTCACTATGTATAATTTTTTTCTATTTGTTTTGTATGTTTTTTATTGTTTTGTACCTGCTATTTATGCTGCCTCTTGGCCAGGTCGTTATTGTAAATGAGAATTGATTCTCAACTGAATTACCTGGTTAAATAAAGGTTGTTATTATTATTATTTTTAACAAATTTAAATGGATTTTTTTCCGAAAATTCAAAATTGTGAAAAATCTTGACCTGTACAAATTAAACATTTTGGCTTGCATTCAACTTGCCGAGGATTCAGAGGAAAAAAACTGAGCTTTTAGATCTTAATCAAAAGTTATTAGCAGGAAAATAAGTGCAAATTTGGCCTGTTGGTGGTCCTAAAAGTTGAGTTAGAGACTCTAAACTTGCTGTGGTTAATGATGAAACTCTATCTGTGTGCCACATTTCATAACTTTACCACAAGCCGAGTTCCATAAGATTCATAACAATATGCTAAAGCATTTGTAAAATACTGCATTTTACTTCAAAATTCAAAATGGTTGTCAGCGCCGGTAGCCTAGTGGGCAGTGCGTCGACATACAGTGCAGTTGCGCTTCGGGCGTCGCGAGTTCGAGTCCCGGCTCGCAGACCTTTCCCGATCCCATCCCCTCTCTCTCTCCCGCTTCACTTCCTGTCAGACTTGATCTATCCTATCTGATTAAAGGCAAAAACGCCAAAAATAAATCTTTAAAAAAAAAAAAAAAAAAAAAATTCAAAATGGTCCATGCTCAAAATTTTTGCAATGCGAAAAGTGATTCGCTATTCTCTTTGAATCTAACGAGATCAATCTTATGATTTTTTTTTTGTCAAACTGTTCAGATTTTTTAAATATCTTTTGACCCATTAGGTGGCATTCACAACCTTTTTTGTTGAAATAATGTATGCTACATCTAATGTTGTTAAATGAATGTTTATTGCATTATTTCAGTCTCGTGTGTTTCCATGATGGTGTTTAGTGTTTGTGTGAATGAACTGTGCACCTTCTATATATGTTAATATTTAAAAGCTGCTTGTGATGGGCTTTAGTTTAACATGTGACTTTCTCATCACCACCTGGTTTTGTTGGTTATCAGTGTATTACAAAGGTATAAAACAGATTTCAGTACTTCAGTAGGTTGGTACATTACAATTATATCAGTTAATGAAAATTACTTGTATTTACTTGTAAATTTAACTGAAAACCACAAACTGTAAACCATTGCTTCCGTATTTTTTTTTAAATGGTACAATTCTGGCAACCACAGCTGCCAGTTTTCTACCGTAAATTTTACGGAATATTTTTTACAGCATTCGACATGAGTGAAGGATTCAGAGGAAAAATGCGCTTTTAGACGTTAAAGTTCAAAAGTTATTAGCAGGAACGCAAGTGCAAATTTGGCCTGCTGGTGGTCCTAAAGAGTTTGAGTTAGAGACTCTAAACTTGCTGTGGTTGATGATGAAACTATCTGTGTGTCACATTTCATAACTTTACCACAAGCAGAGTTCTATAAGATTCATAAAAATATGCTAAAGTATTTGTAAAATACTGCATTTTACTTCAAAATGGTCCACGCTCAAAATTATTTTGAATAGGAAAATTGGCTACCATTTCATTCAGTATGCTCTTTGAATCTAACAAGATCAATCTTATGATTTTTTGCCAAACTGTTCAGATTTTTTAAGTTATCTTTTGACTATAAGGTGGCATTTTCAATCTGTAGAAATGTAAACTTTGGTATGCATTCGACATGAGCCAAGGATTTAAAGGAAACAAATTTGAGCTTTTAGACCTTACGGTTCAAAAGTTATTAGCAGGAACATAAGTCCAAATTTGGCCTGCTGGTGGTCCTAAAGAGTTTGAGTTAGAGACTCTAAACTTGCTGTGGTTAATGACGAAACACTATCTGTGTGCCACATTTTATAACTTTACCACAAGCAGAGTTCTATAAGATTCATATAAATATGCTAAAGCATTTGTAAAATACTGCATTTTGATTTGATTTACTTGTCAAATTGTTCTGATTTTTTAAATATCTTTAGGTGGCATTCACAATCTGTAAAAATGTTAACTTTGGTACGCATTCGACATGAGCCAAGGATTTAAAAGGTAAAAAAATTGAGCTTTTACACCTTACGTTTTGCAAAATATAGCATTTTACTATAAAATTCAAAATGGTCCACATTCAAAATTTTGATATAGGAAAACTGGCTATTGTTTGATTTGGTATGCCATTCGGAATCTAACGAGAGCAGTTTGGTCTTTTGGAAATCTTTTAATAACTTGTTGGCAAACATTGTCTGAAGATGATCGGAGCCAATTCTGGTAAAAAATTGGACAAACCATCTAGGACATTTAGGTAATCTAGAAAGCATGAAAATTCAAAAATTGCAAAAAATCTAAATCTGTAGGAATGTAAATTTTTCTATGCATGCGACATGAGCCAAGGACTCAGAGGATGAATTTTGCTTATTAGCAGAAACATGAGTGCAAATTTGGCCTGTTGGTGGCGCTAGAGTTTGAGATTCCAACCTTGCTGTGGTTAATGAGACTGTCTTCTACCTGTGTGCCAAATTTCATAACCTTCCCACAAGCGGGGTCCTATAAGATTTAACATTCATAACATTCATAACAACACTCTAAAGCATTTCACTGCAAATTTCAAAATGGTCCACACTCAAAATGTCTGACATAGGACAATTGGATATGGTCTTGAATATAATATAAAATATCGATATTAGATATAGTATAAAACTACTTATGTGCCCTCAGGTCATGCTTGGTATAACACATACCAAGTTTGGTCTGGATCCACTAAAGTGTTGCAAAGATATAGCCTAATGTCCATTTTTGTGCGGACCTTACAGTTCAAAAGTTCTTAGCAGAAACATTTGGCCTGTTGGTGGCACTAGAGTTTGAGACAGATACTCTAAATTTGCTGTGGTTAACAATGAGACTGTCCTCTATATTTGTGACAAATTTCAACTTTCCCGCAAGCAGGGTTCTATAAGATCCATAACAATACGTTAAAGCATTTAAAAAATACTGCATTTTACTACGAAATTCTAAATGGCCCACACTTAAACAGTTTGATATAAGAAAATTAGATATAGTTTGATTTGGTATGCCATTCAGAATCTAACAAGATCAACCTTATGATTTTTGGCCACTGTTCAGGAAATAATAATAAAAAATATATACATTTTTAATAAATTTTGACCAGTAGGTGGAGTACTCAAAACTACTCATGAAACTACTAAACCTTACGATTCAAAAGTTATTAGCAGAAACATTAGTGAAAAAATGGCCTGTTGGTGGTGCAGGAGAGTTTAAATTAGAGACTCCAAACTTGCTTCATAAGATGCATGTGAAAGCATTTGCAAAATACAGCATTTTCAAAATTCGAAATGGTTCACGCTCAAAATGTTTGACACAGGGAAATCGGGTATTGTTTGATTTGGTATGCTGCTCCAAATCTTATGATTCTTAGTCAAACTCTTCCGATTTTTAAATATCTTTTGACCAGTAGGTGGCGTTGTTCCAAAACTGCTCATGTGCCCTTAGGTCACGCTTGATCTGAATCCGCTAAAGCATGGCGAAGATGCAGCCTCATGTCCATTTTTGCACAAATTTCGCCAAAATTGTTAACACGTTCCACAAAAAACAATTAGTGCATCAAAAAGCTTTTGATAACTTTCGCCAGGATACTCCAAAGATGATCTGAGCCAATTTTGGTGAAAACTGAACAAACTGCCTAGGACGAGCTTGAAAAAGTAGATTTTTTCAGGGAAATTGCAGTCAAAATATTTGACATAGGAAAACTGGGTATTGTTTGATTTGGTATGCCACTAAGATCAATTTTATGATTTTTGGTCAAACTGTTCAGAAATTATGGAACAAAAATGTCAATATTTAATATATTTTGACCCGTAGGTGGTGTTGCGCCAAAACTACTGATGTGTCCTTAGGTCATGCTTGGTATAACACGTACTAAGTTTGGCCTGAATCTGTCTAAAGCGTTGCAAAGATATAGCGTCATGTCCATTTTTGTGCAGATTTCGTCAAATTTGTTAACACATGGTTTGGTCTATCGGAAATATTTTGACTTTTTACTAACTTTTTTCCACACTGAAGACGATCTGAGCCTTTTTTGGTGAAAATCAGACAAACTGTCTAAGACGAGTTCGAAAAAGTAGATTTTTCACATAATTCAAAATTGCTTCTAGACCTTATGGTTTAAAAGCTATTAGCAGAAATATGAGTGCAATTTTGGCCTGTGCTGCGACAGACTTCCTGTGCAAAATGAGGACCAAAGTGAGTTATGGAAGAAAAACAAGCAGGACGTACCATGGGAAGCAGTGTCCAGATTCAGGCTAGGTGGTCTGATCTGAGAGCTGGGTGCTGCAGGACTTCCTCTCTCCTCTGCAGATCCTGGTCCATCACCAACATCATCCAACACTTCCTCCATCGCCCGCTCCAACTGCTCACTCCCATTCCATGACATCTGACACACAGAAAGATGGCAAAGTATAAATATTCTAAATTACTTTGAATTTCAATCATTTTAACACATGAAAATATATAGTCAAGGATGCTTAGCAAGCTGTAGAAAGAGATACCTTGAGCCTGGGCTTCCCCTCTGTGCTGGAGGGGGAGCCCCCAGCGGTGGGCGGCACAAGCACAAACTCCTCACTGGTGACAGTTGACACAGATTCAGTGGAGCCGCTCACTCTGCCCAGAGAGGAGCTGTCATCCATGATAGCCTGGGACAGTCCGCCCGCTCGGCCCACTGCTGCTGCAACCCTAACAACAAGACAGACCTGTTACACTGGGTACAAGCTGGATTACAAAATCTACTTTGACTTCCGCAATGTAAAACACACAATGACTAGATGGTTTTCTCTGCAATGGATTTCCCTGCATTGTAAACTCGCATTTTGCAATTTTAAAATAATATAAATCCAAACCATAGCAGCTGACTTGTATATTTTTACTGTATTTACAACAATGTTGTAAAAGAGAGCAGAATTTAATCGAACTGAATTTAACATGTATTATAATTTCAGTAAGGCTAATTAGCTAATTTGTATTAACTAAAAATATTTATAAATTATTAATAGGATTAAATTATATATACACATACATATATATGGAGAGCTCAGATACCCTCTAAAAGCTAGTATTATTTACTTAGTTATTTACTTACTTTAGTTACTGTTGTCTATTTTCTATTTATATTTAACACTATAATTTCAGATAATTTCAATTGTATAATTTTACCAGCTTTTTATCAGCTATAGATGATTATACATTATTAAAATTATTATTATTAATTATTAATAAATAAAAAAATAAAATGTAAAATAAAGTATTATAAAATGTATTTATTTTTAAAAGTTATTGTTGCCTATTTTACATTTATACATAATGCCATAATTTCAGTAAAGCTATTTTGCCTGATTTTTATTAACTAAAAAAATGTATATATCACCACAATTATTAACTTATTTCTTATAAAATTATAAATAAATAAATAAATAAATTTCAAATTAAGTAAAATTCATTGATTAACTTTAAATGTATTTGTTGTATTATATATTTATATATAATACCAGTAAAGCTATTTTGTCTTTTTTGTAATTTGTATTAACTATAAGCATTTATAAATTATTAAAATGATTACATTTTAATTATTATAAAATGAATTATAAATATAAGAGAAAGTATTTATTTATTTATTAATTTTAAAAAGTTATTGCTGTCTATTTTTATATAATATGGCTATTTTGCCAGCTTTGTAGTTATTATACCTAAATAAATAAAAATTAATTAATTAAACTATTCAAATGATTAAATTATTAATTATAAAATTTAGTAAGGCTATGTATTTTGCCAGCTTTGTATTAATTCTAAATGAATATAAATTATTAAAATAAATAAATTGTTAAATATAAAATTAATTATAAATAAATAAATAAAGTAATATTTATTTGTTGTCTATTATATATATATATATATATATATATATAACATTATCATTTCATAAGTCTATTTAGCTAGATTTGCATTAACTAGAAATTATAAATTACTACAATTATATATATTTTTTTTAATATTATAAATAAATATAAAATAAAGTATTATAAAATGTACCTATTAATTAATTTATTTATTTATTATTTTAAAAAGTTATTGTTGTCTATTTTATATAACATAATTTCAGCCAGGTTATTTTGCCAGCTTTGTGTTTATTATAACTAAATAAATAAAAAGTATTATTAAATAAATAAGTAAATACATGCAAAAAATATATTTTTCTTTTATATACATATAAAACAATCATTCCATGGCCATTTTGCCTGTTTTGTTTCAATAAAAAAAAGAAGAAATATTAAAAATATATATATATAAAAATACATAAAATAAAAAAGCATAAAAGTATGTTAAAAAAAAAAAAAAAAGTAGTGTAAAATAAACACTATTGCCTCTATTATTATTATAGATTTTGATGATGATTTTTTTATGATCATTTTTCCCCACCCACAAGGCCTTGATGACATCATCAGAAGTCACTTCAGAAGCTGAAGTATTTAGTACATTTCAAAAGAAATTATGAAAATATATTTCCTTTGGAATACTTAACACAACTGTGCACAATATGTGGAACATTTATTAAAAAAATTAAAAAGGATCCATTTTGAAATGTCACATCAACTTTAGATACAAATCATGTTCAGAAAGGAAGGAGCTTAAAAAAAAAAAAGCCATCAAACAATCAGCACTTAAATACACGCCACTTTCAGAGAGTTAGAGCAGTGTCATCTGAAAATGATATCAACCATCTCACATTTCACACATTATTGCTGATTCAACAAGCAAAGCTTATCACGGCGTCAGTTATCTGAGTGCATCTTCACAGCCTGAAGCAGCTCAAAGCAAACTAATCCACTCCGAACTAAACCACTACTGAGGTTCACACCTAGTATGCAGCTCACACACTATTACACTATCAAGCGTTACGGTCACATAACAGAAATGGTGATGATGGTGATCTGAAACAAGCATCTGGCCAATAAAACAACTGCAGTAATGTAACAGTGGGTTCCTTGAGTTCATATCAGTGGGTCACTGTGGGTGAAAGGGTCTTCACATTCACACACATTCAAAGCAGTCATGTGGCAGTCATTCTCTGTCAATTACAGCCATTGAGAAATGCACAGGATAAAACCGAACGCCAACAGAAGGTCTCTGTGTGTGTGTTTCGTTTTCATTACGTAGTAGTTCCTCGCTTTACATAAATAGAGAATGCATTTAGCTACTCGCTGAAAAAAGAACCAGTTAGACACTGAAATTGAATTAGACAGCAGAAACTTGAAGCAATTACAAACTCATGCTCATTACTTAGCAATTAGCCAGTTAAGGAACTATAAAGATTCACTTCTTTGCATGTCCATTAAAGAATTGTAGTGTAGCCTGGCAAATATACAGTTCGGTTAACAATAATCATATAAGTTATCTATCTTTTATATGCATTTTTTTTTTTTTTCATAAAAAGGTAAACTTTATTTCATACAAGTTAAATTTTTAATAAGACTAGATAGATAGATAGATAGAAAAAAGTTAATCTTGAATTTATTTTTATTACACATCTTCTTTATTATTTTCTGTATTCATTTTTAAATGTATTTTTGTTACTTATTTACATACATATTTATTTATTTGTTTGTATTAAGCTGAAATTAGAAAAATGCTAAATAAATAAATAAATGTGAAAATAAATTGAAGTATAAATGATTTCCGAATTAATTGTATTACCTTTCTTTCTTTATTATTTAGTTGTTGTTGTTTTTTTATTAAATAAATGAATGAATATAAATGAAAATAAATAAAAGTATAAATGATTTTATAAAACAAATATTAATTTGTAATAAAACAATCCTGAATTAATTTTTTTATTACCTTTCTTCTTTATTTATTCTTATTTGTGTTTATTTTTACATTTATGTTTATTATTTTTCATTTTCATTTACTTATTTATTGATTGATTTATTTGTAATGAGAAAAAATAGTGACATCAGAAAATTGATAAACTAAATACAATTATTTTCATTGAAATATTCATTCACTATTCATTGAAATTACTCTGTAATAAAATGTTTTTTTGTTTTGTTTTTGTTTTGTTTTTTTTCTTTATTTATTATTTTCTGTATTAATTTTTACATTTATTTTTTAATCTTTTTAACACTTATTTACAATGGGCAAAAATAGTGAAATAAGAAAAATGCTGACAATATAGAGTAAATCAGTAAATTAGTAATAAAGTAAAATAAGTGAAACGCAGAAACTGCTTTCAGGATATAAAATGTATTACTAAAAAAGTAATTAAAATCTGCAAATCAACAGAAATGTTAGATTATTTGTAATAGAATATATTTATAATAGAATATATATATATATATATATATATATATATACACACACACACACACACAGACACACATATATACGTATATATTATTACATTTATTACAACATTTAAATATAATTTATTAAACTAATGACAAATACCATTGGGTTATTATAGTTAGCTAAAACCATAAAAAAAATATTTTGTTGAAATAAAATAAATTTTAACTGAAATAATGATATAACATAATACATATAAAAATCTTAAACATATTTTTCAGCTAGTTGCAAAATATATATTTTGTATACTAAAATAGATCAAACTGAAAAAAAAAAAAAAAAAAATTATATATATATATATATATATATATATATATATGTGTGTGTGTGTGTGTGTGTGTGTGTACTCTAAAACAAACAAAACTACTGAACTAAAAATCAACTAAAAATGAAAATATATATTTTTAGATATTACGGTATTTTATTGATACTAAAATAGCACTGATACACAGTTTTCATACAGCATTTAATTAAGCACATTCTATAAAAATGCGGAATAATCATAATACATTTGAATAAAAAAAAACTGATATCCTGTTGCTGTGGACGGTGACACTGGAGAATTCAGTAAAATGATTTATTATATTTGAATAAATTATCCATTACATGCATTGAATGAAAATATTAATGATAATATAATATTAATTATATTAACAAAAACACAAATAAAATAAATAAATCCAAATCTAAAATACAATACACATAAAGTTCCTCAAGCTGTAGTGATCAGTAGTAAACACCACCAAGCAGAAGGGAGGGTTAAACCGAGCCTGAGACTCTGTCTCAGATGTTCAACTACAGATAAAACTGGTGCACTTTACTTATTCTGGGTGTGCATTAGCCACAGTACTCTCTCTCACACACACACACACACACACACAGGCCGCAGCAGGAGAAACAGGCTTTATGTGTTACTCACACCCATAATTTAAAAACAATAAACAGATACTGTATTAGTACAGGCTGTTACTACAACATGGCACAAACCGCATGACACCATCATCCACACCGAACTACTGAAAAAGAGCCAAGGCTTTCCTGCCACCCAACATAGTGTTTAAAGTTCAAACAGTCTCCTCAAGTTATGTGTCTCTCTGTCTAAGTTCTCGTTCAGGGCCAGCCATGATGTAATACGAGAAAATCCACCTAATGAAACCACCCAACAAAAAAGGAACAGAAGAGTAATTGGAACAAACAGGGGAACTATATAATTAAGCAACATTAAGGTACGAGGCTGTGCAGTACTGTGAATATACTATTTACGTTATATCATTATAAATTGAATTGGTAACACTTTACAATAAGGTTCATTGGTTAACTACATTAGCTAACATAAGAATGAACAGTACTTCTACAGCAGAGGTGGGCAAACTACGGCCCGCCAGGTGTTTTCATCCGGCCCGTGAGGCAGTTGGAATAAAATGGCTAATTTGATTCAATATCAGTAAAATCCAATGGATGGCGCTGTAGCATGTAGTGCGGTATATAATGCATTTTTCCGCTTCGCTAAACATAAGCGCCTAGGCAAACTGCAAAGCTCAGATACAAAATAAAAAGACAAAATATACACCTTGTGTAAAACTGGCACATTTGTAAATAGTTACTTGTTCTAAAAAATGCCTTGAACTGGTACGGTTTTAAAAATGCTTAAAATGCTCTGTAGACTTTCCAATAGGAGAGCAAATGCCAGGTATCTTTCTGCTAATGGACACTAATTTCATGGGGAAAACAAGGAAATAATAGGTCATTTTATTTTGCAAATATTATGCTTTCTTCTTCTGTTTTCCACACACATTTTTAGTAAAATTAATGTAGTACTTTTTTTGGGGATTATACATTGCGTTTTTTATCATTTATATTCCAAGGCGATATATATGAACAATTAAGGTCAAGCTCAAAGCACACACATTTGGACTGGTGACGATTAAAGGCAAGTGAGTTTGACTTTTTTCCAGCAACGATGTCACTAGTTTCAGTTTTGTTTTAAATATTTAGGCTGGGCATTTATAATAAATGTTTATAGTGAATGCCACCATAACTTGTGTTTGTTTTTCACTACCAGTCGAATGTAAGTCAAACATTAACAGTACGATTTTTAATGTTTAAAGAATTCTCTTCTGCTCACCAAGCATGCACTTATTTGATACAACATACAGCAAAAGCTAAAAATTCAGCTTTGAAATCACAGGAATAAACTACATTTATAAACTACATAGAAAACGGTTATTTTAATTTGAAATTTATTTTTACATTTTTTACTGTTTTTTTCTGTACTTCAGTACTTTCTGTATTCAAATTAATACAGACTTGGTGAGCAGAAGGGACTTTTTTAAAAAACAAAAAAAAACATTTGACTGGTAGTGTATATTTTTGTTCCTTTTTCCTGTTCTGAACACTGCTAAATTTACGTGATTTTCTTGTAAAGTGAGGGGAATATAAAACATGCTTGTAATGTTTGTAATTGTACATTATTTCTGAATGAAATTATTAATGTGTCTTGCATCAGTCGACACAATGCAACTTATCTGTGTCATAAAGTGCCCATAAAAAAATAAGGTACAGATGGTACAAGAATAGAACTAGAAAAGTATGCATACAGTATAGTAGTGAGTGTTATTCAAAAAAAAATCTTGCATTAACTGACATTAATAAATATTATAATACATGTATTGTTCATTGCTGGTTCATGTTAGTTAATAAATTAACTAACATTAACTAATGGAAGCTTACTGTAAAGTTTTACCATTTCAGTATTTGATTATAAATATTACACATTTTAAACTAAGATCATTACCTATAGTAACGTACTATGTTTAGATGCAAATTACTTAACAGCTATAAGTGTTTCAATTTAAAAAAAATATAAATATATATATAAAAAAAAAAATATATATATATATATATATATATATATATATATATATATATATATATATATATATATATATAATCAGTCTAATTTAATTTCTTATAAACGAAATATAAATTAAAAAAGTGCAAAAAGAATAAATAATACATATTATTTTATTTTAATTTAACAGAAATACCAAATAATAAGCAAAAAATAATACAATTAATATTAACAAACAAACTAAATTCTATGTTCAATAAAAAAATGTTAAATTATATATTATGATTATATTTGTAAAATTTTTAATATTAATATAAGAATTATATATTATTCATTATATATTTTATATTTCTTATTCTTATTTTCATATATATATATATATATATATATATATATATATATACACACATATACATATATACACACACACATACATATATAGCGGCTTACTGCTCTTAATAAAACAGTAATTATAAAATCATATTACATTAATATTATATAAAAGAAAATAAATATATTCCCTATATATAACCAAAACTAATTCACAATAATTATATTTATTATTATTATTCTATATTATTATAATTTATATAATTAATTAGATTTACTAATTAGAATTGTTAGAATCTGTTGTTGTTGTTGTTTTTTAAAGAAGCTTTTTATTTATTAGTATTTACTTTAAAAAATAAATAAATAAAAATCAATATTGTCCATTTACCAATAACTGAACCAGAGCAGGATGTAATGGCTCTATAACAGCCTGTCAATCATCAGTGGTGCATTAGCAATTATTCATTGTTGTGATAACATGAAGTCAATTTCAATAATTGTAGACAAGTTACTACTAGACAGATTATTCCGTTATTCTTAAGCTTTAGTGAAGTGACGCCTTTAACATTGAAAAAAAATCACAGGTGACGGGTTCATGGCTAGCAGACAGGAACATTTTAAACAAACTAACATGTTTGTTTTACCATCCTGGGCCCTTTCAAACATTAGCCAAACAAACTAGTGTGCCTCTCCGTTATGTGAAATCACAAAAATATCTGAAACAGTCATTTAACTGAGTATATATATATATGAATGGCTTGCATAATGAAACTGTACGTGTCATAAAGACATGTACAGTATGTAAACAGTATTACAAAACGAGCCTAGTTTGCCCAGCTGTTATGACCACCTATTTACAAACAAATAAAATACAAGTAAGTGCGAAAATGTTGCAAAAACTGTCAAAATATTAGTAGCTGAGCAAACAGGGACTCAAAGTAACAGACAGGAAACGCCTTCAACAACACAAAACGTTAGCGTTTTGTACAACTAAACATGATTTTCAAAACACACACACACAAACCCCATCATAACAGCTAGTTAAAACCTCAAACACAACGCGTGCTGTCAGTGGGAAGCAGCCTAACTACACTAAAGCTAGTCTGTTAGCCAGCTAGCCACTGCTAATCAACAATTAGCTCATTTTCTGCCACTATAACTTTAAAATAAGCGCTTACGAGCCTCAAAGGCTTTGTAAACACGCCCTCGCTGAATATAAAATAACCCTGAAAGCGTGTGTCGCGTCAGCGCGGTGGTTTTCTTCCATTTTGGTGTTTGTTGTGAGTTTCCTGAGAGGGTAAAAATCAACTTACTTGCTGTGAGTCTGTCAGCTGAGCGACGCGCGTGCACACGCAGAAACATCCGCAAACCTCATCAGCGACCGCGCCGCATTCACATGGCGCAGGCGACGTCATCACCGCCGCTGGAAAGAGCCACGCCCACCGCTTCAAATGCGTGAGTCAGCAGCGCACCTGCTGTAGGTTTACCGCTGGTCTTGTTTAGGTATTTGAGAAAAAAATATATAGAGAGAATTTAATTTATTACTATTAATATTACGTAATGTCACGTTAAAAACGTATTTTATCGTAGTGGATTTAGCTGAAAATTGTAATGACGTTAAACAAAAATACAAAAAAAGAGCAATTCTAAATACAATATCAAAATATAATTTTCTGTGATATATATGTATATTTTTCGAAATACTGTTTACGTTAAATGTTTATTTTTATTTATTTTATTTTATATAGTATTTTATAATGAAGAGGTAGAGCCAAACTATTATTAGTCTACTAAATATTTCTGTTATATTATCTGATATTAATACAGCTTTATTAATCAATTATTCAGTTCATTAACAACAGTAAATCAAGTTTATTGTGGTAATTTGAATTTAATTTACATTCCATTCACTTATCCAAACTGTTATTAGTCTGCTGAATATTTTTGTTATATTATTTTATATTAATACAACTTTATTAATCTATCAATCAAAGCATTAACATGAAATCATTACAATAAGTTTATAAATTAATTTATTATATATTATTTAATATTAATATTATATGTACAATTCAGAACTAAATTGTAATAAAATTAAACAAAAATACGAAAAAACTCTAATCTCTGTGATATAAAATGTATTATAAATCTACAAAATATTTGTTATATTGTTTTATATTAATATTACTTTATTAATTAATCATTTAATTCATTACATTACTAAAACAAGTTCATGGTAATAAATCTAAAATTCTAATATTTATAATTCATAAAATACATTTTAATAAAATTAAACAAACATAAAAAATAAGAAAAAAAAAAATGTGATTTAGGCAAAATTCTGATTAAAATATCAAAATAAAACTCTAATCTCTGTGATATAAAATCATTCATTGCCAAAAATAAGAAATTTTAAAAAACCAAAAAGACCTGTATAAATAATTAATACTAATTATTTCAACATTTATTTAACATTTAATGACATTTTATACTTTTTTAAATAAATATAATAACATGAAACAAAAAATACAAAAAAAAAAAAAAAAGCAAATGTGATTTAGGCAAAATTCTGATTAAAATATGAAAATAAAACTACTCTCTGTGATATAAAATATATTATAAAGAAGTTGTAGAGCCAAAGTATTAGTATTACTCTACTAAATTTTTTTTTTTTTTTACATTAATACAACTTTATTAATCTATCATTCAGTTCATTAGCATTAAGTTCAACAAGTTCTTCATAGTATATTAAATTTAATGTATTAATTAATTTATTTTAATTCATAAAATACATTTTAATCAAATAAAAAAACTAAAATAATATGTAATTAATATTAATAAAAATATTATATAATAACAAAAAATTATAATAATTAAGCAAAAAACAGCAAATGTCTGATTCTGATTAAAATATCAAAATAAAATTTCTGTGATATAAAATATATTATAAAGAAGTAGTAGAGCCATTATTAGTCTTATGCATTTTATATTAATATTAATTAATCAATTAATTAATATTAATTAAATTATTTATTGTCAAACATTTAATTTCGATTTCATGAAATAAAACTAAATAAAAAATACTACACTAAATAAAAAAATAATAATTCACTTAATATAAACAAAAAATAAATGTGATTAGAGTAAAATTCTAATTAAAATGTAAGTAGTAGTAGTAATAATAATAATAATAATAATAATAATAATAATAATAATTTCTGTGCTATTCTGATAACTATTTTGCTTCTTTGCACACAGAGTAGCCTAGTATGTATTCTGAATTTATTTCTTTATTTGCTTACTGGTTCATCTGTAAAACATTGCTCATGTTCTAAACAGTCTGAATACACTACAGTAAAAAAAATGTTTTTCTTCACATGGAAAGTAACAGTTGCTACCAGTTCTATCATCCTTCTCATTGATAATTATGATCAAGCATCATCAAACAAGTCGGCAGGACACACAATGAAGAAACACATTAACCTTGACTAAACATGAGCCACTGTTTGACTAATAAAAGTTACAAACAAAGAGAATAACTTCCATATTCAAACTTTAGCATGTAATAAAAAGAAACACAGCAATATGCTACCTCAAACATATCGTCGCGGATTAAACATACACTCAACTCAATACTGACCTTGCATAGAGATGACTAAAAAAAGGTTTAGTTAAAGATGAAGTGAGTGGTTTTTGCACCTCTAGCGCCATCAAGTGGAATTGCAAAGAAACGTCTCATCCACCTTATTTTTCAACACGAATATACGCCGTTTTCTATAGAGAAAGAGTTGACTTTGCCTCCTTGTCATGTCTGACTTATAACAAAAAACAGAACAATGTCTAAAAGCTGCTATGTGACAGGGTGTACAGTAGACAAGCTAAGAAACACAGTACTACGTTTTTATAAGACCCAAAAAGAGTGTTTAAGGACACAAAACAAGAGCGCAACGTGTCATATTACGCTGAGAACTTCGCCCACTGTCGGGAAATTTACTTGGCGACAGTAAACATTCAATATTTTTGATGGTTTCAAAGGATTATTTCACCACCCTATGTAAACCTGAAAGGAGGAGATGTATTAAGAAACTAAATTGTATTGGTCTATGCCAGTGCTCCTTTATCCAGCTGAATGGCCCATGAAACACCCTGACATCTACAATTATTTGTGTCCTTAAACGCTCGTTTTTTGGGTCGACAGCTTATAGAACTGTTTTTTGTTTTTTGTTTTTTAGCTTGTTTACTGTACACCTTGTCACATAGCAACTTTTAGACATTGTTCTGCTTTTGTTATAAGTCAGGAATGACAAGAAGGCAGCTTCCCGCAATGGAGAGCGTTGGATTGTGGGCGTGGCCTAAATGCGCTCTGTCTCTATGAATGTGCGCGACTTCCGATTCATTAGCCGCTGTAAGCGAATAAAGAGAACAATAACAAAGTGCAGCAAACGGTAAAACTGTTTACTCTACAAACCAGTGTGTTCATAACTATACAAATACGTTAAAATAACATGGTAAGACACCCCACTGACACCAGTTTGCAATATCAAGCGGCAAAAGGAGTTATTTTGTAGCCTACAGCTAAAAATAGCTGGACGCCATTTACACCGGCAGCCAGATACGTTAACAAATTACCGCGCACGCTCTTATGGTAAAAATAAGGTGGAAAATAAATTAATAAAATAAGGTTTTATTGTGGCACAATAATGAAATGTTCTTGTGTAGTATAGCCCTCATTCATTAGCTCATTACAGGAAGCCCATATGTTAAAATATAAAGTGAAAAGACACAGAAAGTTTTGAAGGCAGTTAAGAAAACTACAAGCCCTTACCCTCACTGCAAAAAAAAAAGTTCTCAATCAGTGTTTTTGTCTTGTTTTTCAGTAAACAGCTTTTAAAAAAGTATAAGAAGTTAAAACTTCAAAGAACATTTATTTTATTTTATTTTATGTATTTGTATTTATTTTTGTTCATATACAATGTTTGTGTTTTAGCCTGTATTTGTATTTTTGATTTGTTTTCCAAAACAAACATTTAAACATCTTTCAAAAGTGTAAGATGTTAAAACGTACCTTCAGACGGTTTATTTTCATTGTTTATTTTATTTCATTGTTTTGTTTTTTTCTTGTTTTGGCACAAATCTAACTTTTAGTTTAGTGAAGTCTTCTAAAACAAGGGGGGGAATATTAAACATAAAAAAAAACTAATTCAAGATGAAAAATAAGCCTTCTTTTAACTACACTTAGATTTAAAAACAAGACCAAAGTACAGGTTAACATTTTTTCAGTGTAAATTTGAGTCAAATCAATTCAGGAAGAACACATTTATATCAGTTCCTATAAAACATCACAGAAATTATTTATTTCAATTTACTGCTTGACAGATAAAATGTAAAAACGAAGTACACACTGTCCTTTGATCCCCATTTGCTCTATTTTCTACAACATTTGGGGTGTTTCCGGTAGTCGTCACTGATCAGACGTCAGTGCTTATGGCACGTGTGTTGGAGTAGAGGTCTGGTCGGCTTTGAGAGCTCAGCGACACGCTGTGTAATGAGGGAAGGGTGAGAGACAGGGATGGGCTGTCGTAGTGGGCTGGCATGTACGTGATCCGTTCTGCCCCGTTGCGTGTTTCCTCCACGGTGCTGATGTAGAATGGAGAGCTGTATGGAGAGCAGGTGGGGCAGAAGCTCTGTGGAGGCGTGGGCTCTGGTGACAGGGAGAGTGGGGTGGTGGTGGCCCTGTCCACCCTGGATGTGCTGCAGGCGTTACAGGCAAACTGGGGTTGTGGGCAAAGAGCATCTGGGTCAGATCCATTCTTCTTACAGCAATAATACTAGAACAACAACAAGGACAGGCAGTCAGTAAGAGAGATATAAAAGAGATGAATGAATAATAATAATTATTATTATTATTATTATTGTTGTTGTTGTTTTTGTTTAATTACAGGTGCACTAACTTTTCCATCCAAGGTCACCAACATATTTATATATATAGTGTATAAATAAAACAAACAAATATTTACATTTATAGAAACTAATAAAAATTAATTGAAAAATAATATAATACTTAATTAATTTATAAAATACCCAGCTGTTTCACTATTGCTACCATTCTAAATAAAATAAAGTAAAAAAAAAAGTAATAAAAAAATCTACAGCCAGCTGTTTTACTATTACTACCATTATAAAAAAATTAAACTAATACAATGTTTAAATAAAAAAAAAAAATTCAAATCTATAAAACAAATACTAATTGAAAAATAATATAATATTTAATTAAATTCTATTAAAATCTACAGCTAGCTGTTTCACTATTGCTACCATTACAAATAAAATAAAAGTAATAAAGCATGTAAATAAAATAAAAAAATCATAAAGATACAATACAAAATGTAATTCAATAAAAAAACTACTTCCTACTATTTTATATATAAACATATATATAGATAGGTAGATAGATAGTGTATATAACAGCAGTATATATATATAGTGTTTTAATAAAAAATAAACAAATATTTAAATCTATAAAAACGAATAAAAATTAATTGAAAAATTATATAATATTTAATTAATTTATAAATAAAATAAAAAAAGACTTTTAAATCTATAAAACAAAAATGTATTTAAAAATGATGTAGTACTTCATAAAATTTAATCTACAACGTACTGTTTCACTGTTGCTGCCATAAAATAAAAATAATAAAGTGTATAAATAAAATAAAAAAATCAAATCTATAAAACACAATATTTTATAACTATCACTACTATAACTATTGCTACCATTATTAATAAAATAAAACTAATAAAGTGTATAAATAAGATACAAAATCATTAAAATCTATACAACAATAAATTATTCCAAAATAATACTTAATTAAATAAAAAAGTCTACACCCAGCTGTTTTACTATTGCTAATAAAATAAAACTAATAAAGTATATAAAAACATTCAAATCTATAAAAACATATATATATTAAAAAAAATATTCTAAAATGTAATTAAATTAAAAATATGTACAACCTTCTGTTTTACATTTGCTACCATAATTAATAAAATTAAATTAGTAGTGTATAAATAAAATAACAAATAATTCAAATCTATACAAAACAAAAAATAATTAAAAATAATATAATATTTAATTAATGTAAAAAAAAATCTGCACCCTACTGTTTCACTATTGCTACCATTATAAAAAAAAATTAATTAATAAAGTGTGTAATTACATTTTAAAATCATTCAAATCTACAAAAACAAAAAACTATTTTAAAATAATATCATATATAATTAAATTACAAAAATCTACACCCAGCTGTTTTACTGTTGCTACCATTATAATTAAAATAAAACTAATAAAAAATAATTCAAATCTACAATATACAAATGCATTTAAAAGTAATATAATACTTTATTTAATATAAAAAAAAAAAATCTACACACTATTTTTTCACTATTGCTAACATTATAAATAAAGGCATGTTTCTAAATAAAATAAAAACTCTGTTGACCAAATAATTCACCCAAATCTATCTAAAAACAATGAAAACTAAAAAAAAAAAACTCTAACTTGTTAAAATCTTTTTAAAAATGTATATATAATTATAACAACATAATATTCAAAAAACATGTACACCCTACTGTTTTACTATTGTCATTATTATACATAAAATAAAATGTATTAAATATATTTTTTAAATCTATAAAATTGTGTTTTCCTATTTTTTTTTTTATTTTATTTATTCACCATATTCAATGCATAGCTGAAAATATCTGTCATTAAGCTCAGGTATTACTGACACATCCACTCACCTGAAGTCGACAGTAACAGAGCACGACAATGATGCACAGGAGAATCACCGTCGCGAGAATTCCTCCGGTTATAACCACAGTTCCAGCTGTCATCCGACCGGATCTCCATCAAACTCTAGACACGAACACACACCAGTGTTAATTTTGACAGCAAATGTTGATTTACTTTTAGTCATAGTCTTTTGACTAAAATGCCATTTAGTTTTAGTCATATTTTAGTCATCTGAATTGTTTTAGTATAGTTTAGGTCGACTAAATATCATAAGATTTTAGTCGGCTAAAATCGAATGGGTTTAGTTACAGTGTAATGCATTTAACTGCTGTGACACGCAACATGCCTTTACATTCTAATTAAATGAAACCACTTCTCATGAAGGAACAAGAACATGGTCTTCTTTTCAGTGAAATGGCTATAAAGGCTGATTATGCATTCTTTATAACAACTTGTTTACCACATTCTTCATTTTTTTAAGCAGACATCTATTTATTTAAATAAAATTGTATTAATCTTTATCAGGGCTACTAAAGTGACTCAGCAGCGAGTGATTTTCCATCTTTCTTTTGTTGCTTGATTAACATCAGTGCCACAGACAATAGCAACTAAATTGGGCTGCTGCCCCTTTAAAACCAAAGGCACATGTAATGTACTGATGTGTTAATGGGAATACTCATCAAAACGGACAATTCGATCATTTTTCATCATCATTTTTTTGTATTTCTCCGTTCATGAGACGCAAAAAAGTCACTTACTGTGTCCTGTGTGAGAGGCGCTCAAAAAAACGGACCGAATAGAGCTCTCTTTTGCGTTGTCAAATTTATCCATATGTCTGCTCTTCTCTTACTCCCATTTTTGAACGTTTTATAAGAAGTGCAGAAGATGTATGCTAGCTTATGTCCCACAGGATAGATCAATAGGCTATGATACAGTTGATACAAATACAGTTGATACAAATGTACGCATCTAATATCCTTACCGTGCAGCAGGTATACGTTCTGAATGAATCTCTTCCTAAATCGTCCCTCCCTAACGTTTTTGTCTTGTTTTTATTCTTTGACGAAAACGTCTTGTTTTTATTCATTGACGAAAATGTCAATAGATATTCATTATAGCTTTTGTCATTAAAAATTTGTTTTCGTTTCGGTATCATCTTGTTTTCGTCGGTGACAAAATAAAATTTTTGAAAAAGTAATGTGTTACTTTAGTTACTTGTAATCTGATTACATAACTTGCGTTACTCCTAACGCTGACTGATTCAAACAACGACCGTCAGAACACCGACTAGGGCTGGGAATCGATTCCAAAAAGAATCGATTCAGAAGCATTGTGAATCGAGAGTCGATTACTGAGCTCGTCTGAGTTTGGTCCTGTCCCAAATGGCACCCTAAACCTTTGCGGTCTTCCTCTGAGTCCGCACTTTCGTGACGTAAATGCCGCTTTGACTGTCGGGTAGAAGTCTGCTGCGAGCTCGCACCATTACGGGCTCGGCACAAGTGCGTATCGAGGGCGCAAAACGGCCGCAAAGGGGGCGCTCGCGAGCACCCTTCTGAACGCTAAAATGACGAATGGGACACCCTACGGTCTCGTGGACTTAACGGACACGCGCACGCGGCAGCCATTGTAAGTCCGTAAGACCGCAAGTGCACATGAAGTGTTCCATTTGGGACAGGGCCTTTGAGGATGCAGATTAGAGATCTGATTCGTTTCCAGGGAAAGGTTCGGATTGTTTTAATGAACCAGTTCAAAAAACGATTCAGAAATTATTTTACGGTGGAACTGGCTCATGTTGTCCACAGTTTTGAGCGTTTTTGAACGACATAATAGATCATGACGTGATCGAGGGTCTTATTTACATCTTAAATAAATGCTAGTATTTAACCTTTCTCTCAGCAAATGATAATTCTGAAAGAAAACGCAGAACACATCAGTGGCCGAGAGAGCGTCTAATTGACAGACAAACCCGAGCTCTTTTATCAGTGTTGTGGCTAAAGTTCTTTTTTTTTTTCAATGTATAGTGAGCTAAATTTGTGCAAAGCACATGGTTAAAGTAAACATCATTCAGCTTAACTGTGCACATGCATTTTAGACACTTCTTGTCTTGTTTTATTCATGCAATAAACGCATGTCCACTGCTGAGCTGTGGGCTATGACTAATTTCATGGGCAATGCAGTAAAATATGATTTAAAATCAGTCAGAGCTACAGATTTTTTTAACAAATGAAGCTTTATATTATGAAAAGGCTACTTTCTACGAAGGCTACTTTCTTTCGAAAAAGACGGTGAGGAATCGATTCTTGGAATCGAATCCCATCGATTCCAGAACCAGAAATCGGAATCGATTCTTGGAATCGAATCCCATCGATTCCAGAACCAGAAATCGGAATCGATTCCAAAATTGTCGGAATCTAACAGCCCTACAAATGACCACTTTGACCGCTATTATTTGTGGATGTAGTGTCACAATGTCCGCAAGATGGCGCTGCAAAACCACAAAAAACGGTCATACAACACAATATGAAGTGACACGTTACTTCAGACAGACGCGTCGCCAGTGTTCAGTCAGTTTGATTCAGCATGTGCTGACAGAGGAAGTGTCGGGTCAAGCAGCCTGCCGCGATTGAGTTTGACCAGCACTGCAGATCTGATTAAGGAGCTGCACTGATGAAATGCAATCATGCAGCCGAAGGAGAGAAATGAAGCCTCACAGCGGCCTGACAGAAAGAGAGACACACCTGCTCCTCTTTCTTTCTCTTTCTCTCTCTCTCTCTCTCTCTCTCTCTCTCTCTCTCTCTCTCTCTGGGAAATTACATCTGGACTTTTATTAGGAAGAAAGTTTACTGGTTAATTATAGGAGAGCACTAATCTTTCCATTCAATGTCACATTATGATCAAATTTATCAAAAGTACAGTAAATTAAATAAAATAATAAAATGAATATAAAATATTTCGTATAAAATCTAAAATAAAAATTAAAATTAAATAACATCAGATAAAACCTATTTTACAATTATAACAAAGCATAAATAAATTAATAGAAACAGAAAACCATACTCCATACTGTGTTTTTTTTGTGTGTGTTTTCATGAATGCTATATGAGCAAAAAATAATTAGTGTTATCATTACAAATAAAGAAATAACAGTAATATAAAAATAAGATTTTAAAAAGTGTAAGATTAAAAATCATTCTATAAAAATGAATTAAAATGACAATTAATTAAATTAATTTATATAAATTAAATAATACAATATTTCATTAAATTACAAAATCTACACCCTACTGTTTCACTATTTATAACTAAACAAAATAAAAACGTATTCACTTCTTTATTAAAAAATAAAATAAAATAATGTAATGTATAAATATACTAAAATAAAATTATAATATACAGTATAATAAAAATATAAAGTATTTTTTTAATTTTAGAATATAAAATATTTCTTATAAAATAAAGAAATATTAATATTATTCTTAAAAAGAACTATTTCACTGTTGTTGTAAAACATTACATCTTTCAAGAATCTGAATTAAAATGAAAATATTTAAATAACATCAAATAAAAACCTATTTTATAACTATACAAATAAAAAATATATACTAAATGTCTTTTCTAAAAGCAATTTTAAATAAAAAAAAATAATGAATAAATAAATAAATAAATAAATTCTACATCTACAAAATATAAATAAAAAGCATACACTGTTTTACTATTGTCATTAATAGCATATTAACAAAATAGCAAAAAAAGTGTTAGTGTTATCATTACAAATAAAAATAAACGTAATAAAGTGTATAAATAATAAGAAAAATCCTTCAAATCTATAACAATAGCATAATATTGAATTAGATTTAACAAAAACTGCACCCTACTGTTTCACTATTGCTATCACTATAAATAAAATAAAGTTTATAAATTAAATAAAAACTAAAAACTTATTTCTAACTTATAAAAAAAACAACAATTCACAAAATTCACTCAAATCCACCAAAAATGAACTTTCTTCTCTTTCTTTCTTTTTTAAATCTATTAAAAATAAAGAAATAAACAAAATTCTATCTACCAAATCTAAATATGAATAGTATATTAAAAATACCAAAAAAAATTATCACAATTATTACAAATAGAAATAAAAGAAATGAAGTATATAAATAAAATAATATAAAAAATAATAAAACCAATAAAAATAATTAAAATAATAAATATAAATAATATAATATTTAATAAAAAAAATCTACCCCTATTGTTTCGCTATTGCTACCGCTCTAAATAAAATAACGTTTCTAAATAAAATATAAGCTCTACTGATTCACTTTTTAATAAAAGAATTTTCTAAATTCACCCAAATCTTTAAAAAACTATGAAAAACAAAAATGCTAACATTTTCAAGTTTATCTAAATAAATAAGTAAATAAATAAATCTACAAAATATAAATACAAATCCTGTTTTACTATTGTCATGGTATATAAAAAAGTACAAAAATGTAAAAAAAAAAAAATAAAAATAATAATAATAATAATAATAATAATAATAATATCATTTTATTAAAAAAAAAAAACTACACCCTATCTTTACTGTTTCACTATTGCTATCATTATAAATAAAGTAAAAACTCAACAATTCACAGAATTCACCCAAATCTATCAAAATAAATGAAAACCAAAAAATGCAAATCTATCAAAATAATAAATAAATTTCACTATTATCACCATTATAAATAAAATAAACTGTACAAACAGTATTTGATATTTATACTTAATTTAATATATTAAAAAATAGCAAAACGTGCATTTAACAAATACACAATAATACAAAATACAACTATTTTATTTCATATTCTAAATAATGTAAACATAAACCATAAAAAAACAGAAATATTACAGAATTTCCCCCTCAAATTCTAATAAATTCTGTCAAAATAAGGCAAAAAAAACAAACAAACAAAAAAAGTTGTAGTGCCATGTGCCTTCTTGTCAATTTTGTGAGCCTCCTTTCTATGAATTGCTTTTAATATCCTTCATTTATGAACCACTTTGGATAAAAGCACCTCCTAAATGAATAAATGTAAAAGAAGATCTTTCTAATAAAAAAGCATCTCACCAGCCTAATGCAAAAAGCACAAGCTAAGCTGATGACGCTGCTGAGAAATAATGCGTGGAAGACTAACATGTGGTGTATCTTTTAGTAATTCCCTTCAAATACACCACATGAACATAGCAAAGCAGATGAAATTTAAGATAGGGACAACAACAATAGAACAAACCCTGCTGAAAAACAGACATGCAGCCACACGCATCTGTATTCACACCACCTGCAAAGACACTAAACTATTAATGAGCACTTTATGAATTATTATACGCTGCCTTCTGTGCATTTTTACGGGAATCTATAAAGTGCTTAAAATGAAATGTAGCTTGACAGTTTAGTAGCGCAATTAATCCAGAAAAGTCACAGATGAATGTTAAAAAACGTTGGCGTAAAAGCTGCAGTTTGTGTCATTTTTCATATTAGCAATCTGAAATATGAAAGATAATATAACATTATTTTATAGGGATGAGTATAAATTTTTGATATCGAGTGAAAAGCGCCTGCATATGAATTCTCTCAAGCATTACACTTAGAGATGTGAGTATGTGGGTGTTATAAATCTAAAATATCAATTTTTTTTTTAAGATAAATAAAATAATTATTCTAAATGAAATAAGTATTACTTCAATAATTATTCTTAATTATTGTTTAAAAAATATATATGTATTATTTAAAAAAATCTAGTATCTAAATAATTTTAGGTAAATTCAGTAGGATAAAATAAATAAATGTAAACCTAAAAAAAAAAAAAAAAAAAAAAATAAATAAATAAATAAAATTCAGATATATCAAAATACAATTAAAATGTAAATAATTAAAATGTAAATTCAATACATTTAGGTAAGCTCAGTAGGAAAAAATGAATAAATGTAAACCTAAAATGATTATTATAACTAAAATAATTTTGACTTAAAATATATCATTTTAAAAATCATTAAAATTCAGATACATCAAAATACAATAATTTTAGGTAAGTGAGGGGGATAAATGAATAAATATAAATGTAAATCATAACAAACAATAATAATAATTTTAAAAATTATTTTAAAATAAAACAAAATACAAATAACACATCTATAAAATGATCAAATGAAACGAAATAAAAAAAAATATTTAATGAAAGAATAAAGGTGGTTGTACTAAAAATTGTATTTTAAAAATCTAAAACTATTTTGTTTAGATAAAATACAATTATTATAAATGAAATAATTATTACTTCAGTAAATATTTTTAATTATTGTTTAGAAATACATATATAATTATTATTATTATTATTATTTAAAAAAAAAATCTAAATACAATATTTTTAGGTAAGCTCAGTGCTCAGTAGGATAAAATGAATAAATGTAAACTTAAAATGATTATTATAAATGAAATAACTCTTACTTAAAATATATTCTTTTTAAAAATCATTAAAATTCAGATCAAAATACAATAATTTTAGGTAAGTGAGTGGGATTAATTATTATATATAATATATATATTATATTATATATATATTATAAACAGTCTATTATTATTGACATTTGTTTAAAATAGTGACGTAAATAGTAAAGTTCTTGTAAATGTAAGCTGCTCTTTTCCATATAATAACAAGCACAAGCTTTAAAAAGGACAAACTTCAACTACTTAACAAGTAAAAGCAAAAAGTTTCCAAACTTTTACAAATATATATTCACCATCCGTATATGTCTAGCCCTCTCAAACTTTCATACTTTTCTATAAAAAGCTGATTGGGTTGTAACTCCGACCTGAGCTGCGTGTCTTTTCAAGAAACTGTCAAAACTCATATTTTTGGGCTGGTGTTTCTTATGGCCTTCACCTCAGTTGGCCGTCTGTAATAGATTTTTTGGAAAGCACTCAGTTTTAAAAGATTAAAGAGCAAAGCAAATATCGAATACATCTAATATATTGTGGATGTGGACGGCTATTTCTTGTTTTTCATTTTCAAGAACATTTTTAGATATAATCATCTGCTGCTCACATTTACTTATTTACAATAGAAATAAAAACTATTGTACACTCTAGTGTACAGTACAATAAAAAAAAGTACAAAAGCTGTCACTGGGAGGGTACCATTCCAAAAGGTACACATTTTGACCTTATTTACCTCTAAAGAGTGCCTTTTAGTACCTTAAAGGTACGCATTTGTACCTAAAGTGTACATTTTTGTACCTGAATGGTACATTGTAATACCTTTTGAAAAGGTATTGACCCAGTTACAACTTTTGTACTTTTTTTTCCTGCTAGCGAATAAAATAGCATATAAATAATACAAACAAAATAATAATAATAAAATAAAAATTTAATATAAATATTAGATGAAAAACAAAGTAAACTAAAATTTTAAATGTTTTCTTGGCAGCTAACTGACATAAGTTTGAGTTGAAGTACTAAAATTACTAACTGGAAATAAAAAAAACAAAACGAAAACTTAACTAAAGCAAATAAAAACTTTAAATAGTAGTGTTAAAAAATGACATTTTATTAATAAATTAAATAATTAAAAATAATTAAGATTTATTAATTAAAGAATTAATACAAATTTGGGGGAATAACACAACAAAATTGAAGTAATAAAATTACTAATTGAAAATTAAAATAAAACTAAAACATAACTAAAGCTGAAATAAAAAAAATAGTAGTAATAGTAATAGTGCTAAAAAAACTAACATTTAATTAAATAAGTAATAAAATGGTAGGAAAAACAAAGCAAAATTAAATGACTAAGAATTCAATTAAAATTAAAACAAAACTGAAAATTAAAAAAAAAAAATGGAAGTAAATGGCAAATAAGTAAAAGTGAAAAAAAAACAGAACAAACTAAAAACTAAAACTGAAGTGAAACTGAAATAATAAATATAGAAAACCTAAGTACTAGTATTTACAAAATAAATAAATAAACATCTAACAAACCTAAATGATTAAAAATCTAATATAAAAATAAAAACGTATTTACAATATAAATAAAAAAAAATCTAGTATAATAAAATAATATATAAATAATACAACAACTAACTGAAATAAGTTTAAGTTAGTAAAATTACTAACTGGAAATAATAATAATAAAAAAACTAAAACAACTTAAACAGAAAGAAAAAAATCTAAATAGTAGTATTAAAAAAGACTAAAAATTCTACTATAATTAAAATGAAAACAAAAAATAACGAAGTAAATAAATGGCAAATAAAAGTGAAAAAAAGGCAAATAAATAAAGAATTTAAAAAACTACAAACAAAAACTGAAATCTAAATATATAAAACCTAAATAGCATTAAATAGAAAAAAAAAACACATGAAATGAAATGATTAAAAATTAAATGAAACTAAAACTAAATGAAACTAAACTAAAATGAAATAAAAGTATTTTAGTAGTATTTATTAATAATATTAATAATAACAACAATAATAATAATAAAACAAATAAAAAACATAACAAAATTTGATGATTATAATTAAAATTTACATTTAAATGAAAACTGAAAATATAAAAATAAATACTAACTTACAATATAAATAAAAACTATAGTATATAAATAATACAAAATGTGTCTTTGCAACTAACTGAAATAAGTTTAAGCTGAAGCACTAAAAATACTAAAATAACTGGAAATAAATAAAAACTAAAACTTAAAACGTAAACAAAACAAAAATGTATTTAATAAAAATGATGAGGAAAAACACAAAAAGAAATGACTAAGAATTAAACTAAAATAACTGAAAGTAAATGGCAAACACATAAAAGTGTAAAATAAAAAAAGAAGACAAAAAATATAAAAATGAATACTAATTTACAATATAAATAAATAACTATAGTATAATAAATAATACTAACAAACAAAAATAATACATAAATATTGGAATATTGGAAATTAAAAAGTAAAGTAAAAGTAAACTAAAATTAGAAATTATGTTTTGGCAACTAACTGAAACAACTGGAAAAAAAAAATGGAAAACTGGGAAAAAACAATCTAAATAGTAGTATTAAAAACAACAATTTAATGAATAAAAATGATGAGAAAAACACATAAAATTAAATGACTTAAGAATTCAATTAAAATTAATAAGAAAACTGAAGATAGTTAAAAGTAAATGGCAAATAGAGTTGCAAATAAATAAATACATAATAATAAATACCCTAAAAAATAAAACTGAAATAAAAATACATAAAAACTAAATAGTAAAAAAAACGAATATATAAAAATAAATACTTATTTAATATAAGTATATATATATATATATATATATATGTACAATTATATACATATAAATAAAAGTGATAGTAAAATAAAATAGTATATAAATAATACTAAAAAATAATAATAATATATAAATAAATATTAAAGTAAAAAAGAAAAACAAAGTACACTAAAATAAATGTTAAGCTAAAGTACTAAAAGCACCAACTGCTAATAAATAAAAACTAAAACTAAATTAATTAAACCTAAACAGTAGTATTTACAAACAAACAAAAGCTTATTCACAATATTAATAAAACTATAGAACTTAATACTAAAATAACACTGGTTTCAATTGTACAGATGATCGAAATGCAATTTATCTCTGTTTTTTCCTCCAGTCTTCTTTTGTTTTATGACTATGGATCTGTTAGTTCAGTATCCAGACATGCTGGAAAAACCAAATGTGATTCGCAGACTAAGAAGAAATGTAATTAAAGAATATAACTTGGTTACCATCATTTCCAGCTGCCTGTGCACCTCCGCAAACGTACATGCTTATGTGAAACAATACTAGAGAGCTTACACTCAATGGTGTATGAGAAACACATCTGGATCATTTTGTGCGAGGGACACATCACACATCTGCATGTTGTGGCATGTTCAAATGCTTTTTTAATTCAACAGTGATCTGTAATGCAACAATCTGTATTCTGTTCTTGGTCTGAGAGTCGTGTTCAACAGTCAGAACGCATACTGTATGAGCCTATACATCCTCCACAATCCCATCATGCCTCTGCTTGTAGCCTGAGGGCGCAGGGGCGGCAGAGTCCAGGATTTATAGGGGTTTCAAATGCGAGTCTCATTCCAAGGTCAATCCCAACTGTATTAGAGAGCAGCTCCAATATCAGACCGCTTCAAACGACTGACCACTTATTCAGCGCTTTATATGGGACAGTGCTGTTTGGAAGTGGATTTCATTTCACACACCGACAAACCAGATGTTGACGTAATAATATGCGTGCAGGTTTGAAAAATTATGAATATATTTAATCTTTTTAATATGTTTTATAAATAAAAAGCCACAGCACATTCATTTAATCATGAATCTGCTATATAATGAAGGTTATGCAATTATAAAGACAAATCACATTGGGGTAAGTTGTCACAGGTTGTGTGTATATGTATTTACTTAAAAGTTAATACTGTGCTATATATATATATATATATATATATATAAATATATTTTTAATACTTAATATTAAAGAAAGAAAGAAAGAAAGAAAGAATAATTAATAATTTCAGATAGAAAAACTAATAAAACTGAACTATTCTATAAAACTGCAGAATCTAATATACAAATAATAATAATAATAATAAAACATTAATACTTGATTACTTGATTCATGATGCCTACTTCTATAATTATAATAATAATAACAATTCTATATATAATAAAAATAATGATATAAAAACAATTCATTAATTGAACACTCATTAAAAAATGTATTTTAATATTAAATCATTATTACAATTATTCAAATAAGTATTTAAATAATTAATAATCATAATAATTATTATTATTATGAATATTACTATTATTATTATTACTATTATTATTGTGTAGTTATTATTGTTAATATAATTATTAATAAAAATAAATAAATCATTATTATAATTATTCAAAGTAATATTTCTATATTTATATTATTATTATCATTATTATTATTTATATGTCATTTGCATTTATGATTATTATTCATTATAATTACAAATATTACTACTATTATTATTACTAATAGTTTATAGTTCATTAGTTATTAATAATTTATAAATGTATTAATAATAATAATTAGTATTATTATATTACAACTTTTTTTATATATATGTAATTGTTACTATTATTATTATTATTATTATTATTAAAATATGGAAAAACAATTAAACTAAACTGATCTGTAAAAAGTAGAAATTAATTTTGATCTGATAACATTATTAAATAAAATTTTACAGACAATATATATATATATATATATATTTCATTAATAAAACAGTATAATTATTAAAATGATTAACAATTCATAATAATTACAAATAGAAAAACAAAATTAAAGTGATCAGTATAACATTATAATTTATATTATATAAAACAAAATTAAATTCTGTAGTATATATAATATATAAATCTTATACATATTTAATTTTATAATAATAATAATAATAATAAATATTTCAACTGTTTTAGCAAAAATAGAAGAAAAAAATGGCATTATACACACCAGTAAAATTAGTAACTTTAAGAAACAACAGCAGCGTATTGAATGTAGTCAAATAAAAATTTTACTGCCAACATTTTCTTAAAATATCTTAAAGATAGTTATTTGATGGTATAATATATCTCAATATTAGTTGTTGGCTCTATTGTGAACTGGCTTTAATTCATCTCTACTACAGAGGACTGGGAAGTAGCTCACTGCATTAACCAATTTCCAGCCTCTAGGGCCCATAAAACAACTCACAGTGTTTGATGCCAAAACAATGACCTTTAGAAAAAACTGATATCTTACAACACATGCAACTCAGAGAATGGAATATAAACCCCTCACTTTTAAGTAACATTTTACACAATACATCTGCGGTCTAGTAAAATAGTAGAATAATACAGCAAAATAAATAAATAAATACATATTTTATTTATTAATCCCCTTTTTTAAACAGATCAAAATTCACTAAACCAATCTATATCTTACATTTTTTATCTATAGTTTTAAATGAGCGAGGTTGTAAACCAATCAACCCAAGTGTATAGTAATACATCATTGTAATCTGCTATACTGTTGTTGCAAAAATCACAGCTCCAGTTTTTCAATAATTCAGAATAGCACTCCCGCAACAATATTCTTCCATCAGCAGCAGTTTTGGTCAGGTATGCATGGAGGTTGAGTTCATCCAACAGCCTCTGGAAAAGCTCTTCTTTCTGTGTGTTTCCTCACAGAATGCATTTGCATTTTGGTTGGCCACAAAGCCCAGATGCAATCAGCATCTCTATTAGAAAACCTCTCCTCTGAGACTAGTGCAAAGAGGGATGTACATTCATGTAAATTGTGTGACATGTAATCATAAACCCAACTGCTTTCCATCCAAGATAAACCTAGAATAACATTCAGATTAAATTTAGGTTAATCTGATAATCTGAATATGGGTTAGAAGTTTAAACAACATTCCTATCAAGCAATCACTATCAACTTAAACCACTAAACCACATTACTGTTAGTTATTTGTAACTTGAATGGGCTTCTGGTCTCATTCGGTTCAGGGTTGCCAGGTCTGCATAATAAACTAGTCCAGTTGCATTCTGAGAGAAATTTGCTATTAAATTTACACAAAAAAGTTGTGAGAGTGAGAGTGGGGTGGTTCGTTTCAACCTGCAGACTAAAAAACAACCTGTGGAAAACAGTATAAAAGTAGCCTAATTCCGCAGGAAAACTGTGGATTTGGCAACAACGATTGCTCTTAGCTGTACGAAACCGCTTGTTATGCTGTTTGATATTGCAAACTGGTATTTTGTATAATTGTATTTTATATTGTTGTAATTACTGTATTGACCCGAATACAATCCGACCCTGTTATGAGACAACCCCCCTTTTCAAGATGTACCTTTTGGAAAAAGGCTTTTTGAAAACCAAATATTGTGTTTTATTAAGAAAAAAAAAATTATATATATATATATAAATTATTTTCATATAGCATATTTTTACTTTTTGTTTTGAAAGTATGGTAAATATTGTTAAAATGAACAATCACATTAAAGAACATACACTTTTTGATATAGCCTACCATAAAAATAACAGGCAACCCATCTAAATTATAACAATTAGGCTATCCATCTCACAGTAGCCTACCTTTCTTTCTTTCAACATTTCATTAACAGCAGAAGTGAAATCTTATTGTAGTCTTTAAATCTGGGTGTCTTACCTTTTAAAATCACTTACAGAGGAAGTTTGGTTCCATCAGGCTAACATGACAGTCAAATGTATTTTCAAGAAAAAAAAAACTTTACGGTATTACATATAGTTTGTAGCGCACTATAGCGCATATCGTTTTACCATTTACTGCACTTTGTTATTCTTCTTGTTCTTTATAGCGGCTAATATTCATATCTCAAGCCATTATCGCTCTAGATCAGTGGTTTTCAAACCCTTGGGAGACTTAAAAATGGGTCGCCATGATCTGAGGAAATTGTATAGCCTATGTATGTATGTGTGCAAAGTTCAAGATTCGAGGAGAAAGGAAGCGGAACCGGCAAATTTTACTTTAACTAAATAAACATAAACGACAAAACGAAAGTAAGCGACAACTGCCTCGCGCCGAATCCAAACAGTATTTTGCGCTCTGTTTTGCAGTGTTGAACACTGTAGCCAAACACAGACATATCTGTTGATTTCTGAAACGCAACGGCCAATCAGTTAGTCAATGGCGTTTCAGTTAGTCAGAATCCACTCGCCAAATTTTTGTCCAGTCCTCCTGAGTTCTGGAAATTCGCAGATCCACACATTATAATCAAGTGTAGACACAATGTAAGTAAGATATTTCATTGTGCTGTGGAGATTCATGGATCACAGCAGAATTTTCTGAGATCGAGATAAACTGAAATGGGTGTCCGCTGTGAAGTCCATTCGGAATTTGAATACAAGATGTTTTTGATGCTGCTCAGAGGACCAAAGTGGCATACTTGCGGTCAGGCCTATATATCCGCATATAAATGGGGGATTCGCTCAAAATGTTTTTTTCTTTCTTTCTTTCACATATAAAAGGAAAAATTAGCGTTGCTCTTAAAAAAGTTTGAAAACCACTGCTCTAGATTACTCATGTTAACTCATTATCATGGCTTGCATGACAATGCGCAATACACATTTTCTACTCCAAATTTTTGCGTCTCTATTTAACTATAGCAATTAATGGTGTGTGCACACCAAAAGCAAAGCGAATCTTCGCATTGCGTTATCGCTCTAGATTACTCACAGGATGTTTTTGGTGTCACTCGCGCAAATAAAATCATTGCGCAATGCTCTCCTTAAACCAAAATGATTTTTTTCAACTTGCACGGAACACATGAATGCTTGCTGCATATATCATGTGTACTTGTCATTTGCGTGGCCCTTATTTAACTATAGCAGCTAATTGTGTGTGCACACCGAAAGCGAAGCAAATATTCGCATCACGTCACTAGATTAGCCTACTCACGGCATGTTTACTAGCACAAATAAAATCAGTGCGTAATCCATTTTTCCGATACAACCAGATGTGTCAAATTGGATGTGTCAATAAGCTCTTTACTGATTGGATTGCATGACAATACATTATGCAAATTTTCCTCTTGAGCTGAAATCTTTCAACTTTTAATTTTATTTTTGTGCAAGTATAGGCTACAAAGTTAATGCAAAGTTAATGCAATTTATTACGCGTCGATTGGGACGCGTAATAAATGCCTCAATCACGTAATTTGCATCACTTGGCGGAAATTAGTGTATCCGCATCTTTGCATAAGCATGTTGTATGTAATAGACCTGCATGAATAGTTAAATTCACTTTGGGTGTGCACACACCATAATTAATCAGAATTCTCGCACATTCACAGAAAATAGCTTACTTCTGCATTAAAAAAGGTGGATAGCAAGTGTGCAAATTATTAAATTATGCTTATGTTTTCTGAGATATTTATGCTATTTTCGATAAAAACTCGAATCGTAGTCGTATCGTTAATTCGTATCGCGAACAGATTGAGCATATTCACCTTATTTTTCCCTTAAGAGTGGGCGCGGCCATTTGTAAATTGTAAATCCAGCTCTTTTAGCTGTACGAAACAGCTTGTTTTGCTGCTTGATATTGCAAACTAGTGTGTCTACACCATGTTGTTTTAGTGTATTATCTTAATTATAAACACACTGGTTTGTAGTGCAAATAGTTGTACTGTTTACAAAAGTTTATTATTCTTCTGGTCATTTCCCTACAGCGGCTAATGAAGCAGTCTTGCACAATCACAGAAAACGGCTTACTTTCCCCGGCCCCGCGTAAAAAATGTGGATAATTAGAGCAATATCTTTTAAATACATAAATATACACAACCCGTGAGAACTTTCCCCAACGTTACATTAAAATACATTTGTCCTTTCAACTACATAGCCTTCATTAAACGGTTGATTCACGACTAAATATCACTGTTTATAAGAATTTATGGCTCTAGAGTTTAACAAACAGAACACATACATTAGACTACATTTAGCTTTTTTTTTAACGAACGTAAAGTAAAAATCATAAATTTAAAACAAAATCAAACACAAATCAATATACTAGGCTACTTATTCCAAGAAATTTGGATTAAGAATAAATCGGTTTTAGTCCATCCTTCCATATCTAGGCTAATTCTGTAGAAAACCACAAATAAACCACAAAGGAACAGGATGTGAAAAGACAAACCCAATCGTACCTTCAGTGAATGTCTGTATGTTTGGAGATAGGTCTGGAGACGAGCGCTCGATCACACCATCTCTCCTTCGATTATTTCCACACAAAAGGGGTTAAAAACTTGTTCTCCACACCTGACATCTGTCGGTCTACATGTTTGGATCTCCTAGGTTTGCAGTAATGCCCATGGAAGTACAAGAGAAATAGCGAAAGGAGGAGTTACTCCCGGTGCGCGGAGGGAGACTGGAGGAGACGTGAGCGCTGAAATGAAGTATCAGATGATGGATACCTACTCTATAAAGGTCAGAGACTATCCTACGTCAGGCAGAGGAGATTTGTGTTCGTTTTCTACTAAAGTTGTATTGAAAAAGTTTCACTAAGCGTAATTATAAAAACTAAAGCACGCCCCTCTCATTTTAGATATTTTAGAATCAATATTACAAAAATAAGGAAGTTGTATCTCGAACGTGCCGTGGCTCTAATTTCCAGTACTACGATTGTAAATGATATCAATTCTATACAGTAATTAACTAAAAAGTCATTAATTAGCTCTAGATCCACTCGGGGTTTTCCGTTTCTTCACTAAGGTAACAACGAATTAATGTTTTTAAACGTAAATGTGTAAGACTTCTGGTGTCGGCGCATTCAGTTGTTTTAACAGTTCAAAAACATATCGCAATCTGGTATTTATCACTTTATTATTGTAATTATAAAAATATTGTTTTGTTGCGCAAACATATTTGACGGTTCACTGCACATTATTCATTACTATCCACCTTATTCTTCAACGCGGAAGTAAGCCTATGTGCGAGACTTCCGGTTCATTAGCGGCTATATGGAAAAAAGGAGAAAAATAACAACATTCAGTAAACGGTAAAATTGTTTGCACTACAAACATTAAAATAATATAAGACACCAATTTGCAATATGAAGCTGCAAAACAGCTGACCATCTTATGGGAAAATTCCAATGAATTAGAAGTTAAACCCATTTTATATTTATACTGAGAGTTTTATATATATATATATATATATATATATATATATATATATATATATATATATATATATAACTTGCCTTCTCTACAATTAGTAAGTTTACATATTGACTCTTTTCCAGATCCTGGGGGTAGAACAACAGGTCTCTATGGTAACCAGTGGCATCTTGGCAGGGAAAATGTCTGTGTGGGTCAGTTAACCAGGGTAATATGATTTGCCATGCAGCAGTGTGCTTTAATTCGATCCCTATCAGAGCTTCCTCCCCTCTTGCATTTGCACAAAGACACTCCTAATGGCATAAATCAGTGCGTCATTCTCCAAATTCTCTCAAAGTTCATCAGTGAAGAGCTTTGAAGCTTCAAAAGCAACAAAAGAATGATAAAACAACCCATTTGATGATGCTAATGTGGCAGATATTATTGTTTGGATGCTCCACAGTGGCAGAATGCCGATATGATGTGAAATGAAAAGTCCTTATGTAATTTGTATGGTCTGTCACATGAATATAGACATACTAGCATTGCTCTAACAAACAAAAGTGTCACCACAAAAAAATGAGTCACTGCCTTGTTTTGCTTATCGAGTTCATCTTCCATTATTGGAGCTGGCAGAGGTTAGCAAAAGATATTAGAATTCATCAGCTGTGGCAAAGCACATTATAAGCTTGAAGAAACAGAGAGAGGAAAGGCCTGGACTGCTTTCTGACTGCATGCGATTTGATTTTATGGTTCGTTTTCATTAAAGTCGTGAAAAAAGACTGACAATGCATTACGTTTCATAACACTAAACAGTTAATGGAAATGAAATCAACCTACTTATGAATGTAACCACCTGTTATTTTGTCCGCAAATCATTTCAAATGGCCAGACTTTAACATTTAAGGAGGATCCTAAGCCATATTTACTGTCATTTTGACTTGATGAATAATTTCTATACTTTGATACAATTAAGTCTTATTCATGAAATTAAAAGCCAAAATTATGATACAAGATAAAAAAGTCAAAATGATGGAATGGTGGAATGATGGGTTGGGGGGGACAGGTCATAATTATGAGATAAAAGCATGATTTCCTTAATTGTGTGACAGAAATGGACAGGCAAAGCCATAAATACAACATAAAAAGTCAAAATTTACCCAAGCATTATTTATTTATTTATTCATTTATTTTTTATGTGGCAGAAATAGGCCTTGATACTCAGAAAAATGTGTTTCTTCAACTAAACTTCATTAGCTTAGCGTCCAATGCTAATTTGGTTTCTGCAGCATTCAGCTTTCTTTTCTCCCTCTCTAAATGAGGTAATATTTTTGGCTTGCCCAGCTGGTCTTGTTAAGACACCAGGCATCTTCAGGGCCTTGAAGAAAGCTCATTAAGATGCCATTAACAGTAATTGGACCAAATGAGGAAGATTCAGAACCGACGGAGCTCTCCAAACCTGTACGCTTTTTTTTTTTGCTCCACTGTTTGTGTGGCATGTTATGGATGCACATGGTTACACAACGTCCTATTTGAGTAATTTAATATTTCAACATGCTCAGTGGAGCAAGGACCCTCCCACGATGAATGTTGGGTCAAACTAAATATTCCAAAAAGCGGAAAACCAGTGGGTGGAATTGATCAAATGTACATGAAAGAAAACAACCGACTGATTTTTGAGTTTTTATAAACAATCCAATGAAACTAGAAAACACTGGTCACAGAATGTGAACAGCGCATCGGTAGCATGTCCACATGTGTCAAGTGTGTAACAGAAAAGAAACTTTGACTTTATCTTGCCTTTGCAGGTCAAGAGTGGTTCATTTTTAAAGAAAAGTCAGAGAAAAGCAGTTTGAGCCAGTAAATTTGCACTCACACAAGGGCTCCAAATAGTATTCAGAGTTTTGTCATACCTAAAAAAGATATCAGATGCAAAACAGACACAATTAGACACAATTTTCAGTGTATCCTCCTTTTTTATCCCATTTCTTTCTATATTTATATATAAAAGTATGTAGTTCTAGATAAAAGAAAAAAAATCTGAATCGAACACTTGAACATGCAACGTAATAACAAATAAAACAAACAAACTGGCCATTTGGTCCACAGTGAAAACATAAAAACACACAAAACTTTAGCACTGCACATGCCAATACATAAAAATAAAGAACAATCTGCTACTGGAGAGATATTGCGCTAAAAGTATAAGAAATGTATCTGCTTTGACGTGTTCTCCGCTGCTTTTCTTATATATCATTTGATATATTCCTGGGATGTCGCAGCCAAAGAAACAAAGGAACAAAAGTTATTGAACATGACGAGAGTACAAAACACGCACCGCTTCTAGTCCGTCAGGCTATGTGAGTGAGCGCCAGTGTAGGATGTTGGCCCCGGCGGACAGGCGCGCAGCTGGTCTCAGTGCTAGTGGAGATGTGAGGTTTGGACCTGGTCCCAGATGAACTGGACTGCCGAATAATTGCATCATGAAGTGGGAAAGCTGAGGCTGGATTGGAATAACGGGTACACCTGGAAAAACTAAGAACACTCATGTCTCAAAGCAAACATAGTAGATTCAGAACTCATGTAGATGTTTCGTATTGTGGCAGTGTTGATGTGCTCTACCTGGATAGCTGGAGTTGATCCTGATGGGGACAGGAGTAGGTGGGCTGGTGCATGTGGTTGAGATGGGCTTTGGTTTAGCTGGAGATGCACACATCTTCGGTTCATCTTCTGCTGCTTGGAAAGGTGGAGGAGTAGACACAGTCTCAGGCTGTGTGAAAAAACATGAAAACTGATGTAGATCATTTAGTTTGCTTTAAATGAAAATGAAAATTCTGTCTTTAATTATTCACCCTCATGTCATTCCAAACCTGTAAGACCTTTGACCATCTTCAGAAAGCAAGATATTTCTGACCCTGCATAGACAGCAATGCAACTGACATGTTCAAGGCCCAGTAAGATAGCAAGAACATTGATAAAATAGTCTATGTGACATCAGTGGTTCAACTGTAATGTTACAAAGCTATGAGAACAGGGATGCAATAAATCAATTAATCGACCGATTATTAGAACGATTAATCGACTAATTGCAGTTTATTCCACTGATTAACCAGTAGATTTTGATTATTTAGCTTTTGCAATTAGTGAAAATATTGTTATACATATTCTAACATTATATGAGATCAAATGACAAAAATGTTTGTCAACAATCTTTTATTGTCGACGTTGTCGATAATGTTGACTAATCGTTTCAGTCCTATATGAGAATACTTTTTGTGTGCAAAGAAAACAAAAATAACGACTTTATTCAACAATTTCTTGTCTTCTGTGCAAGTATTCACTGTGGATTGCATCAAAAATACCTTGGTGTTCCAAAGATGAATGAAGGTCTTACAGGTTTGGAACGTCATGAGGGTAATTAATGACAGAATTTTCATTTTTGAGTGAACTATCCCTGTGAAGTACCGCCTTATTTGAAATCAAAAACTCCCACACCAAACTCATGCCATTGATTGAGTCAGTGTTAGGCTGGTCAGACTTTAGGTTAATCAACATGCAAGAGGCTTAAAGTTGTCTCTGCATTTTAGCAAGTATTATTATTATTATTTTTTTTTTTACCATAAAAATGACACTTTAGCTACTCTGTTGTCACATTTGTTTCATAGTATTGCTGTTTTTTTTCCCCCCCACAAAGATCATTTTAAAAATCGTTCACTTAAGTACCTTAATTTTGAAGCTTCATTATAGTTTCAATAGCTTCATTATTATAGTTGTCTCTGCATATTTTGGCACATATTTTAACAATATTTTACATTTGTGACCCTGGACCACAAAACCAGTCTTAAGTAGCACAGGAATATTTCCATGAAGATATTTTGTAAGTTTACTACTGTAAATATACAATAACGTAATTTTTGTTTGGTAATATGCATTGCTAAGAACTTTTTTAATTTTAAATTTAATTTTAAAGGCAATTTTCTCAATATTTTGATTTTTTTACATCAGATTTTCAAATCTCAGACGAATATTGTCCTATCCTAACAAACCATACATCAATGGAAAGCTTATTTATCAGCTTTCAGATGATGTATAAATCTCAATTTCAGAAAATGTATGCTTATGACTGGTTTTGTGGTCCAGGGTTACATTTCTTATATAAACAATACTACATTAATTAATAAATTAGGGATGTAATGATATCAACATCTCACGATACGATAGTATCACAATATTGAGTCCACAATACAATATTATTGCAATATTTAAAAAAAAAACCCAAAACAACAACAATAAAAAAAAAAAAACAAGACAAATGAAGACTTGGGAAATAATGAAATTTTGGGACATTTTAAAGACACCAATTCAAACTATTCAATCTAATGCACTTTGAGAGTTCAAAATTAAGAACTCCAACCATATTCTTAACTAGGCAACAAATTAGAATAGGAATATATAATATATTAATAAAATATATAATAATACGAATAACAACAATTTTAGATTATGTTAGTTCTGTGACAGTAATAGCCACATATTGTAAAACAACTGCACTATAAAATAAATGAAAATTAACGTTTAATTTCTATACTTGAAATAGATTTGACTTTGGACTGCAGCAACTTTACCCATTTGAACCGCTATCTGTCAGCAATTCATACTGCACTCTTAAGCCTTCACAGTGAACTGATCTGTTCTGAGGCACGAAAAACTCCAGATCATGAGCTGCCTTTGAGACACAAAGTGAAAACAGGCTTGATGATATTATGCTTTTGGCTTTAATTATTTTGACAGACACTGTGCCAAATAATGGATAATGGCTCAAAACACAACTTTAAAGACCTTTTATGTTAGAATAAGAAGTTTAAATACATTTTAAAAACTACACTTGCCCGGAAGACCTATCATTTTATATCATCATGTGACCACGATAACAGTTTTTCTATCACAATATTGATATTGTTACATCCCTGCTTAAGACCCAAATCAATAAGTTTATGAGCATACTTGCAAAGACAGCATTTTGACACATACAATTGTATGTATTTAACTGTCCAAGGTCTATAAAGCGGCAAAAAACGCAATTCAATATTCCCATGCTCTATGAACACGACACGCTGTCTTTTCTCAGACATATAGTGAAATAGTAGATTTGACAAATTTCTACCATTTAAGTATTTCAACAAGCACCAAAAAAGGACACAGTCCAGCTTTAAAAAAAGCAGCAACTGCTGAGGCAGATTCTGTGATTTCATCCTGCAAATAGCTGTAAATGACTACTGCATGTCTCTTGTAGAAACTTGCCTTTTCCGACGAACCGTTCTGTTGAATGATTAAGCAGATGAACCTCTGCGGAGAGGCTAATTAACATTCTCATCTAATCACCACACAATTAAGATCAACTGCCTCCCAAAGGGCTCGGTGGGAGAACGGGAATGTAATGGGGAACAATACGTCAGGAGATTAAATCTCCAGACGAACAGCACCTCATGTCATTCTGAGCGATGGCTGTGCGCTAAACGCTGTGAGGAATGAAAGCCTAAGCCCTGGAATTTCATTCATAAGCACTGGGATCAGATTTTACCTCAGGCTTTACCTCTTTTTACCTGTCAAATATATTTGACACTCTATAGCTGTCATGTCATGTCTATTGTGGATGAGACAGCGTCCTTACTTTTGATTCGTCTTCGGTCTTGATGTCTGGTTCGAGCTTCGCCTTATCCGTTTTGTCCTCTGCTGTCCATCCCTGATCCCATTCACTGCTGCATAATGAGTCTTTAGCCTGCGGAGCCTCAGATGCATTTACTTTCCCGCTCTGAAAGGAAATATGAGGTTTAAAGAAATTAATTTGAAATATTATTGTATATATATGGAATATAACTTACTTTAGCTGCAGTGTTGATGTCAGGAACATTTATACACTCAAGGGCGGGAATATCGAGGGATGAGTCCACATTTATGGAGGAGATGTTACTTTCTCCATTTTCAGAGCTGGAAACCTGGAATGAACAAGGCAGGTTTCATCAACACAAATGCATCGATTTGCTTCAGAAGGCCTTTATTAACCACCTGAAACTGTGTGGAGCACTTTTTATAATGGATGGATGCACTTTATTGGACTTCAAAATCTCAACACCCATTCCCTGCCATTATAAAGCTTGGAAGAGCCAGAACATTTTTTAATTTAACTCCGACTGTATTCATCTAAAAGAAGAAGGCCATACACACCTAGGATGGCTGGAGGGTGAGTAAATTATAGGGCTAGTTTTCATTTTTGCAGGGTTCGTACATATACCGTAAAATTAAATTTCAGGACTTTCAAGGACTTTAAGCAGTACTTTTTTGATTTCAAGAACATCAATCAAACAATGTCTTCTCTTTTGATTTTATTAAAAAGGAAAATAGATAGAAATATACTAATAAAAATGTCAAAAATAAAGTGAAGCACATGACTTAGCAAAGTCGTTCCGAAATTCTGATCCCGAAAAAAATATTTGCCGTACACGATCCAAAGTTCCGAGCTAAAGCAAAAAAGTGGCAAAATCATTCCGAATCCTGATCCGAAACAAATGATTTGCCATAAGCTCTCTAAAGTTCCGAGCTAAAGCAAAAAAGTAGCAAAATCGTCCCAAAATCCTGATCCGAAACAAAAGATTTGCCATACACTCTCCAAAGTTCCGAGCTAAAGCAAAAAAGTGGCAAAATCGTTTCAAAATGCTGATCCGAAACAAAAGATTTGCCATACGCACTCCAAAGTTTCGAGCTAAAGCAAGAGTTGCAAAATTGCTTTTGCATAAAAAGACATGAGCTTATTGAAAAAGATTAAACTTATTTTATAGATACATTGATACATTGTAGATACAAAGTTCAATTTCAAGCTCCATGTACGAACCCTGTTTTTGGATAAACTATTCCTTTATAAACTTGAGCTCACAAACAACCACAGGACCCAGTGCTGCTTACTCTCATTTCACTATTCACAGCCTCAGCTGACAGATCTGCCATCCATCTGCCCAACTGAACAGCACTGGAATTTTACAGAGCTAACTGACAGTGTTTAACTGGTTTACGACCCATCAGTGCTGTTTATTGACACTGGATTTGTATATTAAAGATACCGTTTGTGAGGAGCTCAGAGAGCCATTTCCCTGAAGGCAGATCTGGGTTTCTGGAAAAGATGTGGATGGTGAGAGACACTCCTTCACTTCCTCAAGCTGATCATCTCCAAAATAAGACGTCACTGGATTGAACTGCCCTGACACCTAAAAAGCCAATCGAGAAGAAACCAGTAACTACTGAAGATCAGATTCTTGTCTGTTTTACACAAGTGGGTCTAAATGAAGATTTGTGCTCAGACCAATCCATAAGCGGTAATGGAGGGAAGGGCGTGGCCCTCTTTCTGTAGGGCGAGGTGAATGTAAACATCTTCCTCCGTGTTTGTGTCACACAGGAAGAGCAACAGGAAGTCCTCCTGGTAGCTGTGGATGGCAGCCACCAGAGTGCGCTCACAGCACATCCTCTGGAAAGAGTTGATCGCACTCTGAGTCCAGTTGCTCTGAGAAAAATACAAACAAAAGGAAAATGTAAAGAAAAAGTGCAATAAACAGCCAAAAAGCTAGTTCTCCATCTACTGAATGAAGGAAAAGAAGCATGCCACAAAATGAGTGTAGTCCAATTTGAAAATAAATGACTTTTGTGAGGCTGAAAAAAAACTGTATTGTGATATAAATCATACTAGATCAAAATTTTCAAGAATATTGTGATTTTTCTCTTACAATGCCAACCCTTATTAGAACATTTTAAAGGGGTCATCGGATGCCCATTTTTCACAAGTTGATATGATTCTTTAGTGTCTTAATGAAAAGTCTATAACATACTTTGGTTAAAATTTCTCAAAGGTAGTGTAAAACAACACCCATGTCAAAATCATTACACAGCAACCCGTTTTGCTGCATGTCTCTTTAAATAATGAGCTCTGTTCACCCCAATCCTCTCTTCTTGGGGTGACAATCTCTCTTTTTTACCTTAGCCGCATTTAACCATGAAACCCGCTAACTAGCACATTATTAGGAAAGGCGATTTGCAAAGATTCATAAAAAACCCTTATACTCAGTTCTTCTGTAGGTAAAGCTGGATCACAAATGATTCACGCGAACACACATTTATGTAGATCGTGGGGCGCATTTCTTTCAAAAACTAAAGTAACGTTAATCCTCTGCATCTTCAACAACTCAGATGCCGGGAGTAAATGACGACTACTATGATCATTATTACATCCAACAACAAATCACCTCAACTGCTTAGGAGGCCTTCTTGTCTACATCCCTGCTCCGGGGATTGACACAATGGCAGTCGGAATGTTTACAGCTCACTCAGGGCGGGTCTAAGGTAAGACAGCCGTGTCAATCAATCTACCGTGGGTCTGTGACACGTCACACAGCTAAGAAGCTGAGAATGGCTTGATTTTAAAATGGGGATATTATTTATAGGGATTAAAAAACACCACTGGGTGGATTTTTATCATTATAGGGTGGTTGTGTACACACACTGCCAACACACATTTATGTTCAAACAACATATAAAAATTTTGCATCTGATGACCACTTTAAGCAATAGTTCACCCAAACTGAAAACATTGTCACAATTTACTCAAACTGTGTTCATTTGTTATTGTTTCATCGCAATCAACATAACTTTGAATGAAAATAAATGAAAACCATTATTACATTTTTATCTAATATTTAGATATATTATTTTTAATTAACAAAATTTTGTTTTCAATAACAACACTACTTACCGTGATGGGCCGAACTCCAGCTAACATTGCTGGGACAGCCTGAGCCGGAAGATCAGCGTAACAAGCTCTGAAAAGATTTTGAGATTATACAAGACAGCAGAGACACAAACATATATGTCCTAAACAAATGCAACATCTATAATTTACAGTATAATACTAATAATTGCAAAACAAAACCTCGGCCAAGAATTTACATAACATTAAATTTATCTTGATGTTTCAGTTTAATTGTCACTTTCATTGTTTAATAACAAATTATGAAGTTACTTGAGAAACCGGAGGCTATTTCGTTCCACTTTTGTGATGTCTCCAAAGTCAACATAGTACACCTTCACTTCAGTATCACTGAACAGCTCATGGATCACCACCCGGTAGAACCACATGTCTCTGGGGGCCACACAGCACACCTGACCCGGCCGCACATATGCATCTGGCAGCCGGTATCTCTCCGTCACGTCTGGGTAGGAGTAACAGCTCCTGGAAACAGGAATTAGGCATGTTCAGCATTATATATTACTCAATCCCAACCCAAATAATGATGAGAAAAGAAATACCTCATTTCGATCATCATGTTCTCCAGGGCTCTGGCCTCTTTGTTTTGGCAGAAGCGGATGTAGAAGTGACTGGGAGACTCTGTCTGCTCCACCAGGATGGGCACCAGCTCTCTCTCCCTCCTGCGAACCGGAGGCTTCAGCTTCTGGCAACACACCGCGTCTGGAGGAACCGCTGAGACTCGGCTCACCACCAACTCTGGGAAAAGATCCACCATCTACAACAAAAAAATAACAAACGTTGTGTATAAATGTCACATGTTCTTACGTTTACTTTAGATTGATATGGGAGGGAATGATAATGGATTATCAATAATTAATCTTCACCTGATGGATGGTTTTATTGGTGACTCTGAGCTCAGTGTCAGACTCTTGGGAGTCTGTGTAGTGCTCCATCTCTACGCGCTCCCAGGCAGACTCGGCACAGCTGAAGTAATAGGCTTTCTGGGATTCGCTCTGCAGACTGGAAGTGGTGCCGTGACCCGGGGATAATTCTTGCAAAAGGAATACATCACAATCAAAACCTTATTAAAGATGATCAATAAGTTAGGAACACTCATTTGTCTGTTCAAATCAATATGACATAGAGCTAAGTACCAGGTTCAGTGGGTTGTACATCATTCGGTTTGAACTCCACAACCATCCACTGGTTTTCACACTCGTCAGCACTTTTTTGGATGGACAACGTGTCACTCAAAGCCCCGACCATTTCAGTCACACTCAGAAAGCCATACTGGCTCACTGGCAACTCCTCGTCATACATTCGCTAACAGGAAAACAACAGACAATAAGTTACAACAGCTCACTGGCGCCATCTAGAAACTCTACAAAAAAATATTGCTGAGAATAAGATTTTTTCATTTTCATTGATTAAAACACTATTCTAATCATCAAATTGATGTTTATTTTGCATTACCACCGAGTGACTACATATTTTAACTTGGAGTATAAACCCAAAATCTATGGAAGCTTGTTTCCGCCACAGGATAAAAAAAAGAAAAAAGATTTTTTCCCCCTCACAATTCTGATGTTTTCTCACAATTCTCACAATTATGACATTTTTTGTTCTCACAATTCTGAGTTTTTCCTCAATTCTAATTTAATATCTCACAAGTCTGAGTTAATATCTCATAATTCTTAATTTTTTTCTCACAATTCCAAATTAATGTCTCTCATTTCCCACCTTTTTCCTCACAATTCTGAGTTAATATCTCAAAATTCTGACTTTTTCTTACAATTCTTAGTTAATATCTCACAATTCCAAACTTTTTTCTCACAATTCTGAGTTAATATCTCACAATGCCGACTTTTCCCTGACAATTCTGAGTTAATGGCTTACAATCCTGACTTTTTTCCCCTCACAATTCTGAGTTAATATTTCAAAATTCTGTCTTTTCTTACAATTCTTAACTAATATCTCACAATTCCAATTTTTTTCTCACAATTCTAAATGAATATCTCAAAATTCTGACTTTTTTCTTCACAATTCTAAGATAGTATCTCACAATTCTGACTTTTTTCTCACAATTCTGAGTTAATATCTCACAATTAAGATATTTTTTCTCACAATTCTGACTTAACATCTCACAATGCCGACTTTTCCTTCACAGTTAGAGTTAATGTCTTACAATCCAGATTTTTTTCACCCAATTCTGAGGTCATTGCACACTGGATTTTCGGATGTGTTTTTTCGGATTCGCAATCCTAAAAATTCATCACACACAGAAAACTTGCCCACCGATGCGTATTAATTAATTAGTTGCGATAAAAATACAAAATGGAGTCTTCAAGCATTGAGGATGATTTTTGCTGTTCACTCACTTCTTAAAAAGAGAAAAAGAAAGGACATATTAGGTCCATCCAATTATATATAGAGGAATGAGGGAATACTTTTTATGTGCACCTCCTTATTAATGAGCTACAGAAGCGATTCAAAGTTTACTTCAGGTTGTCAGAATTGCAGAATGTAACTCACAATTTTGAGTTCCGTGGCGACAATAGGTTTCCATAAGCAAAAAAAAGATGCAAAAACTTACAAAACAGGCTTAATTTTCTGTAGACAAAATAAATAGCTAGATTTGAACTTAGATATGGTCTTGACAAGCTTTGTCAAAAATACCTTGTATTCTGTGGGAAGATTGTGAATGGAGATCCCATTGCCATTTTCAGCTACAACCTGGAAAAAAAAAAGATCCATATCTCAAAAATAAGCCAAGGTGAGAAGATGAGACAAGAAAGGAGTTTTAAAGCTGTTATATTTGACCTTCCGTAGCTTATCTTTCAGCTCGTGGCTGACGGTGCCAGCTGTGCCCTTCTCGAGGATCTGCTGTCTGAGCTCCTCCTCAAGCTGTAAGAAGATTTACCTCCACAGTATTGATTTATATACAGCGCAACACAAAACAGCAGCCTAATTTCATACAAATATCCATACCGTAAAAATAGTTTCTTCAAAAGAGGGCTCAGCCTTCACAGGCTCCGGTTTAGGAACAGCAGGAGGGGAAGGCAAATGTTGCTGGTTCCTCTCTGGCAGCGAAGCTGCTTTAGGACTGACTGGCTTCTGTTTTGCCACCAAAGGAGATGCCACTGCATCATGGAAAAGAAATAATAATAGTTCTGAACTTGAAAAAATAGCATGGTATCAGTCTCTCTTTCTTCTGAATTTCCATTATCATATACATACATGGCTTAGAAAGACTCGTCAACAGATGTTTGATCTGATTTTGTGGCATTACAGGATTCCTCAGAAGCAGTTGCGACCCTGTGCGACTTTGCTGCATGATTACGAAATCCGCAGCAGCCGCCAGCATCTCGGAAATCGAGTAAAAGCCGTATTGTGTGATGTTGAGCGGCTTTCCGAACTGTGCCATATACCTAGACTCCAGCTCTGATAATCTGACCGGCCCGTGAGATAGTATTTGTTTAAGTTGGCTGCGCAGTTGAGCGGGAAGGGCGGGTTTTATTTGGCCACGGCGAGGTAGGATAACAGGCTGGTTCCGTGGGTAAGAAACGTGGAAGTTCCCCGGTGCTGCCCTCCGAAGGCTGGCTTTGGATTTGGAGTCTCGTTGCTTGGACACCAGCTCTTGGATGCCTCTCGTGCTTTCATCTCCAATGGCTGCAAATAGAAAAAAAATTGAATAGTTGTAAAGGCCAACTGATATACCTCAAGTGAAATCAAATTCTTGAACAACACCAGGCCAAAAAAATAGTTAATTTAGATGAAAATTTAGTTTGAAACAGCTTGCCAAAGCAAACTTTCCATAAAAACTTGCTCAGGCTGGTAAAAATGTCAGTAATGCTTGGAGAAAAACAAACACATTAAACCCCTTTCACATTTCTAAGTTAATATCTCACAATTCTAACCTTTTCACACAATTTTGGTTTAATATCTCACAATTCTGACTTTTTTCCTCACAATTCTGAGTTTACATCTCACAATTCTAACCTTTTTTTTCTCACAATTCAGATTTTTTCTCAGTTAATTTCACTGTTCTGACTTTTTTGCCACAATTCTTAGTTTATATCTCACAATTCAAATGTTTTTTCCTCACAACTCTTGAGCTAATATCTCACAATTCCAACCTTTTTTCTCACAACTCTGTTAATCTCACAATTCCAACTTTTTTTTGTCAAATCTCCCAATTCAAACATTCTTTCTCACAGTTCTGACTTTGTCACAATTTTAGGCTGATATCTCACAATTCTCACTTTTTACTCACAATTCTGAGTTTACATCTCACAGTTCTTGGTTTATATCTCACAATTCAAATGTTCTTTCTCACAGTTCAAACATTTTTTCTCACAATCTGACTTTTTTCCGCACAATTCTGCCTGAATTAATCAAAACTGCACGATTTTGATTAATTTGAAGCAATTAAAGGGACAATTCATCCAAAAATAAAAGACCTTTGTTTATCTTCGGAACACAAATTAAGATTTTTTTTTATGAGATCTGAGAGCTTTCTGGCACTGCATAAACAGGCAAATGCATGCATCGTGGCACTCTCATGAAACATCAAAGACTGACGTGGAAAAAAAAAATGTTGAATAAAGTAGTTATTTGTGTTGTAATTAATGACAGAATTTTTATTTTTAGGTGAACTATCCTTTTAAAATATTGATGACTCATCTTGCACTTGTAGGCGTGTCCAATGTCCAATCAAATTCCCATTTCAAATTGCAAAAAAGCCCCTCCCACTAATACCAAAGGCTTATGGCTAGCACTAGAAAGTAGAATTCAGATAAACCAAATGTAGCAATTAAAAGTTTTAGCATAATTATGCACAGTTGGCCATAAATATCGATTTTTCCAGCAAACAAAATACTAATTTCACCTTTCAAGATGATGCTACCGTCGAGGTGGTATTCCAAGTGCACAACATCCGGCATTTCCTTGACCATATCCAAAACATTTCTGAATCCCAGTAACCTGAGAGGCATAGAGAAGCCCAGCATGGTCTGGTAGTCCTTCTTGAGCTGTTCAGGGGTCAAACCATGCTTAGCAGAGACCAGAAGAGAGCGGACATCCTTCTTCAAACCCGTGAGGAGCTGGTCTTGAGTCATCCTGACAGCTAAACACAAGTGGGACATTTACTTATTTGAACGCTAAACAAAAACATTACAGTTTAAACGTAAATATTATTACATTGTGATGTCAACACCGTAAACATAAAGCCTTAGACAACAATGTCAAGGTTTTTCTGACAATACTGATTTAATGCACGCGTCTACACCTGACAACCTGCGTCAAATATGTGTGTGTGTTTATATTATGAATGTGTTTTATGAGCGACAAATTACCTTTTGTACAAGACAAACGCGTTCTGTCGTTCCGTGTAGATCACGCTAAAGGCCACGTTTTTTGAAAATGGACATTTTGCATCACAGGTGCGCGAGCGCGATGACGTCAATTGAGCGGACGTCACAAATATCCTCCAAAACAAAGTGACTTAAAAATAACAGGAGTATGCAGAAGTGCAGTTGAAAGTGTATTTCATTAGCGTCTGTGTGGGCAGAAGCAGCAGACTTCCTGAGGCACGTGCTTCTTCAGCATTCAATCAAGCTGCTCGTGCTGACACAGCACTTTACACATAGCTTCACAATGTTTTCTTTCACCTGTTGTTTTTTTTTTTAAACAAATAGTATTATTTTCCATTTTTCTTAAATAAATGAAATAAAACGAATACAAAAATATGCTACAAAACTACAAAGTATGTGAATGAAATTTTTTTGTTACAAGAAACACCGTTTTAGATAATCTAATAGATAGAATAACAGAACGATAGAACGATAGATAGATAGATAGATAGATAGATAGATAGATAGATAGATGGATAGATAGAATAATAAAACGATAGATAGAATAATAAAACAATAGATAGATAGAACAATAGATAGAATGATAAATAGACAGACAGATAGATAGATAGATAGATAGATAGATAGAATAATAAATCAATAGATAGAACGATAGACAGATAGATAGAGAGACAGAGACAGATAGAATAATAAAACCTTAGATAGATAGATAGATGGATAGATAAAATATTTAATTACTATAATAATTTACACAAAATCTGACCACCAAATGCATCCTCACTTATAAAGATAGAAAAGGCCTCGATGCCTTTATGCCTTGGAATGCCGCCATTCATCATTTTAGAGCTTTCAGACACTTTCCATTCAGTGTGTAGGACGTTACCACTGTGAAGAACTCATTAGAAGACTGCACTCCCCTGTCATCATATGAGCAAGCACAGGCCTAAAGAGATACTCCTTTTTCATAACCACAGAAGTCCACAGAAGCAGAACAGACACCAGATGAACCCTCACAACAGATGCTCCTCTCACTGATCACTGGATGCTTCTTATGAGGGAAGCAGTGATGGAGAAAAGAGCAGAAACATCTCAGCATTCTTCAAGATCTGGACGGGTAAAGAGAGAGCCATCCCCTTCTGCTAAAGAGAGGAAAACCAAATCACCTAAATCTGTGAAGCTCCAAGAGCCCCACAAAAGAAAAGAAAAACCAGAGGTGACAGAAGAAAAAGAAGAAAGTGGTGAAGCCAAAGAGGCTCAAATCATCTCCAGCAGCACTGTTGTAAACGTAGACAGCGTGAGGGAACGAATAAAAGAAGAACGAGAAGAGTTACTGGGATTACTGGAGACCGAAGGGCCTGGAGAAGGTAAGTTTGGATGAGAAAACATCTTGGAACCTACAGCATGTTCTTTTGTCTCTAATATTTGAATGTTTAAAGCCTTGAAGAAGAGATACCTTGGAGTTTGTGAGCTACTTCTCATCATTTTGGTCCTGTCTGTGGTGATCTTGTTCTTTCCTATATCCATATGGTTCTGTATGAAGGTATGCGTTCAATTTATGGGATTGAATATTAAAAACGAATAAGTATGCTAACTGTAGGTGTTATTATGTATAAAATTCTTTATTTGTAGATTGTGAGAGAACATGAGAGAGCCGTGAAATTTCGGTTGGGGCATTTATTACAGAAGAGACCAAGAGGCCCTGGTACACTTTAATTTACATATGAACACTTTTACAGATCGGCATGTTTTAGTTATTTAGCCTATTTCATGTGAAGAAAATACATTTAAAAAAATAATAATAATAATAACTGATTATTAAAAACATTTAATTTTAAATATATTATTTATTAATTGATTTTTATGTTTATATTTATTTTATGCTTTAATATTAATATTTAATAGTAAAGCTAATTAAATTTTTAATTCATATATTAATGATTTTAATGTTATTTTTGTATGTTAATATTAAGAAGAAATCATTTTACCATTTTAAAAATTTATGTTCGTGGATTTAATTTTGCTGCAGGGCTGATGTTTCATCTCCCATTTTTGGATGTGTGCCATATAGTCGACATCCGTCTGAAAATACTGACGATCCCTCCTCATACGGTAATTTCTTTTTGACGACGTAAAAGTCTTTACAAAGGAATGCACTGAATCCACTTTATTCTGCAACGTGGAAGTAAGCCTATGTGTGTATTAAAATAATATGGTAAGACACACCAATTTGCAACATCAACAGAAAAAACAAGCTGTTTTATACAGCTAAAAATAGCTGGATGCGGATGAAACTGGAAGCCAGACCCATAACATTTACAAATAGCTGCAAATACTATGGTTACTGAAGCAAAACCATGGGTAATTTGTGGTTTAACTATAGTAACCATGGTTTTTTTTATTTTATTTGTAGAAATTTTAGTAATTTGTGGTCAATTTTCGTAATGGATTCCTGTCAAAAGTTAAATATGGTGCTTCCCAAACTAAGGTCTATGTAAGCAGCATTGTATTTTCTGTGAAGACCTCCAAGTCCTTTATTGTAATGAAGTGCACTCTGAAAAGCTGACTTGAACAAACTTACATCCCACTTACACACGTATGTAAACATGAGGGAGGCAACTGGTTTAAGACTATCACAATCAAAAAACCTACCCTTAAGTCTCCAGATAATAATTAAGGTCAAAAGTTTACATACACCTTGCAAAATCTGCAAAATGTTAATTCTTTTACCAAAAATAAAAGGACTGACCTGAGAAAGATATTTAACTGTCTGCTGTTCTTCAGAAAAGTAATTCAGGTCCCACAGATTCTTTAGTTTTTCTGCATTTTTGTGTATTTGAACCCTTTCCAACAATGACTATGATTTTGAGATCCATCTTTTCACGCTCAGGACAACTGAGGGACTCATATTCAACTATTATAGAAGGTTCAAACTCTCACTGATGCTCCAGAAGGAGCCAGGGGCGTTAACTTTTAAACAGAATGAAGATGTGTACATTTTTCTTATTTTGCCTTATTATCATACTTTTTTCATTCAGTACTGCCCTTCAGAAGCTTCAGAAGATACTTTTAGTTTCCTAGAAGACTAAATCAGTTGCATTAACCCTGATCTTCAGATTCAGGCTCTTAATGCATCGTGTTTCCTTCTGGGGCATCAATAAGCTTTTGAACCTTCTGTACTAGCTGTCTCTCAGTTGTCCTCAGTGTGAAAAGATGGATCTCAAAATCATACAGACATTGTTGGAAAGGATTTAAATACACAAAAATGCTGAAAAACCAAAGAATTCGTGGAACCTGAAGGATCTTTCTGAAGAACAGCGGGCGGTTCAACTGTTCAGGACAAACAAAGGACTCATGAACAACTGTCACTAAACAAAAAAACCAAAAACACAAAACACAGCTGTAGATCATTCAGGTCACAACACAGTATTAAGAATTAAGTGTATGCAAACTTTTGAACAGGGTCATTTTTATAAATTCAGCTATTATTTTCTTGTGGACTGTAAACATCTTCTACGTGAAATATCTTATTCAGGTCAGTACTAAATAAAACATTAACATTTGTGCAGATTCTGCAAGGTGTATGTAAACTGTTGATCTCAATTGTAGATAAGCCTGAAAAATGACAAAACACCTCTCCAACAAGACATATAATTTCAGGTATTTTTCATTTCATTGCATCCTCAGGTGGTGACCAAAGATCTGGTGTGTACTGAAGTGAGTGCGGTATGCTACTACCGTATCGAGAATGTGTCTGTGTGCTATTCCTCCCTCGCTGGCATCCCAGATGTGCTGCAGGCTCTGGCTCAGGTCTCTGTTAGAGAGATACTTGCCCATCATACCTTCACTGACATTTTGCTGGACCGAAAGCGGATGGCCAAGGAGATTCAGGTAGACATCAACAGATACCTTATGAGGGTTTCAAACAAGACGGTTTTACTATGTTTTCATTTGTTGGGCAGGTCAATTTAGATTCGGTAACCTGCAGGTGGGGTATCAAAGTGGAAAGAGCGGAAATGTAAGTACATAAAACAGATTGGGTGTCCAGTCATCGTCCCATTACGGGACTCAAAATGTGTCTACTGTTTGCAGAGAAGAAATCAATCTTCCACCCGAGCTGCAACGCAACTTCGCTGTGGAGGCCGAGGCGAGACGTCAGGCACAAGTCAAAGTAAGTTGTAAGTAATCTGTACAAAATGGGACCAGCATTTTAACTACTATGCTTCGCACAGGTGATCGCTGCAGAGGGAGAAAAGGCGGCTTGTGAAGCTTTGAAGGCCTCTGTAGAGTCTCTCTCTGGTTCTCCAGTGGTCATGCACCTTCGACTACTGCAGCTCCTCAACAATATGCGCTCTGAGCAGCCGGCTGTGGTCCTCAACATACCTCCTGATGTCCTGACTCAATCCATTGACCTCAGCAGTTTGAACAGACCTGGCAATCAAAGCCTGACCACAGGTGACGGCTCAAATGAGGCTAAAAAAGACTCGCCCATGATGTAAAGACAACATGAATTCAGTGTTTACTTAGGAAGAACAGATTCATACGACTAATTTTACATAGACATGCACAATATATCGGTATATCTGTTGTTTTTTAATTAATCAGTATGCACCATCTAATTCAAACTGAATATTCATTTTATGTTATGGGCAATACAAGTACATATGTGTCTATTAAATATTTTATTAATTTGCTTGACATGAGCTCCAGTATGGTATTTATTCCCCATTTAGCGTTTTTTGGTTCCTCTAGACAATTTTGGACTGGCTTCAGGTTTCTGACTTCTCGTTTTAGCTTCAGAAGGGGTGCCGGGGGCCTTGTGTGCGGGTGTAACGTTCTTCTTGCTTGCTGTAAAAAGAGTAAATATAGTCAGAGATTGGAAACAGGTCAGTTCATACTCTATTTACAAAAATAAAAGATTTCACAACAGGTTCAAGCCGAATTTGCCAAGTTGACCAACAGAAATGCATCATGGTACTCTCGCGAACATGTGTCGAAGACTAACACGGAGGAGAAGAAAATGTTGAATCAAGTCTTTATTTTTGTTTTCTTTGTGCACGAAAGGTAGTCTTGTAGCTTCAAAAACTTAAGGTTGAAGCACTGATGTCCTTACTACCTTTCTGGTCCTTGAACGTTGTTGTATATACAGGGTCAGAAAGCTCTCGGATTTCATCAAAAATGTATTAATTTGAGTTCCGAAGATGAACAAAGGATTTACAGGTTTGGAACGACATGAGGGTGAGTAATTAATGACAGAATTTTCATTTTGGGTGAACTATTCCTTCCTTGTTCTGTATCTGAAGTGTAACGTTCGGCTCTGACACACTTACACTTGGTCTCCACACTGGGCCGAGCCTGTAGCTGCCTCTCCAGATCTTGTATCTTGTCCAGAGCTGCCTGCAGGTCTTCCTCTGCCTTTAGCGCTCGCACCTCCGCGCTGATAGCTCGCGTCTCTACATCACTGGACAATACATCTTATGTAGAGACTATAGATCTGATTAAGGTGAAATGTTTCTTCTAATACTTACAGAAGCTCTTGCTGAAGAGTTCTCACTGTTTCTAGTTCACTGAAGGCTTCCTTGGCATTTTCAGTGTGAGGAGACACCACAAGTTCTTCAGTCTAGAAAAAAAATTAAGAAAAGATTGATCTTTTATACCAGAGATACTCAAATCTGGCCCACAAGATCCACTTACTTACTTTAGCTCTAACCCTAATCAAACACACCTGAGAAATAATCATGGTCTTCAAGATCATTAAAAAGGTAGGTGAGTTTGATCAGGGTTGGAGATAAACTCTGCAGCGCACTGGCCCTCCAGGGCCTCCAGGGCCTGCTTTACAGGTGGGAAGGTGATGGAGATGGATACAGTACACTCACCCCTGTAAGTTGGACAGTGTCCTTTCCTAAGTTCTTCTCAGTGATATTGCCATCATGACCAACTAGCTTCATGACTGAGCCATCCTTGTCATGCCTGCTGGCCTTTTCTTCCTCCTGTGGAGGATTTGGTGCTTTTATTTGGTGTGAGTTCATGTAACCAAACTAGCTATATGGCTAGCAAACTAACAGCTTATATTAAATAAAGTGTTAGTTACATATTCATCAGGACTTTGGAAAGAATAAGGCTCAGTGGCATCTTTCAAGGGTTTCTCTTCATCTTCTTTGGTAGGGTCCTCTGGTTGTTTCTCAAGCTAAGAAGATATACAAGAAAGCTAATCACAATCTATACTAGCATAGCTGTATTCTACTAGAGAGCCCATGCTCTTGTCACTCACAGACTGTGGCATAGTTTTTCCAGACAGCTGCAGGTCCACAGGGCTTCCCTTCACTTCGGATAGTAGTATTCGACAGGCCTCCACCCACTCACCACACTCTTTCTAAACAAACACAATGCAGAAGAATCCATGGCACTTCAGGCGAGATGTCAATCTGTATCATTACTCAAGAAAGAGACCTTGGTTGAGAAGATCAGAAGGATTGTTAAGCACCTGAAGCTTAGCAAGATGGTAGAGCTCATTCTCTGTGTCATCCTGAGTTGAGCTCTTCCAGATCGCCTCCTCCACAATAGCCTGACAAGAGCTGCAGGACAATTTGTGTAAACAATTTATGCTTAACTATAAGCAGCTAAAGCAAGGGTGTCCAAACTCGCTTCTGGAGGGACAGTGTCCTGCAACCCCAATTAAATACACCTAAAACAGCTAATCAAGCTCTTAATAGGCATACTAGAAACTTCCATGCAGGTGTGTTGAGGGAAGTTGGAGCTAAACTCTGCAGGACACCAGCCCTCCAAGAACAAGTCTGGACACACCTGAGCTAAGGTGTATCCTCTAGACCAGAGGTGCCCAAACTCTGTCCTGGAGGGCCGGTGTCCTGCAGGGTTTACCTCCAACTTCCCTCAACACACCTGCCTAATCAAGCTCTTACTAGACATGCTAGAAACTTCCAGGCAGCTGTGTTGAAGAAAGTTGGAGCTAAACTCTGCAGGACATAGGGCCTTGAGTTTGGGCACCCCTGCTCTAGATGCATTGAGTTTAATGAGATTACCCTCTGATGTACTTGGAGAAATGGTCAAGTTTCCCAGAAATGTTCCTGGCATCCTCCTCCAGCTTCTCAACAGACACATCCACTATGGCATTTAATTCAGGCATTGGAAGATTCGGTTCCTGGACCGGCACCATCAGTAGAAGAAGGTCCACCATCCACTGAATCAACTTGGTGTGAACAGAAGTTACCTGATAACACATGATGAGATTATCATTCATGGCTTGGGGAATGGGTATCCAGTCCTGCTCCAAAAAGTCCATCTTCTTGCAGAGTTTAAGTTGAATTTTGGTTAAACAACTCTGAACACAAAAGAATCATAAGCATAAGCAGATCATAGAGCACTCGGTTCTGAAAGGCAGGTGTCCTGCAAAGTTTAATTCCAACCCCAATTAAACACACCTGAACCAGCTAATCAGTGTCTTACTTGGCATACTAGACACTTCCAGGCAGGTGTGTTGAGGGAAGTTGGAGCTAAACTCTGCAGGACACTGGCCCTCCAGGACCAAGTTTGGACACCCCTATCATAGAGACACTTGGTACTATCTACAATCTACTTCGGCTTACAATGCATTTGTGAAACGCAAGGAAATTTCTAGTATGCCTATTAAGAGATTGATTAGCTGGTTTAGGTGTGTCTAATTAAGGTTGGAGCCAAACTCTGCAGGATACTGGCCCTCCAGGACTGAGTTTGGGCACCCCTGATCTAAACTTGCAGGAAGGTGACCTCCAGGAACAGAAATGGACATTTCTGACTTAGGACATACAAGAAACGTTACGCAATCCTGGGGTGTACCTCCTCATGAAGCCTCATATTTTCACAGTTAAAAAAGTTTTCTTGAGAGAACTGGAATTCCTTCACTGCCTTTAAGACATCTTCCATTTCAATCCTGTCACAGATACAAATAGGTAAATTGGACATGGTTCAACTAGAAATGTGAATCAAATGTGCTCTGTCACAAGTATCTGCCCATGTTTCTGAGGGTTTAGGATGCTACCTTAAAAGTCAGCCATCAATGTTGGCAGTAAACAAGGTATCTTACTAGGTTTTGCAAGATTCTGTAGTTATAATGCTTGATCCTCGCATCTCTCTTACTTGGTGTGGGGTTTCTTTTTAGCCCTGTCCTGTTCTGACTGAGTGCTGTCCACTAGCTGGAGAGCCTCTTTAGACAGATTCATCAAGTTGCCAAGAGGTTCCTCCAACTTGAGCCAATCACCCAAAGACTGCTCCTCTGGAAGTCCACTCAAGGACTTTAATCTTCTTGACCAGAACTCCATATTTTCAATAAGCAACATTAGAGTTGCATGGATCCCTGCATGAACAACCAAGAGCAGGTGTCAATATCTATTGTAGAAACCAAACAAGAGTATTTGAGGAGCTTGGTTCTCACCACTTTCTCCACTAATACGGATTCCCATTTGGTTCTGGAGCTCAGTAATACTCTTCGCCAGCTCCCTCATGGCCTCCTGGCCTTTAGGTGGCCCTCCATCTGGAGCAGGGTGTCTCCTAAAAAGCTGGAGACAAACCTCAGTCCAGGACTCTTGAAGGTTTGTTAGCATTTCAAGTGTTTCCTGACCGGACACTAGGTCCTCTCCTCCATAACGCTCACACTGCTGTGTCAGCACCTATAGGTGGACAGATATAGCTGTAATTTTTACATTTTAAAGTAGAAGGTAAAAAGACAATTGAGTAAGAAATAATAAAAATGATTGCTTACCCTTGACCACTGCTTCAGGTCTTGGGACAGCTCATCTTCTGAAGACTTGTCAACGTTCATATTAAGGTTCCTTATGAACCATAAAAGAGCAAAGTGAAAAAAAAGACAAAAATACAAAGGAAAAAAGTATTTCCTTCACTGACCTTGATTTGTCTGAATAAAACTTGTGCCACTTGACAACATCAGCATGGACAGATTTGACAGTCTCAAGCTGTTTGCTTTCAGCCTCTCTGAGGTTCTCCATGAAGTTGGTCAGCTTATCTTTCCACTGGTCAATCAATTCCATGATGTGAGAAACATCCTCAGAGTCCTGTGAATAAAAAATAACATGGATATTACATTATTCTACATGTCAAAGTCTTGACAGAATGAAATATTAAATACTTTAAGTACCTTTGCTGTTAGGAAAACAGTGAAATGATCTGCAGTCTTGGCCCAGGTCTGCTCACTAATATTTAGCTGTCTGACCAGATGAAGTTTATTTATCTTTATTATCTGAAAGAAATATGTGAGATATTTTTACTCAAATATGTTTTTTTTAATCTAACATTCAAGCAGAATGTCACCAAAAGTCACCTTGACTGCAAGACTGTAGGTGGCTTTTCTCCAGAGGTCCTTTTCATCATATAGCTGAGACATCTGTCCTTCAAGTCTCCTTCGCTGCAGCTCATAAAGCTCATGGTACTCTGCTACAATACTGCAGAAAAGTCACTTTTTTAACCAGTCAGACAACTAAACAGTATGAGTAGACACTGTTTATACAGGTTGAAGTATTATTTCACACACTTTGCATTGCGTTGTGACTCCTCTAGGGCTTTAGCGAGCTCCCCTTTGGCTTCCTCTGCCTCTTTGGACACATTCTCATCATGTTCTTTCATAGCACTCAGTTCCCTTTTACAGGTCAAATATACACAAGGTTAATATGAACAAAAATACACTCAGCTGACTACTCATAGGTTGTATTCAGCTTACAAATTAAGCTTTGCAATGGAGCTTTTGAAGTGAATGATCTCTTCAGTGAGCCGGCGGTCTAGAGCCTTCTGCGCTAAGGTTTCTGTGTGCAGACCCTTCACCTGCCGTGGGATACGGTCGAGTAGAGCCACGTACCTCTCCCTGGACAAGTGGAAGAGAAAATGAGGTGACTCTGAAAAGAAAACTCAGAGGAAAAAACAGAAGTAAAACTATAATGGAGACCTGATCTTGGCAAGGAGTTGTCCTCTCTCTGCACATTCGATGCTGACCTGGCGAATCAGCTCGTGGAATACTATGTTGTAGATGTTCTGCTCGATTCGAACAAGGTCCAGTAAATTTTCAATCTGAAACATGATAAATATTCTATGAAGAATATATTTATTATATTTAGTCATGATTGTGTAAACCATTATTGTTAACATAAAAACCTGCTTAACAGGTTTTTTTCAATCAAAAACACTTTGATAGTGGCATTTTGGTGACTGTACAGTATAATGTAGTTGTGCAAATCTTCATTCTAAAGCATTCTATTTAGTTATAATTTGAAAATCACTATTGTTAGCAGCATTGGGCAAAGTTACTTTTAAAAGTAATGACTTTCAATATAGTTACTTCTTAAAAAGTAACTAATTGCATTACTTACATTACTTTTGTCATTATGAAAGTTACTTTTTAAAGTAATGCAATATTGAATTACTCCCTTCTACTAGTTACTTTTATGAAATGAATGCATTACATTACTTTTGCATTGCTTTTTGCTTTTAAAAGTAATGCATTACATTATTGAGTTACTCCCTAAAAAAGTAACTAATTGCATTTCTTTGTTAATTTTTATGAAAGTTATGCATTACAATACTTTTACATGCCATTACTATTTGTCATCACATCAAAGTTACTTTTAGAAGTAATGCATTACAATATTGAGCTACTCCCTAAAATGTAACTAACTGCATTACCTGCGTTACGTTTGTTACTTTTTGTCACATTTGTCATCACAAAAGTTACTTTTAAAAGCAATGCATTACAATATTGAGTTACTCCCTGAAAAGTAACTTATTGCATTATTTAGTTGCTTTTTATGACAGTAATCCGTTACATTACCAAAGTTACTTTTAAAAGTAATTAATTACAATATCGAGTTACTCCGTAAAAAAGTAACTAATTGCATTACTTTGTTACTTTTTATTAAAGTAATGCATTACATTACTTTTTTGTTACTTTTTACTTTTAAAAGTAATGCCTTACAATATTGAATTACTCTCTGAAAAAGTAACTAACTGCAATACTTAGTTACTTTTATGAAATGAATGTGTTACATTACATTTGCATTACTTTTTGTCATCACAAAAGTTACTTTTAAAAGTAATGCATTAAATATTGAGTTATTCCTTAAAAATAACTAATTGTATTACTTAGTTGTTTTTTGTATGACAGGAATCTGTTACGTTACAAAAGTTACTTTTAAAAGTACTTTACAACTTTACAATATCGAGTTACTCCCTAAAAAAGTAACTAATTGCATTACTTTGTTAATTTTTATGAAAGTTATGGATTACAATACTTTTATGTTACTTTGGCGTTACTATTTCATCGTGAAAGTTACTTCTGGAAGTATTGCATTACAATATTGAGCTACTCTCTAAAATGTAACTACATTACTTTGTTACTTTTTGTGAAAGTAATGTGTTGTTACTTTTGTTACTTTTTGTCATCACGAAAGTTACTTTTAAAAGTAATGCACTGAAGTTTTGAGTTACTCCCTAAAAAAGTAACCAGTTGCATTACTTAGTTACTTTTTATGAAAGCAATGTGTTACATTACTTTTATGGTACTTTTGCGTTAGTTTTTGTCATCACGAAAGTTACTTTTAAAAGTAACGCATTACAATATCGTGTTACTCCCTAAAAAGTAACTAATTCCATTACTTAGTTACTTTTTATGAAAGTAATGCATTACGTTGCTTTTGAGTTACTTTTAAACTTTTACATTGAGTTACAAAAGTAATGCCTTACAATATTGAGTTACTCCCTAAAAAAGTAACTAATTGCATTAGTTAATTTTTATGTAATTACGAAATATGCTTTACAATTTTTTTTATTACACTATTTATTTGTAGCATTATTTTCTAACTAACCTGCGAAAGCTCGGATAGCTCTTGAAACTCTTGATGGACACCTGCTTTTTCCAACATTTTGTCCATGACCTTCATTAACTGTATCACCTCAAGACGTCCACTTGGTTTCCTAGTGGTTGTTTGGAAATGATAATAAAAAAAAATATTAATGGAAATCATTTTAAAGAAATAAGAAAAGGTTGTTTAGGAATGATCATAAATATTTATAAATAACTAAAATATTAATACTATTAATAATATTTTTTAATAAATAAGAAAAACATACAGTATGACATACAAGTGGTTCTTTAGAAAATAAAATTATAAATAAAGACATTTGGTTTTGGTGGTTGTTTAAATGTTTAAAATAGCAATATTATTGTTAATAATAACTTTAGATAGATGGATAGATGGATGGATAGAGCAGCTCACATTGATGGAAAGACTCGTAGCTTCTGTTTGTCATCTTCTAGGAGAACTGTGAATTTGCTATAAAAGAAACAAACAAAAAATAGCACTATACTTGTTTAGCTGTGATACAACAGGACAGATGCTCTTACTGACCAAAGCTGACTGACTTACTCATCATAGCACTGCAGTCCCTTAAGGCCTTTGTTTTTTATGATATGATATTCTTCTGGGATTAATGTTTCCAGTGAACTCCCATCCTTCAACCCAAAAACAACAACACAAAGTTTGAACATACAAAAAAGCTTGAAGAACTTACCAGATTCAGGTTATTCTCCTGTCACTTGCCTTTTGATCTCCCTCAGTGCAGTTTCGTTCAGCCATTGGTGGAAGAGGCACTCGAGCATCACAAAGAAAGGATACATCTCTGTTCAGATTCAAACAAACACAGTGAGCTACAAAATGTCTCGGTGTGTTATGTATAATGTAATGTTACGTAAAATGATTCTTTCCAACCTTCCAGCTCCAGTCAGAGAGGTTGGCTGGTTGAGAAAGTATTGGTATTTCTTGCGTCTAGCTGGATGGTGCCACACTGCATCAGGGCGGTGTATTAAACAAAACTAGGAAAAGAGGTAAAAAAAAAAAAAAAAGCTGATTTATTGGAAACAGTTTAAAAAAAGAGAAAGGTAGTGAAGTGGCACAAACCTTGAAGTCCTTAGGAGTTTTGGTTAATCTGAGGGGTCCAAGTCGGTCTTGAGGACATGCGGTGGATGTTAAAGTCGTGAAAAGCTCGTCTGGAATCAAATCGTCACGCACTTGCAGGCTGCTTCTGTCTTTTACAGGTGTCCTCTCACTCACCTCAGGAAAATCTGTCACCACTAGACAGATGAATCACATTAAATAGATACAAAACATTGTATGTATATATATATATGTATATATATATATATATAAAATATGGAATGAATTAATGAATTAATTAATTAATAAATAATAATAATACATAATAATAATAATAATAATAATAATGCTGGGTTGTTTCAACCCAACTTTGGGCCAAATATGGATTAACCCACCTGTTGGGATACATTTTTTTATACATTTTTTTTTAACCCGACAAATGGGTTAGTTCATTTTTTTTTTTTAATAATAATAATATAGTATATCAATTCTGGCTAATATAAATGTTAAATCTGAATAAAATATTAATAAAGTAAATAAATATTGAGAATAAAATAATGTAGCAGGTGATATGGAATAATAAATAACTAAACAAATATTAAGATGAAATATATATTAAAATGAATTGACAAATAATGATAAATAATAATAATGGTAAAAAATTAATTAATAAATAACAGTTTGAAAGAAAGAAAGAAAGTAAGAAAGAAAGAAAAAGAAAAAATGAAAAAAAGGATGAATAAAAACAAAGGTAAATATTAAGAATAATTAAAAAAAGGTTTGTGATGTGGCTTTTAATATGTGGTATAAATGTTATGAATAACATTAAAAAGACACAGTAAAATAAATAATAATAAATAAATATTAAGAAATAAATATAAGAAAAACAGAAAAGTTTGTGATGTGGTGGTATTTAAATAAATAAACAAGTAAGTAAATAAAGTATTTGATGATATGGAATGAATAACTAATAAAATAATGTAGCTGATGTGGAATAATAAACAAATATTAAGATTAAATATATATTAAGATAAATTAAGAACAAAGTTGGACATTAGGCATCAATAAATGAATAAACAAGAATAATAATTGAAAGATTTTGTGATGTGGAATAAATAAATATTAAGAATAAAAAAGGTGAAAATAAAGGAATAAATGTATTAATATGCTTTTAAGAAAGAAAGAAAAAAGAAAGAAAAAAAAGACGAATAAAATCAAAGGTGGTGATTTTTGGCCTGAAAATAAATAAATGTTAAGAATAATTGATGTATTTATATAATGTATTATATAATATAATTTAAAAATGTAATATAAGATAAAATATAATATCTAACAATATAATATAATGCTGTATAATATATATATATATATATATATATAATGTATGTAAAAAAAAAAAAGGTGGTAGAATAGCTGATGTGGAATAATAAATAAATATTAAGATGAAATATATATTAAGATAAATTAAGAACAAAGTTGGTGAGTAGGCATCAAAAAATGAATAAATAAACAAGAATAATAACAGAAACAGTTTGTGATGTGGCATATATAAATAAATATTAAAAATAAAAATTTGGTGATAGATAGATATTAAGAATACAAAAAGTTTATGATTACGAAAGAAAGAAAGAAAGAAAGAAAGAAAGAAAGAAAGAAAGAAAGAAAGAAAGAAAGAAAGAAAGAAAGAAAGAAAAAGAAAGAAAGAAAGAAAGACGAATAAAAGCAAAGGTGATTATTTTTGGCAAGAAAGTTAATAACCATTAAGAATAATATAAGTTTGTGATGTGGCACAAAATGTTAACAGAAAAGGTTTATGATAAACATGTAATGGGTCAAATACTAAATACAAATATTAAAGTTGGTGGTGTAGCACGTCAAGACGAAAAAAAGTTGAGGTTGAAAAATTAAGATTAAGAAAGAAAACAGTAAGTGATGTTATTATTGCCACTAGATGATTGAGTCGACTCACTGTTGCTGACAGCAGCGCTCGATCGCTTCGTCCTGCGGCTCTCGGGTTTTGATCCAGCCGGGGGAGACGGGCTGCACACCGACATAGCTAATGAGACCGTCTAAACTCGCTGGACAATGTTAACAGATGAATAAAGACGCAAAGGCGCTAAAACGTTCAACTTTCTGCCGTTCTCCATGCTGTAGCGATACAGACGACGCAAAAAGTTTGGCTACCGCGCGAGTTGCTAATCCAAAACAGCAGCTAATAAAAGTTTGTTGCCATGGACGCGTCGCGTCTCTACGTAACTTTCCACAGTTACAGAATCACACTCGAGAGACTCTTCTGATGAACACAATACTTTAATAGTTCGTTTTTCTTCTTTCGCTAGCAGACGTTGCTTCCCTCTGGTAAAATTAATCATTTTTAAATATTCATAAGTTGCCTCATTAATAATTTAGTTCAATGATGCCATGGCAGCCAAACAAATGAGTTTGTTTAAGGTGTACATCTGAAAGAGAGGTAGAGAGAGCGCGACAAAGGTTGCTGGTTGCTTGTGTTTGTTATCGAAAATTTAAATGATTAATATAATTTTCTGTAATTTAAATAAAGCTGAAATAAAATAAAACAATGAAAAACTGAAACTTAAAAAGTTTGCGCAGTCAACTACCTCAAATAAATTGAAGTCAAATAAAATAGTTATACAGAAAAAAAGTAGGGCCTAATTAAAAGTATAACAGCACAACAAAATTAAATTAAACTTAAACTTAAATTAGTACAAAAACTGAAAATATTAAAATTAAAGCTACAATAATATAAGATATAATAATAATAGTTTTGTTTAAATAATATTATTTTATTTAAATAAATAAAATATAAAAAATAAAACAAATACAAATTAAAGCTACAACAACAACAACAACAACAATAATAATAATAATATAGTACAGCATTCTCGCTAATATAGATAGTTATATCTATATAGGCCAATATTAAAATGTAATATTATTTTGTTTAAATAACATTACTTTAATATTACTTTGTTTAAATAATATTATTTTATTTAAATAAATATACATTCTATATATATATAAATTAAAGCTACAACAATATTAGATATAATAATAATAATAATAATATAGTATATAAATTCTGGCTAATATAGATATATCTGTTATATATCTAAATGGCCAATATTATAGTTTAATATTATTTTGTTTACATAAACACAACAAAAATATAGAAATTAAAGCTATAATAATGATAATAAATAATAATAATAATAATAATAATAGAGTATATAAATTCTGATTAATATAGATAATGTAATCTGATGTAATCTGATACGCAACTTGACAATATTAAAATGAAATATTATTTTGTTTAAATAAATTAAAAGTAAACAAATAAGTTTAAGTACAAAAATTACTAAAGCTAAAACTGAAATATAAAACCCCAAAATAAATCTGAAAAATGTAAATTTGAATTAATATGAAAATTGAAAATAAACAATAAAAGTTACACTAATATTATATATAATATTATGTAATACTAATAGTAATATATAAATTCTGAGTAATATAAATAATGTTATAACTGATAAGCAAATATCCAATATTAAAATGTAATATTATTTAGTTTAAATAAAAAATAAAACATAAATAAGCTAAAACTGAAATGAAAATAAAGCTTTTTAAAATATATAAAACCTCAAAAATAAATGAAAATGACAACAGCACATAAGAAAATTAATAAAAGTTGAAAATAACAAATAAAAGTTACACTAATATATATAATATTATGTAATAATAATAATACAAAATATTAATAAATACTATATAAATACTACTAATACTAATCAGAAAGCGTATTATGGTTTCTAATTGCCATTTTTATTATTAAAATAAACATTTAATGATTAGTCATTTGAATAAAACACTAAATACTATATCATCCAAATTTGAGGTAAGGCTTTGCATCCACATGTCCATATTTTTATTATGAAAATTCCAGATAAAATACATTTTTATCTTAAAAATTGATTTCCAGCAATCAATTATTTTCAATAAAATCTGATATTCAGTCTATATATTTGAATGATATGCTCATTATCCCTGATAATCTAATACATACATATGTTACTCCAATTTTTGTCCTCTAATATACATGTAAAACTGGATTACATAAACAACACTTGAATGCAATACCCACTTGAATTTACGACATAACGAGAGAAAGACGAGTGTGCTTTTGCAGAGTTTGATCTGGAGGTAGCCGTGGATCTTAGTGCACTTCAGTCTCACTGGAGGATCTTGTGGTAGGGGTGTAGTTTGAGGGAAGACGTGAACGCGCGGATGTCTGTTATCCTGGTGGCTTTGGAGAGTATAGGCGAGGCGGGGAGGAAGGTGAGTTCGGACACATCCCCATATGAGGAAGTCTTCGTTTCTGTATCCTGAGACTCTGGGGCTGAACTGGATTGATTATCTCCATGGGTTTCCTTCTCTTTCTCTCCGAATCCAACCACCTGTTTGGATCATAAAGTGATTTGGTAGATGCTAACATGATCAACAGTTTAGTTGAATAGTTGTTATTTAGTTAGTAATGGCCATTTTCTACTCTCCCAATGATGGTTCAAAAAAAAGAATAGATTTAACAAATAAATAACATACATGTATACTTAGTTTTCTGCTGCTTGCGTGTCTGTGCTCCATGAAAAAAGATAGCATTTCATCTTTGGTGACATTCTTCAGGACTTCAATCTGTTGGGTGAAGCAACATGGTGACTGAAACATATCTAAAATAATGTAAAATAAAGAAAAGTAATATAAATGCACCAATAATATGAATTCATGCTGAGCCAAATATAAATAAAATAAAAATTGTATTTAATAAAAATAAATAAATAGAAAATATTTATTTTATAAACTACAAAAACCAAGGCATAAATAAATAAATAAATAAGGTTAGCATGTATAAGTAAATACATAATTAAAATAAATAAATAAATAATTCTTAAAACAAACACTTGATTAGGCATAAATATAGGAATAAAATAATATATATATAATTTTAACACAAAAGTTAGCAACGTGGCTATAATATATGAAATAAAATAAAAAGTAAAATATTAAGACTAATAAGTCTGGGTATGTGTAATAAAACACACAAACAAATAGATAGATAAATAAACAAAAACACTAGTTTTTCAAATAGAAATTTAGAAATAAAATATAATAATTTAAGTCTAACAAAAAAAGTAATGTTGCCTAAATATACTGTGTAAAATAAATTAAAATACTATATAAACACTAGAGTAAGATAAATAAACAAAAACTGGTGATGTGGCATTAATACAAGAATAAAATAAAATATATATTAATTTCTAATAAAAAAGTTAGCAACGTGGCATAAATATATGAAATCAAATAAAAATATTAAGACTAATAAATAAGGTTGGGTATGTGTTATAAATAAAACAAACAAATAGATAAATATCAAAAACACTGGTGATGTGGCATAAATCTAGAAAAAAAATATAATAATTGAAGTCTAACAAAACAGTTAGTAATGTTGCCTAAATATACTGTATAAAATAAATACTAAATACTAAAAAAATACTAAAAAACACTAATAAATAAGGTAGAGTACATGGAAAAAACAAACTAACAAACAAAAACTGGTGATGTGGCATTAATACAAGAATTAAATAAAATATATTTTATATTAAAAAAAATAATAATAAAAAAAATATTTTATTAAAAAAGTTAGCAATGTGGCATAAATATATGAAATAAAATAAAATAAAAACATTAAGACCAATAAATATGGATGGGTCTGTGGAATAAATAAATAAATAAATGCTATAACAAAAACACTGGTGATGTGGCATAAATATACTGTACAAAATAAGTTAAAATAAAATATTAACACTAATAAATAAGGTTGGCTACATCAAATAAAATAAAATAAATGTGGCATGATGTGGCATAAATATAGGAATAAAATGAAACATTCATTTTAACAAAACAGTCAGCAATGTGTCATAAATACATAAACTAAAAATATATAAGACTAATAAATAAGGTTGGGTATGTGGAATGAATGAATGAATGAATGAATGAATGAAGGAATAAATGAATACCAAAAGAAAGTGGTCATGTGGCATAATTATATCAATAAACAAAAAAAGTTAGCAACGTGGCATACATAAATAAAATAAATTAAAATAAAATATTATTACAAAAACATAAGGTTGGGTTCGCTGAATGAATGAATGAATGAATGAATGAATGAATTAATACATGCTGGTGATATGGCATAAATATAGAAATTAAATCAAATAAAATTACATCCAACAAAACATTAACATAAAATAAAATTAATATTAAGCCTAACAAAAAAAGGTTGGGTATGTGGCGTAGACAAATAAACAAACACATTTTTACAAAAATGGTTGGTAATGTGGGATAAATACATTTTAAGACTAATGAAAAATGTATAAATAATGTATAAATAAATCAATATGAATATTAACAAAAAAGGTGATGTGCAATAAATAAAACATATGAATCAAATAAATTAAAAACAAAACAAAAAAATAAAACCAGTCATATGAATTTAGGCATCTCATTATATGTATGAAAATGTATATATTGTACATTTTGAGACTTGCTAGATTACATTTAAAAAGTGTTAATAAATTAAGCAGGAGTAATAAAGAATATGAATATATGGAGCGATTTCTCACTTCTTTATTGAGCCTGTCAAAGACATACTGCTGCGTGACCACTTCAAACCAGTTCCTGTCCACTTCTTCCCCGAGCTGCGTGTCTTCACACTCCTTCAGCTTGATCAGGGCTGTCACTTGAGTTTGAAAAGCCTCGTCTGACAAGTTAACCATCTTCTCCCCAAAGCTGACTAGAAAAGCTTCAATTTTACCTTCCACAAAGTCAGTGCTACGAGGGTAAAATGCAAAAACAATACGTTATTGATATTCACAAAGAAAGCAGACTAGATAAACGTCTAGTTTTCCACATAAATCTTGCCTGAACTTGGTTGCCTGAGTCTCAACGGTAACTGAGAAGCCAAGGACACCGGAGGTGTTTCTGCAGGATGGGTACACTTGATACCTGATTGAGGAGTCAAACAAGATCCGTGTTGTAGAAGAAATACTTAGACATTGAAGGAAATTATGAAAGACGACGCTTTATAACTGACCCTAGAGTTTCCTTTGTCCTCAGGAAATCAAAGCAGGGTTCTTCCATGTGCATCTGATGAACACAAAAACAAGATTTTGAGAAAGGACCATCATGATACTTTTAGATCAAGCATCGATGAAACTCACCACAAGCAGTTCCATCAGCGTATGTTCCCGCAAGTTCTTCAACCCTGTCTGGAAACAAACAAACAAAACATTTTCTAAGTTTAAAGTTTGGTTTGTTTCTCACACAAAGCTGCTAAACCGTATGAGAAGATCTGAAATACAGCACTTGAGACACATGGGCTGCCAACTGAGCATTACCTGATAGTATACTGTGACTTCGGAGTTAGCGTCCGCTTTATTGAGGGACTGGACTTTACATAAGTGGTGCGTCTGTGGTAACTCAACCACTTGAAACAGGACAGGAGGTTCAGCTGGAGGAGGTTTATACTGGAGTTTACTGTAAAACACCAGGATGTTGTTTTTGTTAGTAGATAAATTACATGAAAGATATGAGCATAAAAAATTTCTAAAATATACAAACTTTTTGTAAGTATAACATTTTGTGCAATATAAAGTGATTTTACTTTATTACCTAAATATAACCCTTAAATGTCAGCCGTTACCTCAAAATAAACAAAAAATTATTTTATAATATATTAAAAAAATAACTATTGTAAGTTTAAGTAAATTGAATAAATACAGTTTTATTGTATTATTTTACCTCCAAAAAGTAATGTAACACCCATTACATGTAACGTGTTACGGAAACATTAACAGTTTTATTAATAAAATATGTAATATGAACTTCTGGAAATAAAACTTTTTCTAAGTAAAACTTATTGTAATTAAATAAATCAAAAGTAATTTGAATGACTTGCAAAAAGTAACTTGATCATGTAACATGCATTACATGTAACACGTCACCGCAACAATAACAAAAATATTTGATAATATATATAAACTATTGTAAGTATACATTCTTATACGTAAATTGAATAAATAAAGTTTTATTTTGTTATTTTACCTCCAAAAAGTAACTTCTTGTAATTAAATAAATGAAAAGTGATTTTATTTAGTTATTTTACCTCCAAAATGTAACTTGATAACATAAAACGCATTACATGTAACATATTTTTTTAAATAAAATACATAAAATGAACTTTTGCAAGTATAACGTTTTCTAAGTAAAATTTTCTATTTAAATAAATGAAGTTATTTTATTTAGTTATTTTACTTGCAAAAAGTAACTTAATATTGTAACATACATGTAACACACTACCAAAAGATTGTTTTATAAAATATATAAATTAGTTTATTTTTAGAAAATATAGAACTAAACTGAATAAATATATATTTTTTTATTAGTGCACTTCAGATTATATAATGTAAAACATTTACATTATACTTCTATTATATCATATCTAACGAACAGAAGAAGTAGTCAACTCACTCTATAAAATACTGCAAAAATTCCTTGGATTCCTGTTTGTGCAGAAATTGTACAAAAATGAGTGATTACAGTGTAAATACATGCTTAAAATGAAACAAATCATCAAGACTCACAGCAGTTGTGAAGTTCCCTTGGACGAGTCCTTCAACGAATAACTCGGCCTTGAAGTGATTCACAAAGTCCATAAGATCAGTCACACTGAGGTCTGCCATGATAGCTTCATACTTCTGCATCATAGACCAGCGATGGTGCTCCAGGATCTGCAGTCGAACATCTCTGAAACGCAAGAAGTCAGACTTTACCTGCATCAAATAATGCAGATCACTGTGGTGTAAAATCTGTTACTCACTTTCCAAGTCGATCTGGTTTAATGAGAATGATGTAGTAGGTTTTCTTTAGTTGCTCAATGAACATGCTAAACACATTTGGAGTGGCGCTGAAGTCAGCCAGCTGGTCTACAATCAGGTTCAGAAGCAGCTAAAGGATTAAATAAAGAAGATTTACTAGCAGAATTAGTTTGTTCAAATTAATGTTCAGTTTCAGACAGAAGTTACTATACAACTCACAGGCAGTTTGTGGTTGAATCCTTTGAGTCTGATGAACAAGCCGTGGTCTCCAGGAACTAACATATACTCCAGCTGAGCCACTTCTGCGTCGTATGCTGGCTCCGCCAGATTATGAGCCAGAATATTCACAAAGAGATCAAACAGGACCAGACTGGGAGGGAAAAAAGGAAATTTTTTGTGGAACATGCAATATTTTCGCTAAAGAATAAAAAATATTTAGTTCTTTTTTATTTGTACTTTTTTCCTCTGAATTACGACTTTACATCTCGCATTTCTGTTTACTGTTTTCGTCTCTGAATTCCGAGTTTACGTCTCGCATTTCTGTTTTCGCCTCTGAATTTCCAGTTTACATCTCGCATTTCAGTTTTTTTCTCTGAATTCCAAGTTTACGTCTCGCATTACTGTTTTTTCTTTGAATTCTGAGTTTACGTCTTGCATTTATGCTTTTTTCTTTGAATTCCGAGTTTACGTCTCGCATTACTGTTTTTTTCTCTGAATTCCAAGTTTACATCTCGCATTACTGTTTCTGAGTTTATATCTTGCAATATTAACTTTTTCTGAATTCTGAATTTACATCTTGCAATTCTGTTTTCGTCCTCTGAATTCTGAGTTTACATCTTAAATCTCATTTATATCTCACATTTCTGTTTTTTTCTCTAAATTTTGAGTTTACATCTCACATGTTCTTTTTCTGTAATATTTTTTTATTTCCGCCACAGAATAAAAAATAAAAAAAGGTAACTGCGACTTTTAATCTCACAGTTCAGACTTTTTCTCACAATTTTAAACTTGCAATTCTCAGAGGAAAGTCATACTGTAATTGCAAGACATTCTGTAAACTTTCTGTTTTGCAATTATGAGTTTACATCTTGCAATTCTTTGTTTATATCTCACAATTATGATTTTTTCCTCAGAATTCTAAATTTAAAATCTTGCAATTCTGTATTTATTTTTTGTTTCTGCCACAGAACAGAACATAGACTTTTGTCTCACAACCGTGAGTTTATATCTCTCAATTCCAACTTTTTTTCCTTGGAATTCTGAGTTAATATCTCACAATTATTTTTTTTTCTGAGAATTTTGAGATGTGAAAAGCCGCAATTACCTTTTTTCCATAAAAAAATCCATAAAATGTTTTTGCATTTTAACAGTAGAAAGCAATGGAAAGAATGGGAGAGAATTCTGAATTAAATTTGTTTGTTGAACAACTCACTTTTTAGGAGATTCCTGTATAAATGGTGTCAGCAGCTGGAAACGTGCATAAGCTACCGGAAAATACAGACATAATGACATAATTATGTATATTACATAGTGTTTTTTCTTAAGTTTGTCCCATTATCAAGGTACAGTACTGTACCTTTGGGTATCTTAAACTTGCTGTCTTTTCTAAACCAGAGACGGCCTCTCTCGTTGTCAATTATTTTGACTGGGAAATCCGTGTCAGGACAGTCTGATGTCTTCAGGGTGAAATCTGTGGCTGTGAGCGAATAAGAACAGTCGTGAAAAACTGTGCAAAGACAAGGACGAACAGTCATTAAATGGAATGGGATTGAAACTGACCTATAAACCTGTTCTCAGATGGAAGGTGAAGGTCCGGGTTCAGCTGGAAATCTCCAGCCCAAAGATCATGGTACTCTTGTGGAATATCTGTGTAAGCCGAACACTTCATTATTAAATATTCGATATTACAATTTAATTTAATAAACAAATAATTTAAATTATTATTATTTTTTTTTTTTATCAGCTAACAGCATATGCCATAATTTTAATATCAAGCACATCTTAAAATAAAACCAAACTTTTCCCATATCCTTTGTGGTGGATTACCTTCAACACTGTACTGCGTTCCAAACCACTTCTCCTTTAGAGGACAGAGCCCATCATGCTCGGGTGACAGCAGTAATATGTTAGCCGTCGCTGGAGTCAAGAGTGTCAAAGCAGCTGAGATGACCTTCAACCACAGATATATCAGATTAAACATTAGAAGCACATAAACTGTTTAGCATTGTAAACTCAGTCCAAATGCCATGCCTCTGGATTGTATTCAAACATCAGCTGGTCTCCACACAGGAAGTCCTCTTTTGGGAAAAGTTGCATGTTTTCACAAACGTTCGCAGCAAACTCAATTGGCTCTGTCTGGATTAAAAAACATAAATATGAGAAATGAAGCTCTGCATCTGTTCTATATATGATTTTTGATGACTTCACATCACCTGCTCCTGATAGTGAAACTCGTTGGCTTCAATTTTCTGGATTTCTTCATAAATCCTAAAAAAAGGCAACAAGAGAGTGTTGAGTTTCAAATGTTACAAATGTAAATTTTATTTTCAAATTAAATTGATAATTAAATGTTATTAAAACAAATAAAAACTAAATAATAACATAATAAAGATTTACTTTATAAATAAATTTCAATATGGTTTTATTACTATTATTATTATTATTATAACAATAATAAACAACAATTTACACATTTTATATTTTTATTTTTAAATACACATAAGAAAATAAATATATATGAAATAAACAATAACAAATAAATTGTAACTTAATAAAATGTATAATTATAATAATTTCTAAAGTACATCCGAACAATAACATTTTATAAAGTATTATTATTTTTACGTTACAGTATAGATTGATTATTTATATGAATAATTAAGTAAAACACATAAACACACACATAAAATTAAGTGATTCAACTTTTCTAATAATTTATAATTTAGAAAGTACATATGAAATACACAGTGAACAATAACATAACAATAACAAACAAGTATTATTATTTTCATGTTAAATGTTAGTATAGATTGATTATTATAATGAATAAAAAAGTAAAAGCCATAAAATTAAGTGATTCAATATTTCTATCATTAATATTTACATTTTGTAATATTATTTTTGTATTTATTTATTTATTCGTTCAATCATTCATTCCTAATTTTTTTTTTGTAGCATTTAAAATTAATTTAGGTTTAATTTAATTAAGTATGTTATTATTTATTTATTTTAAGTACAATGACCTGATTTCATTTTTAGTATTTTAATAATATAGAATTTTAAAATCAGCTATAAAATGATCTACATCAGCCAGAATAACCGTATAACTTTTTTTAAAAATACATCGATAAAACTATAATACGTTTTTCATACAGCAGCAGGCTGTAGGTTTCTAATGTTTAAAAAAGAGAGGTTACAATCTTCTGATTCCCACCTCTGCTGAGGTCCAATGGACTGAAGCATCTTCAGATACTGGAAAACTATATGAATAACCTAAAACCACAATAAAACATTGCATTATTAAGGTTTAAAGTAGAATGAAATGATTCAAACCGGATAAAACTGAGTAAACATAAAGGGTTTTTCAGACCTGGAAGAAGTTCTGGAAGCCCTCGTCGCTCAGACTGATTGAAACACTGAAGATGGAGTAGGTGGTGTTCTGATCGAAACCCGACTCACTGTTTCCTCCAAACAGAGCCAGAGCCCAGCACCTTCACATGCAGAGCATCTCTTTAATCCAAACCCACTCATTAATGTTCAGTTTAATTATTAAAGTATGAACAGAAAACCAAACTCACTTCTTTCTGAGTAAAGACAGTACACTTCCAGCTCCTTCATGACCAAGCAGCCAGGAAATGTAGTGTAGTGGTTTCACTCTACATCCCATCACATACACACAAACACAAACATATTTTAGTGTCATTAGCACAGTGCAGACTTGTACTATTACACTGTGTTGTCTTGGTTTTGAAGCTTGGTGGACACCAGCATCTTAGCCTCAGCAGGGTAAGACGCGTTCACATGCTGGATAGATTTTGACAGCTGTCGGGATGCGTTACTGACCTGTAGTGCTTGCCCTGAGGTGGAAGAGCCCAGCTGATGGTCAGTGCATGAATCTTTCGCACAGGCACCACTGTAAATGCCACATGTAGTTATGAAAGCTTCCAAACACCCATTTCAATTCATGAAACACATGAGCAGACTGAGATTTGAGAGGCACTGAATCATATAAATAAAGATTAGTATGATAAAGATTTAGTATGAAATCAGTATGATGTTCAAATGTTCAATGCTGACATGTAAATAAATGTGGTTTCATTTTAATGTTTACATGTAATTCAAATAAATAAAATATAATAATGAACAAATATGATTTAATATTAAGCTACACATTAAATTAAATAATGAATTTATAATTAATAAATTATTATTATTATTATTATTATTATTATTATTTAATTGTAAACATTAAAAAATGATTAATATTGCTCTGCTTTGTATTATTATTTAAAAATAAAGCAATAACAACAATGTATTATAAATATGCTACAAATGTATTTGTATTATCATTATTATTTTAAAAAATTTGTTACGAATATGTTACAAATGTAAATGATATTTTCAAATATACATTTGAAAAATAAATATTAACAAAACAAATAAAAAGAAAATAACACAGTAAAGATGTAAAGATGTATTCCCATATGGTTTTAATATTAATGTTATTAATATTATTATTTAATTGTAAATACTTAAAACAAGATTAATATTGCTCTGCTTTGTATTATCATTATCATTAAAAAAAAACAACAACAACAAACTGTTACAAATATGTTACAAATGTAATTATTATTATCCTTTGTTTTAAATATTAAATATTATTACAACAATTAAAGATTGACTTTATAAAATGTATTATTACTATTAGTAGTAGTATAAAATTGTAAATATAAAAAAAATATTAATATTGCTTAGGTTTGTATTATCATTAGTATTTATGAAAAGAAAACAATTTGTTATAAATATGTTACAAATGTAAATTTTATTTAACATACATTTGATAATTAAATATTAATAAAACAAATAAAAATGAAATCATAACAAAACATAGATTTCATTTATAAAATGTTTTCCAATATGGTGTTGTTATAATAATAATAATTTTAATTATTATTATTTTATAACAACAATTTACAATTACTTTTATTTTTAAAAATACCTATAAGAATAAAAAAACTAAAAAAAACAAACGGTAACTAAATAATTATTTACTTAATACAATTTAGAAAAAGTATATAATAATTATATTATAATTATTAATCATTAATATATAAAATGATTATATGAAAATATCAAGTTTTAAACTAAAATTGTTTATAATATCAATTATTATAAATTATAATAATTTACAATTTATAACGTACATATGAACAATAATATATTTTATAAAGTATTATTATTTTTATCATATTAAATGTCAGAAAAATAGATTGATTATTTAGATTATTCTTTTATGAAAAAAAATACAATTACATTACAAAATAAATAAAAAGATTTCATATTTAAATTAAATATTATGTCATATATTATGTACTAAATATTAAATAAAACATTTAAAATAATATTTTACCTTAAATTAATGATCAAAATGGCTTTTAAAACTGACGTAATCTATGAACTAGAAAATCCAATGCTACCTCTGTAAAGCTTGTTGAAATCCGGAGTATCAAACGGATCCTGAAGGTCTGAAAAATCCGCCTGTGGCTGACCACTGTGAAAATAACCGAAAAGAAAAGACATTAAAATAAATCCTAGGCAAGACAGAAATATGGAAAAACAAGGCTGTTTAACATACATACTTGTTTGGGATCTTAATAAAGATCTCTCGCACCCATTCTTCCATAGTATCAAGTGTTTCTATCAGTATAAAAAGTCCAAAATTAGCCCCTTCAGTGTAAACATGAGGTTTTTCATGCATATAAATTCACACACAAATGATTTATTCTCACTACCTTTGGACTGCACAGCAAGCGTCATGTAATGAGCAGAATAATACCTCCTCCAGAACTCTCTCAGACGCTCATAAGTGTTGATATTCTTCTCTTTGGGTTCGTTTTTTAGCGTCTGAGCGTTTCCTGGTGAAATACACAGAGACAAATATCATGACAATCATTCTCTTGTTTGACATCTCAAAACGTTATGTCTATGTGAGTAACATGGACTGACCCCAGAAGAACTTGCTCATCGGATGACCGGCTTTTGCTAGACTTCCAAACAGCATCTCTTTGCGATTAGAGTCTAATGGCTGGGCCATCTGGTACTCTGTTAACAGTTTTAGACAATTTAGATCAATTACATTACACTATTTAAAGGAACAGTTCACCTAAAAATGAAAGAAAAGCATGTTTCTTCATCAAAGCAATTAGAGAAATTCAGCATTGCATGACTTGCTCACTAATGGTTCAACTGCAGTGAATGGGTGCCGTCAGAATGAGAGTCCGAACAGCACATAAAAACATCAAAATAATCCACTCTTTTACATTTCGGATGGCCTGAGGGTGAGTACATTTTCAGCAGATTACTTCCAGTGGATTACTTTTTTCATCAGTTTACTGACCGCTGTCGACGGCCTCCACCTCCCTGTTAACCGCATCTGGAATCATCAGGGGACAAATGAAAAACTGCGCCCACCTGTGGACAAATGATGCAAATATGGATTATTAAAGGCACAGTTCACCTTAAAATAAAAATGGGATTGATTACTGAATATTTAGCTCACCGATCTAGTGCTTCTCTGAGGTGCTTTCTTTGAACATCGAACTTGAAGATGGTCCGCTCACAGTCTGTGGAGGCGTTGTCACTTCCTCCGTGTTTTTTCAGGAAAGAATCAAAGCCATTTTCAGTTGGGTACTTCTCGCTGCCCATGAAGACCACTGGGATTTTGAGAAAAATAGATAATGTGATTCAAAAGAAGGTAAGAATATTAAATGTAAGAATAAAATGAATATCAATCAACGCACTGTGTTCAAGGAAATGGGCGAGACCAGGTAGATCCGCAGGGTCACTGAAGCTTCCCACACTGATACAGAGCGCAGCTGCGGACTGAGATAAGATATGAGATATTTTTCAGAATCAGAAAGAGCTTTTTCGCCAAGTATATATAGAAAAATAAATAGAGAAATAAATAAGTGGTATGTATAGTTGTGCTATAGATGATAGAGTGGAATAGAATAGAATAGAATAGAAGGAGATACAGGGATGTATTAGGATCTAGGTGGTAATAAATAAATATAAGGTTATTGCACATATTTTTATTGCACAATGGAGGGAACATTTAGCTGTTCATAAGGTGGATTGCCTGGGGGAAGAAACTGTTCTTGTGCCCGGTTGTCCTGGTATTTTTTATATTATATATCTATGAAAATGAAGTAACCATAAAGCACTGACAGTTACCTGTTTCTCTGAACGGCAGTTCTTCTTCAGTGCTTCACTGCATTTGTTTACACTGTTGCTGTCTTCATTAGTGCTCTCACTGTCACTTTCACCTTCCTCTTCCTCTTCTTCTTCGAAAACTGGCTCTCTGTTACTTTCTGACTTGGTGAGGTCTGATATGAGTAGCGCTTTGAGTCCATTGCTCAGCTCAATGTACCTGAAAAAGTTTATTTACTTCTTGTCAGAAAATAAATAGTATTAAAAATTACATTTTATTATTATTATTATTATTATTTAAGAATAATAACAAAACAAACAACATTTCAATAAATAAATTTAAAATAAACATGCAATTGATTTTAAATATATATATATATATATATATTTGAAAGTATAATTAAATATAAATAAAACTAAAAATAAAATAAGTAGCTACAAAATAATCAATTACCTGATAAAATGTATTAAAATAGGCTTTTAATAATCATAATAAATTAGTTAATAAATCCTAAATATTAAAATTTAGTTTTCAAATATATTTGGTAATATAATTAAATATAAATAAATAACTTATATAATACTAAAAATTATGTAATGAAAAAAATAACTATTAAATTAATAATTTACTGTTTACAAATCATTAAAATATGCAAAAATATATTTATAATATGTATACATTTTCTTTTCAATAACACAATAAAATACAAATGAAGTAAATAAGAAAATAAAATAACTGACTTATTAAAATATGCTTTAATATTTATAATATTTATAAATGTATTTTTAAATAAACATTCGATAATGTAATTTAATACAAAGAAGAAACTAATAATAAAAAACAAATAGCTAAATAATATACTGTTTAATAATTTAAAAATAACAAAGTGTATACTTTTAGTCTTAAATATACATTTTATTTTAGAATTAAATATAAATTAAAGATATTAAATTTAATTTCAAAATCATACAAAATATACTTCATGAAATATTTCAAGATTTATATTTAATACTTATATATAATAAAAACAACAACAATAATAATAAATAAAAATAGGTGAATTATAATATATTTCATATAATCACTGATGATTTGATTATAATCAATTACCTGATAAAACATATTAAAATAGGCTTTTAATAATAACAATAACAAATAATTAAATAAACAACAACTACAATAATCTACAAATATTGCAATTTTGTATATTTGAAATTATAATATCTGAAATGATTATAATTATAATATTATTTGAAATTATTATATGAATAAATAAAAAACTTACACAATAAATAAAAATTAACAAAATAATAATTTACTGTGTAAAAATCATAAAAATATGCACTAATAATGTTTATAGATTTATTTTCAAAATAATACAATAAATACAAATTAAATAAAGAAAGAAATTACATTTTAAATGTAGTCAAATATGCTTTAATATTTATAATTTTATTTTCGAATAAACATTTGATCATGTAAATAAATATAAATAAGAAACTAATAACAAAAACAAATTCATGATTTACTATGTGTTTAATAATAGTCTAAAAACTTTTTTTTAAATATGTACTTTTTGTCTTAAATATACATTTTGTAATATAATTAGGTAAAAGAATTAGGTAAAAAAATAAATAAAAGAAATGCAAATTAATATCAAAATCATCATTATCTTTACAAAATGTCCTTCATAAAATATTTCAGTATATTTAATACATATATATATAATAAAAATAACAATAATATACGTGAACCATAAAAATATATTTAATCTAATCAATTAATAATATAAAGTAATATATATTATTAATATAACTTTTCAGTTCTATTATAATATTAAAAAATACATTGAGAAAATATTTGAACAAATACGTATACCTTACTATTATTAAGCATACTATGTCTTAGGTTACCTGTATTTTTTGGGGTCGCTTGGTGATTTGTTTATTATCGGGTCACTTTGATCCGATTCTCCGGCTCCGTCAGTTTCAGTTTGGGAGATTAACGGTTCGGTTCGGGCTGGTGGAGGTTCTCCGCTCTCTGGACCGGACACTTCGCCGGCAGATCCACCGGAAGTTTTAGCCTTATTCGTCTGGGGCATTTTGACTCAAACACTCTGCATATAACAACACAAACCCGTCAGACAGTATCCAAACACAGAGGTACAGTAGATTTAACATGATTTACACCTGTCACGAATACATTTACGCCCTCTACTGTATTAAAACTACAGTAGCTACTAACGTTAATCTCTTTCAGGAACTGCAATAAGACAACAGTAAAAAGGTTTTAATAACCCTTACTTCTGCATACATTTATACTTACGTTTCTGTTGATGATGGGATTACGGATGTTACACAGACGTCAACGCTCTTCATGAGCACGGCTAATACACCGACAGCTCATTGGCTGATAGAACATGGCATAAAAAAAACAAGAACTAATCTGATTGGTGGAGACAACCAGCGCTGGGATTAATGAAAGATATACATTGAATTTAGGAACAGGTTTATCTGGTTCTCAAATCACCCTTCAGCCTTCAGTGTTGTCGTTAACTGAAATTAAGACTATTAGAAACAGTTTTCGGTTATTGAAATAAAGCCGAAATTAAAACTAATAATTTTACTTAAGAACCTGCAGTTGTGGTATTTATTAAAGTTAAACAACAACGAAGCTATATGGAAATATGTAAATAAATAAATAAGTCAAAAAAAATTAACTAAAATTAAAAGTGAAAATATAAAAATAAAACGCTATTCACAATATTACAGATAGGCTATTCGTTTCTTAATATGAGTCCATTCATTTTTTTCAAATGAAGAATAAGGATACTGTAATTAAAGTTCTTTATTTTGGTGAATTTTGAGTTTTTAAAGATTTCATATATATAGTATACACTACCAGTCAAAAGTTTTTGAAAAGTAAGATATGTAATGTTTTTTAAAGAAGTTTCTTCTGTTCACCAAGCCTGCATTTATTTGATCCAAAGTACAGCAAAAATAGTACAATTCTGAAATATTTTTACTATTTAAAATATCTGTTTTCTAACTGAATATATTTTAAAATGTAATTATTCCTGCTAATTTTTAGCATCATTACTCCAGTTTTTCAGGTTTCTTTGACAAATAGAAAGCTCAAAAGAACAGCATTTATCTGAAATCTTGTTACATTATAAATGTCTTTTTTATTAAATATAATATAAATTCTTTTTTATTTCTTTTGATCTATTTAAATCATCCTAGCCAAATAGAAGTATTCATTTCTAGAATTTTTTTCCAAAAAAAAACAAACAAAAAAAAAAATATATATATATATATATATACTGACTCCAAGCTTTACAAAAGCTTTTTATTTAAATTACATTCTGATATTTGGATCTTTATATTCATCAAAGAATCTTGAAAAAAAAATACTTAACTGTTTTAAATATTGATGATGATGATAATAATAATAATAATAATAATAATAATAATGTTTCTTGAGCAGCAAATCAACATATGATGATTTCTGAAGGATCATCTGACACTGAAGACGGGAGTAATGATGCTGAATATTAGCTTTGGTCAAAGGAATAAATTACATTTTGAAATATATTCTAATAGAAAGCACTTACTTTAAATAGGAAAAATATTTTACAATATTACTGCTTTTGGATCAAATAAATGGAGGCTTAGTGAGCAAAAGAGAATTCTTTAAAATAAAAACCTAAAATTAAAGATCATACTGTCCTGGCCATCAGCATAACATACATACAATGACAGACGTGGCACGTAAATATTAGCCTTATTATATGTGATTTGTGCTTTTATTGTTACAAATTGCATCTAAAAGTAACATTCACAACTGTACAATCACTGTACGCCCCAGTGCAAATTGTCTACAAATCAAAATACACTGACAGCAAAGGTACACCTATATATTCCAGCAGCATAAAAATAAATATCTACTCAGGAAAACGAAAAGTAGCCTATAACATCTGAATTAAAAATATCTCATTTGGAATAATCTCGACTATAGTTACATAAAACACTCATACGTCACTTGATAAAAATCCAAAGTAGATTATACATACACGAACCCACAAGGATTTGCTACAAGTTTCTGAAATATAAAGACATCCTGGCACGAGTTCACAATATATCTTGACGTTCCGCTCGATGATTCGAGCAAAGAATAAAGTCTCTCGAACGTCACCTGACTATGAAATGTGCTGATTGTGTTCAGGTCTATTATTACACACAACTGTTACATGTGGTTTCTGACAATACTAAGTTTAACATGAATTTAATATCATATTTTTGTGTAAGACATTAATTTTATTTTGCGTACCTAATCATGAAGTACTCTCTCTTAACATAAAGATAGCATAAGCAAGTGCTCATATTCTCAAAACACGTGCCAGCAGTTAATAGATGGAGTCCAACATACAATGTGCATCTGCTTCTGATCCAATCAAATCAAATCAGAGCATCGAAACCACCCTGAAAACTGCATAATGGCCATTTTGCAAAAGTCTGAGTTTATTTTTGTGCCTTTTAACAAAATATCCACCATTTTACCTTCACTAACAGGATAGTTCAATCATTTTGTCATCATTTACTCATCCACATGTTGTTCCAAATCTGCATTATCCAAAAAGTTGACGGCAGCCATTCACTTCCATAGTATTTTCTTCCATACTACAGAAGTCAATAGCTACCGTCAAATGTTCGGTTAACAACAGGTAAAAAACAACAACTCATAAAACAATGACTAAACAATGACAGAATTTTTATTTTTGGGTGAACTATCCCTTAAAAGTACTCATATACTACACTCAATATATAATTCATAAGATTAGCAAGATTGTGCCACAACAGATTGTGTTTTTTAAATCTAGTTTCGGCAGTGAACACTGAAGTTCTGAAAGCCAAGTAGTAGTTTTTGTGCTTTATTCTAGTCCCTGCTTTGAGTTTCCTATGGACTGATTAAGTTAGAAGTGTACTATTATTACTGAACTACTTCACGTGTTTGACAGCTACAAACGAACAAGGGTGCGTTTCCCGAAAGCATTGTTAGCCAACTGTGGTCGCAAGTTCTTTCATTACCAACGTAGTTCACAGATTTGCTGTTTCCTGAAACCATAGCGCCCAAGGAACATTTGCAAACAGCATCAGCAAACAGCGATTATGTTAACGGCATAGTTTTTTGTTAGCATTCTTAGTTTTTTGTATGTATATTATCGTGTCAACAATAAACGCTCTTCGGCGTTTTCGAAGAGTGCACTTGTGCATAAATGCGAATGGAAACCCTGGAGTGAGCATGACATAAATGCAAACATGCAATGCACTGTACATCAAATAAAAAAAAACCGAGGATGTTACGTTTGTAGAATCTCATCGTTATTATGTTGTGATGAAGTTAACATGATTTAAAGCAATTAACGGCATTCTGTTCTATGAGTAAAATAACTATAACTATAACCCATAAAATCAATCAATTAGCATTAATACATTTTTACTCCACTACCTGTGCTTGATGTCATTAACGACAATCCTATATTGTTGAACCATGTTAAAATGATGAAGGTGCAACAATTTCCAAAAACAGTCATCACTAGCTAGTTCTAACGATGCATCGTATTATGAAACGCACCCCAGATCGGTTCCGATCGCCAAATAACAGAACATCAAACCAAACAACATCGGATCCGCTGCTGATAAGTTGGCATATTAGTCGAGATGGAAATCAGCAACAATTTTGAGGTAGCTGGGGTGGCTTATCAGTTAGCCGGGTGGTTTTGGCACCGGTGACCATGGATGGATCCGTATCGACTCTCTCGGACATCTTCACGCAGATGATGTCGACTAAGCGCTCGAATACTTGTCTGACGTTGATGTTCTCCTTGGCGCTGGCTTCGTAGTACTCAAACCCTGCAAGGAAGTATTTAAAGAAGTCAGATTGAAAACCAATTAATCGGATGAAAGACTGGAAACATAACTTACCTAATTGGTCGGCCAAGTGTTTGCCCTTCTCAAAAGGCACCACCCTTTCCTCATCCATGTCACATTTGTTCCCCACTAATATCACCTGAGCGTTATCCCATGAATAGGTCTTAATCTGTGTTGCCCTGAAATGAAAGTGCATTTATGTCATAAAACAGGAGTGCCCAAACTCTGTCCTGGAGAGCTGGTGTCCTGCAGAGTTTATCTCCAACCTCAATTAGACACACCTGAATGAGCTCTTTAATCTCTTACTAGGCATACTAGAAACTTACCGGCAGGTGTGTTGAGGCAAGTTGAAGCTAAACTCTGCAGGACACCAGCCCTCCAGGACCAAGTTTGGGAACCCCTGTCATTACTTCACCAGTAGATAAAACATTTGGATTCAGGAGTAAAGCTGCTCACCAGTCCTGCACTGCATTGAAGGACTCTTCATTTGTGATGTCGTACATGAGGATGAAGCCCATGGCTCCTCTATAGTAAGCTGTAGTTATAGTTCTATACCGCTCCTGTCCTGCTGTATCCTATAGACAACACAGAAAATCATGAAAGAGCACAGATTTATAGGGATAGTTCACCTAAAACTGACAAATACCCCATGATTTATTCACCCTCAAGCCATTCTAGGTGAATATGACTTAATTTTTTCAGACGTATACAATCAGAGTTACAGAATCTCACAAAAGTGAGTACACCCCCTCACATTTCAGCAACCATTTTAATCTTCTCAAGGGACAATACTATAGAAATGAAACTTGGATATATTTTTATATATTTTTATTTTTGTCAAAATAGCTGGCAAGAAAAGTGAGTACACCCTAAGTGATAACATCAGTATGTTGTTTAACCATGCAAAGCAATATGTCTTATTCATCATGTTTATGATTTTGTCTGCTTGACAGGACCATACAAAGTTGTGTATCTTGTATTAAAGCAGTTCAAATTTGGTGCTTTATGTACAATTCTCTCATACTGACCACTGGATGTTCAACATGGCACCTCATGTCAAAGAACTCTCTGAGGATTTGAGAATTAAGTTTGTAGCTCTAAATTGTTGGCTCTAGCCAAGGCTATTAGAGGTTCAGTAACACCCTGAAACAAAGTTAAACTATAGTGGTCAGAGTCATACACTTCCAAGTTGGGTTCCAGGCCTTGCAAGGGTCGATCAACAAAGTTGAGTACTCGTTTTGTGTGTTAGACGCAGAACCTGGCTTCAAAAAACAGATGCATGAGCACTGCCAGCATTGCTTTAAAGGTTGCAGAAGTAGACGGTCAGCTTGTCAGTGCTCAGACAATACACTGCACACTGCAACAAGTCAGTTTGCATGGGCATCGTCCAAGAAGGAAGCCTCTTCTGAAGCTGGCTCACAAAAAAGCCTGCAAACAGTTTGCTGAAGACAACCTGTCCAAGAGCATGAATTACATGAGAGTGGTGTTTCAGTGGACGACGTAGGATGTAGGTAGGGCTGGGCGAATTGGCAAAAAATGTAAATCTTGTAAGTACCCATTTTTTTTAAAGATTTTTAACTAATCAATTTAAAAATGTAACTACAACATGATTCAAATAACGTTTTAAATATGGACTTTTGTACAAAAAAAGCATTGATTCACGAAAGGCCTTTATTAACTTCCCGGAGTCATGTGGAATACTTTTCACGATGAATGGAAGCACTTGTTTGGGCCTAAAGCTGCAGTCCATAACTTTTTGGTTACAAATTATACAAAATAAATTTTTGAGCAAGTACATAACCAGCCAGTGTTCAAAACTATCGCCTTACTTTAGCCCGATTCACAATGGTTAGCTTATGATACAGAAATGCTAATACACACTACATGCACATAGTTGTGCAATGCTGATGTTGTTAACATGAACAATTTGAGAACAAAGAATAACATAACTTGCTAGTTTGATATGATATGAGATGTGATATGAGATAACCAATCGTTAGATTTAAACACCTGTAGCGTTTTTCCTCAGTTGGTCAGAACAAAAGTTTTAGACTTGTTACTTACTCTTAGATGACAATATCCGGAGAAAATTCTTAATTGGGCCATATATTTCTGTTAATCTGTGATTCCCAAGTACGGCGAATATCCACAACGGTGCAGTGACTGACAGCTACCAAAACATTAGATTCATCCACGCTGGAGCTGCGCCGGAGCACAACCCACGCATGAAAGATAACTCTGCAATTAACCACAATTGCAGGTTTTCAGACAAAGATGGCGACAAAGAGGCAAACATCTCGACCACTGCCATTACAAAACTTGGAAGAGCCATGACATTTTTTTTTTCCCGATTGTATTTGACTGAAACAAGAAAGTCATATACACCTAGGAAGGCTTGAGGGTGAGTAAATCATGGGGTAATTTTCATTTTTAAGTGAACTATCCCTTTAAGGCCAATGACACAAATAATAACTGTAAAGACCACTATAACAATAACTATATTAGTTCCCACACCAACGATCATTAACATTTTGTTTATTATTATTATTATTGTGCGCTGCAGTTTTATTGTTTAAAGTTAGGTGAATTCTAATTGGTTGTCAATGTTTTAATCATTCATCAGCTGACAAAAAATATAGTTTATGAAGATGATTCCAAAGTCATATTTGTGCTCCAAAGATGAACAAATGGGTTTGGAACAACATGAGGGTGAGTAATTCATGACATAATTTTAATGTGCAGTACAAACCTTGGTGGAATTAGAATAACAGCGTAAAATCATGACCTTCAATACTCCATGAACACAATAGATACCAAACATTAGGGCGAAGAACAAAATTAATGGTTTGGTGAAACGTCGCAATTTCTCTATTTCAGGCCCGTCTTTATTTAAAGCCCATTTTGTTTTGTTCCACTTGGTGCCAGTTTCCCCACAGCTGTTTTGGAATGAGCGCCTATTTTTAACGCCTCCCGATCAATACACCCAGATTATGAATGATCACAAATTGTGGCTGTGTCATACTTGTCACCCAGTGCTCTCGTTTGCTTTTAAACTCTCTTCCCACCCCTTCTTACCCTCAGGGGCCACTTTAATTGGCTATGAGGATCTGTCTTTGCCAGGGAGCAGTATGGAGTGCTGCTTCCATGACAACCAGCATCGATGATGCATGTGGGGGAAAAAAAAAAAAAACGAAGGCACTTGCTTTCTTTTCCTCCAGAAAAAGATGGCTCTCATTCACAGTCTGATGGAAGGTGATTGTGGAAGGTAGAGGATGTGCACTTTGCATAATACAGCCGGATGCGGTTCGAGTTTAATGATGCCAGCCAATCACATTAGAACGACAAACAATCTGGGGCTAAAAATAACATCATCTTCATTCACATTCGACATTAAATGGCCTTCAGTTACACCAGCACTCACCCATATTTGGAGCTTCACTCTCTTGTCATTCCTGTAAACCGTCTTCACCTTAAAGTCGATGCCGACCGTGCTGACGAAAGAGTTGCTAAAGGAGTCGTCTGCATATCTGAATAAAAAGCTGGTCTTTCCTACACTGCTGTTGCCAATGATCAGGAGTTTGAACATGTAGTCGAAGTTCTGATCAGATCCATCTCTCTGCCCAAAGCGCTGGTCTGCTTTTGCCATCTGTGAACACAAAAAAAGAGAATAAATGCCAGTATCAACCCTGTTACTGAGCAGTAGGTTGTATTAAATATATATATATATTATTACAGACAACAGTATAGATACAGTACAAGTACAGTTAAAACTGGTGTCCACCCTGTTACTGAATTATTTAAAAAAATGATTTATAACACTAAAAATATTCTAAAATTTAACAAATAAAATGCACTTTAATACGCATGAAAATGTCAAACATAAAAATATATAAATAAATAAAAATGAATAAAAAAACCAGGACCACCGGCTGTGGCTGTATCATCAAAACAAGTCTTGAATGATGCATATGCCAGTGCATAATTTCAAGCCTTCATTTGGTATTACAGTGATTTGTTTGGCAAAAACACCGCTAAAGCATCGCAGAATCAACATAACAGGTTCAACTACAAGTGGCAATTGGCAGCTACATCCATTCACAAGCATAAATGTCCATTGCATAATCAGAGGATGTTATTCTGACCATGTAAACACTCGAGCTCATTCATAACTGCCATTGAGACATAAACGGCATCTTGACGGACCACATTCACCGACAAACATCCATAAACGACAAGCAGCCGTCAATTAATGGCATATGATGGAGAAGCTCACCTCGGATGTAAGCGCAGCTCTCGTCTGGTGCTCTTCTAGGTGGGCGTTTATGGACGCTGCAGCACCTGACGATGCGTGTTCACCGACTCGCCTGTGACCGCGTCGAAAACGCCTGTGTTTATTGCGTGTATCAGCAATGACAGCGGTTTTGTGGAGATTTATTGTCAGTTTTATTTTAAAGCGCGCTGTGTAAGGTAGGGTGGGGCAACGGCGACAATTAACCAGCGTTTATAACGCTGAAGGTCTAATTCGGCTGAACGTAAACAATTAAAATTAGATTGGGAACATACTGCGACCCCAAAAAGTATTTGAACACTTAAGCCACACTTAGAAACAAGGCATTAGAGATCAATGAAATTAAATAAATAAATACAAATACATTAATTAAATAAAATGAGAATAATAATAACACGTTGTTATTCTTCTGATAATTTCAATTTTAGCCATATTGGTGCACTGAATGTAAATCCCACTCAACCGAACGAAACTTGTATATTTTGCTGATTATGCTGCTGAAAATTGTAAATTATTGTCATGTTTTGGGCTGTACTAATCGTTCGGAGCGGGAAAACATTTGGAGTACTATAGGCTGCAAAAACTGAGGAACAAACAGCGTTTGTGGTTGGCCAAACTGAGCCAGGATTTCCAGGGCAAGAATTTGTGTTTGTTTTTAAAAATTCCGGTCAGGTATCCTAGGTGAAATATTAGGCTAATATCTTAATACTGCTAGTATGTATCTTTACCACCTATTAACTTTAGTTTGTCAAATTACTACACCATTTCCTGCTTACTAAGTCCTTCTCTATATTATTTAACACCTTCCACGTGTTTTTTTTTTCATGGTTTAGACAGCAGAAATTAGCAGAACAACTGAATCAGTAGTACATTAATCATGCAGTCCATGCTATTGTTTATATCCGAGTATCACCAGTATGGCCGAAGACCTGGGTAACTGACCAAATCGTGACGTAAGTGCAAACCCCTCTATAGCAGAAGTCTTGCACATTCACAGAAAATGTTTTTTTTTTTTTTTTTTTTTAATGAAATGGGTAATTTATTTTTTTGTGCATTTTGACCATGCACAAAAAAATGCTGAAAATGCAAATATCTGAAAACTTTTTTTTTTTAATACTGTCATCTCCGTTTGAGCTACAAAAAATTGTAAAAATGGTTTCTCGTTTTTTGTTTTGGTTACTTTACAAAGCAACATCGCCAACTACTGACCTGGAATGCATTATACAGCGTTTTGAATGAGTTTTCGTGCAACTGTACTGTTTTAACAGCGCTGTTGTCTGTACGTAAAAAACAATAAAAAAAATTTTTTTCAGCACTTTGTAGACATGTGAATGGCATTTCTTGAATTAGTCATGCTTTTAGAAAATGTCGGTCCTTATTCTTAGTAAATAATAATTGTATTTTAAAAGCAAAAAGATTCTAACGAATAAGTGTAATTAAAAGGCATTTTAAAACACAACATGCTGAAACTTAATTTCAGCAATTTAGCACATCCTTTGTACACCATTTAACGCAGTTGTCAAAATGTTTTTGAAACGTGGCGAACTTTATGAATCCACTAAAAATTTGGTCAGTTGGTTTAAAGTCATTAGCAAAACGACTAGAAAACATTAAGTTAGTTTTGAAAAATTGTCTGCCATAACTACGCACTTGTTTGTCCTATTGCCATGAACATCAGTCCGCACTGGGAACTTTCAGCACCTATTAGACAAGGTTAATGGAGGTCAATCTGAATGAAACTTGGCGGGCCTTTTTGACTCACGGCCCTAAAGGTCTGTGAGAAATTTGAAAGGAATCTGCGATTGGGGGGATATTAAATTTTTCAAATGCGTAAACGACTGTATATTGCACAAATTATAATTATATCATGTGACAGTGACAGACCTACACATTCAAAACAACTTTGCCTCTAGAACTTCTGCTGTCAATCAAACCGTTTGTTAAATGATTGAGAAAATGTAAAAACCTACATTTGCTAACTAGTCCTAGGTTTTTCACTCAATCTGGAAAAAACACTGCAGTGCAATTCTCTGGACTCTCTAGGTCAATAATTATCAAAAACGTTGAATTTACCCTTTGGGAAGCTATAATGTGGTCGTTTAAAAAAGGCCCCCGTCCAAAAACAACCAGAAGTCTATAAAACCTAAATGAAAACTCAAAACTTCACAAAACCTGGTGAGCATGTGTGACAGGTGATTCTAAACATGCATGCTAAGTTTTAGGATAGATCAGAGCACAGCTGGCGCTATAACAGTCATAAACATTAAAAAAACACATCTCTATAGCAAATTACTTGTGTTTGACCACAATGCTTTTTTTGGCTTTCTAAATAATATGTAAAGTCTTTTTTCATATGTGCTTAAATACCTTAAAGCGCTTGTACCTCAGTAATCACCGCTTTTCTTTTGCTTTTTAATTTTTATACAAAAACATAGAACATGGTACTCAAATACTGCCAAAATGTGAAGCTTTATTATGAATAACACCACAAAGGATATACAAGAACATTATGCTACTTGGGTCCTCAGGGTATTTCAGTTCGTCTATTTATGGATCTCATTCACCAGGCTACAGGTGTGTTTTTCTCATTTAAGAATGAGACTCCTGTATTTTTTGGTAAACAGGCCTGAACACCTTACATGTTATCTAATTTCGATAATTTAGAGTAATACTATACATAAGGAAGAATTAAGTGCACCATTTAAACATGAAGTGGACTTATTCTGTGGGAAATACATCTATGGCATTTCTATCCTAATAAAAAGCTTCCATTTTGCATTTTAAAGCACAAAATGATCAAACAATCACACTAGTACAGTATTTCATTTATCGGGAGTCTGCATACATGGTAGCAGATAATCATGACTTATGAATATATTTTCATATGTCACATCTATTGTGAGTCCATTATCTATTGAAAGGCAACTCATATTATCTTCTCGTCTGGCTGCAGAGAATCTCACGGGACAAAGTTACAGAGCATTTCTTTCCCAAGGCGACAGTTCACATTAGGTAACACCATATTTTTTGCCTTTGTATTAGTTTGTAGTTACTGCTGGTCCAATACCACTCTGTTCAAGTTCTGCTATCACAGACATGTGTTTAAACTCTGTTGGTTGATGGTTGAAGGTCTCAACCAATCGGAACGTCTCAAGCCGCTGCGATCCGTAAAACAGCTGCACCTGATTGGCCAAGCACTGTGCCTGGTGGACAGTCTGTAAGAGGTTTAAAAAATGTATTAAATATATATATATATTTTAATTGAATAGATTGTTTTATTTTACTTGGTAACTTTGTTTAACTTACCACAAATTTGCTATCCATCTCAGCGGTCATCAGCACGATGCCTTTGTCCTTCTGCAGGTCTGTATAGTGGTATAAAATTAGCTGGCTGGGTGCGTTTTCTCCCATTGTCTGAAATACAATTCAGTTTCAGTAACTATGCCAACAGACAGTGGAGAATTTATATTAAATATATAAAAATAATAATACCTGAACATTGATTAAAGACGTGAAGTGCAGTTCATGACCAGCCCACTGGCCCACAAAAAACTCATAGCCTTCCTTCTGGGGCAGAGCGTACAGAAACTGTGCAAAGATTACATTAACATATATGATATATCTATTATCATAGATTATATTATATATCATTAGTACAAAGATTTCGCTTCCTGGTAATGCACATGCTGGTAAATAAGGAGGGGAATCATTAAAAAAAAAAAAAACTCCCATTAAAATGATTTGTTATGGAATCAGACTATGCTGGTTGCCCTGTATATTTGATTCATTTGGGAACTGGACAATGCTAATTGTATCTGATTGATAAAAAAAAAAAAAAAAAGAATTGTCCATCATGTTTTTGATTCACTAAAAAATGGCTCAAAAGTGGAACCAAATGACACTAGTTGTGCTTCAGGTTTTTATTTCCCTAAAAAAATTATAAAAAATAAATAAAAATTAAAAAAAAAATTATAAAAAATAATAAAATAATAATAATAATAATAATAATAATAATAATAATAATCATTCATTCAGTAATTGAACTACACTAGTTGTGCTGCATGTTTGATTCATAAAAAAAGAACCGACTCGTTAAAGTGATTTGTTCAGGAATCAAACCATACTGGTTGCCCTGAATGTTTGATTCATTAAAAAAATTAATCTGGTTCATTAAAGTGATTTATAATGAAATTAAACTACACTGGTTGCCTTATGTGTTTGATTCACTAAAAAAAAACCAATCCGTTTTATTAAAGCGATTTGTTATGGAATCAGACTACACTGGTTGCACTAAATGTTTGAAGAGCCAATGTAAAAAAGAGCCAGCTCATTAGTCATTCATTCAAGAATTTGATTCATTCAAATCATCGATTCATTTGGGAATTGGATTATGCTGGTTGCACTGTATACTATATATGGGATTTGGACCATGCTAATTGTATTGTATCTGACTGATTAAAAAGAATCATACTTCATGTTTTTGATTCACTAAAAAAAGTCTCAAAAGTGGAATCAAATGACACTAGTTGTGCTTCAGGTTTTCATTTCCCTAACAATAAAACAAAAGTAATTCATTCAGAAATGTAAATACACTAGTATTTGTGTTACTTGTTTTATGTTTGATTCACTAAAACAGAGCCGGCTCATTAGAGTCATGCATTCAGGAATTGAACTACACTGACTGAACTACATGTCTGATTCACTAAAAATAACTCACTCATTACAGTGAGTAATTCGGGTATTGAACTATGCTGGTTGGTCGGTATATTTGATTAATTAAAGTGATTTGTTTGGGAATCGGACCACGCTTAATTGTATTGTATTTGACCAACTAAAAAGAACTATGCTTCAATGGTTCTGATTCACTGAAATAAATTGGCTCAAAATGTCGATGGAATCAAATGACACTAGTTGAACTGGCTTTTTAAGAGTCATTCATTTGCAAATCGTACTACACTAATTGTGCTTAATGTTTGATTCACTAAAAAACAAATCAGCCTTGTTAAAGTGATTTGTTATGGAATCAGACTACACTGGTTGCCCTGTATGTTTGATTCACTAAAAGAGAGCCAGCTCATTAGTCATTCTTTTAGGAATTGAACTACATTAGTTGCACTGAACATTTGATTCATTAAAAAAACTCATTACAGCAATTCATTTAAGAAACTGGATTATGCTGGCTGTATCTGACTGACTAAGAAGAACTGCACTTCATGCTTTTGATTCATTACAAAAAATTGTCTTGAAAGAGTCAACTGAATCAAATGACACTAGCTAAAAATTCAAATTAATCGCTTCAAATTTTTATATCCCTAAAAAAAAAGAGTTTCAAAGAAGCATTCATTCAGAAATCTACACAAACTTACACAAGTACGTTTGATTCACTAAAATAACTCACTTATTACAGCGATTCATTTGGAAATTGGACTATGCTGGTTTCGCTGTATGTTTGATTCATTAAAGTGATTTGTTTGGGAACTGAACCATGCTATCTGTATTGTATTTGATGGACTAAAAAGATTCACGCTTCATGTGCTTGATTCACTAAAAAAAAAAAACGGCTCAGAGTCGACTGAATCAAATGGCCCTAGTTCTGTTTCCAGTTATTTCCCTTATAAAAGTCGAACTACACTAGTTGTACTGTATGTTTGAATCACTAAAATGAACAGACTAATTAAAAAGATTTAATCCGGAATCAAACCACTGTCTTTTTCATGCTATAGATTCATTAGAAGTATTATGGAGCCATTATATAGGTGCATTAAATAATTACGAAGAACATGCACATTTTCTGGTGTTTTATTGGTTCCCAACCTTACGAATATATTTTATAAAACATAAAAGCCCAGATTAAGATCTAAACAAACTCCTACATCATGGTTAGATTCATGAAAACCACTTTTGAAAAGATCTACTGCCACCAAGTGGACGTTTAGCATTTTGCAAGGTTATTTATGGTATGACAATTGACTATTTAAAAACTACACACTTACCATTGGGCAAGATTTGGCACGACCAAAAATGATGTCAAATGTCGAGTCCTATAACAGAAAATTACAGTGTCATATATCTCTGGTGAAAACATAAATCTAGTTATCTAAAATTTGACAACTCTTCACAATAAACTGAACTGCTTTTAAATTAAAAGTTGTAAATAATTTATTACAGAATTGTTTACAATTTATGACACTGCCATTAAACAGAACTCACTGGTATGATGGCACTGATTGTGTCTTTCTTTGAGAAGTACTGCATCCACAGCTGCACACAGAAACGCACACATTTAATGTTTGTATATTTAATATTTCAGTTGTTATTTCAGTACTATATGCTTAGTGTGTAAAAATTTGTTGTTTTATTAATACTCCTCTTACCTCTGCAATTTCAGATCCAGATTTCTCCTGAACCATATCAAGGTTGAGAATAGACCCTAATGTCTATAAAATAGGAAAAAAAAGCAAAAGATGCAAATAATAAACTATAACATCTCTAATTTACCATTTAAATACTAATGGGGTAACTAATATCTTACCTTATCTTTGGTGAAACCGCCAGCTCCGGCTTTACCACGTTTGTCCAGCTACAAATGCAACAACATAAGCAAATTAAGTCTTACATATTATATTAAATACGTTTCACTAATATAGTTTTATATACTATATTATCACATATTATATTTATTAAACAATAATGTATTGTTAAGAATGTTGATTACACAATAAAAATACAAACTTAAAATAACACAACACACACACACACACACACACACACACACACACACACAAAAACATTTACAAGTATGTACCAAAATCTAGCAGACCACGAAGGTAGGTGTATACGTTAAAACTGAAAATCAACTGTAGAATGTGTTTATCACCTCTTTCTCCATGTACTTCACGAACTCTGCTTGTTTTGACTGTCCGAGCGGCTCTGTCTTCACCTCACTGCTCTTCTCCAGCCGGGTTTTATATTCTTGTGGTTTTGAACTGATGTTACAGTAGTATACATGTTAGATTAATGCTTGACAGTATCATATTATATAAACTACATATCAGCGTTTGACTGCTGCTCACCTGCGGAGTTTCCTGATCTTCTCTTCATATTTACTATAGTACGGATTTTCCTCCAACTCCGGTTCTTTCTTCACCGAAAACGCCCTGAACTGAGATGGCACGAGTCCTGGAATCAGCGGTCGGATGCCAGTGGCCCTGACCGCCAACATCCCACGGTACAAACATGACATTTGTACCACGGCCGCCGCCATCTTTTCCCCGTCCCACATCTATGAGTGTCCGGACGGAACCAAGTTTAATATAGGCACAAAATATATTGGTTCCTACACCAAAAAACGTATGGAATGGATTATTTTATGATGTCTTCTAAAACTAAAATTCTATGTTTATAACTGTATAATTATAATAATGACAATAATGAATAATAATAATTCATCTAGCATTTATTTATCTATCCAAATATAATTTCTGTCTATTTAGCTATTTATTTCTATCTATCTATCTATCTATCTATCTATCTATCTATCTATCTATCTATCTATCTATCTATCGCCAACTATATAGGTAAATATATATCTAAATATATAACCAACTATATAGCCAAATCTGTCTATATATATAACCAACTATTTATCTATACGACCAACTATAGCCAACTATATAACTAAATATCTATCTAAATACATAGCCAACTATATAGCCAATTATCTATCTAAATATATAGCCAACTATATAGCTACATATCTATCTAAATATATAGCCAAATCTATCTTATATATAGCCAACTATCTATCTATATGATCAACTATCTATAGCCAACTATATAGCTAAATATTTATCTATCTAAATATATAGCCAACTATATAGCCAATATAGCCAATCTATAGCCAACAATAGAGCTAAATATCTATCTAAATATATAGCCAACTTTATAGCCAATATAGCCAATTATCTAAGTATATAGCCAACTATATAACTAATTATCTATCTATCTAAATATATAACCAACTATATAGCCAAATCTGTCTATATATAACCAACTATTTATCTATACGACCAACTATAGCCAACTATATAGCTAAATATCTATCTAAATATATAGCCAATTATCTATCTAAATATATAGCCAACTATATAGCTACATATCTATCTAAATATATAGCCAAATCTATCTTATATATAGCCAACTATCTATCTATATGATCAACTATCTATAGCCAACTATATAGCTAAATATCTATCTATCTATCTATCTATCTATCTATCTCCAACTATATAGCTAAATATCTAAATATATTGGCAACTATATAGCCAAATCTATCTATAGCCAACTATCTATGTATCTGTATGATCAACTATCTATAGCCAACTATATAGCTAAATATTTATCTATCTAAATATACAGCAAACTATATAGCCAATATAGCCAAATATATGGCCAATTATCTATCTAAATATATAGGCAACTATATAGCTAAATATCTATCATATATCTATCTAAATATACATCCAACTATATAGCAATATAGCCAAATATATAGCCAATTATCTATCTAAATATATAGCCAACGATATAGCTAATATATAGCCAATTATATATATATATATATGTCATCTATCCAACTATATAGCTAAATATCTATACATAACCAACTATATAGCTAAATATCTATATAGCCAACTATATAGCTAATTATCTATCTGAATATATAGCCAACTGTCTATCTATCTATCTACATCCTCACATGAATACAATCCAGAAATAAACAACAAACCTTTTTTGTTATCACTTTTATTGGATATTTATTAATTGTATTTATTTTAATAACCCAATAATGCATGTCATTGTGATCTGCAATATAATTATTCAGCACTTCAATGGCTACAATGTATTTGAAATCATTAAGAAACAAGAGCATTATAAATTAAATATCAGTTTTAACTGATTTGTGCAGGTGCTGAACAAATGTATCTGTGTTCGGATCCATCAATGCAACTTTTGGGAACCCATATCTTCTGGCTCTGAGCTAAAACACAGGTGGCAGCAGAGCTGGTGTGCTCCTCATGATCCTTCCTGAGTTTGGAGAACGTCAGCGGTTTCCCATCCGTCCACGACCACTGCTTTGGACCACCAGTGAGCCCTGCACAAATCACACAAATATTCTTAGATACGGGACAGTTCACATTCAATATTGTGGCAGTTCCTAAATGTACAAAAATGATTCTCATTTGCTTACCGATCCAGAATGATTGCTTTCCAGCAAACTTCCATATCCACTTCATATCAGTCTTTGAGTGGATACTGACCAACTCACTTTCAAACCTAGATTTTGGATTCATAATATTGATATTTAAAAGTTATATGTAGTAACGCATACATATACGTGTTTCTCTAACAGCAAAGATGTGTGACGTACAGCATGCAAGCATGTTGTGCGCTGCTCCAGCTAGTGATACCAGGCCCCAAAATATAGCAGTTCCTCCGGTAGTGAGTCCAGCCATTCGGACAACCAATACTAACAGACTTCTCAGACTTTAAAAAGAGAGGTAAGAATTATGAAATGAAAGATTATTACATTGTAAACAGACATTTTAAGTATAAAACAAGCTTTTATACTTTCTTTTTGATTTGAAATACACAAGAGTTATTTCAAAATGTACTGATAGGATGTTATACCTTGTGTTGTTGTACTCCTGAATCAATTATAAAAGAGGCTGAGTCACGCTGGGGAATTTCTATTGATTCAGCATCAGCAGAGTACCCAGGCCATGTCCAGATGGGAGTGATCTCTAGTTCAGAGTGGACACGAGGTGCTGATGGCTTCTCCTCTACTCTCACTGGGATCAGTCCATGAAACTAAGGAATGACAAAGACATACTGAAGTCTAGCACTCAGCACATTATGATGTATAATGAAAAAAATAACTTAATATATGAATAAATGAACACATTTATTTTAATAATAATAATAATTCTAAATAACACTAAAACCAATAAATAAATATGAATACATAAATGAATGATACTAATTAACAGCAACAACAACAAAATACTATTAATACTAATAAATAAATACAAAAAAGTACTTAAACTAAAGAAATAACACAAATAAATAAATAGTAAAAAAAAAAACAATACAACTAAATAAAACATTTCAAATAAATAAATAAATATAATAACATTACTATTAAATAAACAAATACTACAACCAACCAACAAACAAATAATACTAGTAAAATAAATATTACTAATAAATGCAATCAATAAATATTAATAAACAAAAATAAAATAATATTAATAAATAAATGAATGACTGTCTGAATGAAAAATGAATAAATAAACACATTTTTATTATTATTTATATTATTATTATATAAATAATAATAATAAATAAATAAACCAATAAATAAATATTAATAAATAATAAATTTATATTATTTAACAACAACAATTAAACACTATTAAAAATAATAAATAAATACAAAAAATGAGTAAGTAACAAAAATGTATTGAACTAAATCTCTAACTAAATAACTAGTAGTACAAAAATTACACAACTAAATAAGGATAATACCACTAAATAATAAACTAAATAAATACTTCCAATACTAATACATAATATTACTATTATTATTATACTATTACTATTACTATTAAACAAAGAAATAATATAAATAAATAAATAAATAAATAAATATAACATCACTACTATTAAATAAGTAGTACTACAACCAACCAACAAACAAACAAATACTACTACTAAATATATATATTGTTAATAAATGCAATCAATAAATACTAAGGAATAAAAAACAAAAAAGTAAAAAAAAAGTCTAAAAATTATGAATAAAGTAAATACTACAACAAACAAATAAATAACATTAATACAAATAAATAAATAAATAAATACAAACAATAAATGAATAAATATTAATAAATAATTAATAATATTGATTTAATTCTAAATAAATAACACTGAAATCAATTAATACATATAAATAAATAAAATACATATAAATAATAAATATAAATAAATAATAATTAGCAACAACAATTAAATATGGTTAATACTAATAATAAATACAAAAAGATAAATAAAAAGCTACTAAATAAATAAATAGTAGTAAGAATAATACAACTAAATAAAGATAATACCACTAAATAAATAAATAATAATACAACCAGCAAAATAAACAAATATTACTAATTAACAAATAATTTAACTAAAGAAATAAATACCACAACTATTAAATAAGCAGCACTACATCCAACCAACAAACAAATACTACTAACTAACTAAATAAATAAATATTACTAATAAATACATAAAGTTGCACTCAATAAATACTAAGGAATAAAAATAAATAAATAAATAAATAAAATAAAATAAATAAATACAAAAATTATTGTTATCTATAAACGAAATACTACAACAAACAAATAAATACCAATTAATATATTAACACTTCATTTACCAAATGTATTAATACTAATAAATGTATTAATAAATAATGGTACTAATAAATAAATAAATAAATAATGCAACCAAACAAATGAAGACAAAACAAAAAATCCAAATAACTCAACAAACAAACAAATACTAAAATAACACAAATGAATGAATGAATGAAGCACAACTACTAACTCTGAAGTTAAATAAAGGACGCAAAAGTTGCAGAATAAAGAATAAAACATACTGTCCAAACTCTTTCTTGATTTCTCTTCTCCACCTCTGACAGATGTGCCTAAAACCACAATTAGATGTTAAGATGTACTGTACTGCTACTAACATTATTTTTTAATACCATACTAGCTATTATATGAGCTAAATGTTGTAGCTGAGTGTTGACCTGGCTCACTCTGTGCCTGTTTCTACCCAGGATCCT